>JAJJWX010004372.1:0-15101 GCA_023529315.1 Papaver bracteatum
TCTTCGCCCATCTTCATTTGATGAATTTGGTTTCTCTTCTTCACTAGGAGGTTGATTCGATGAAGATTGACCTAGATTTTCCTTAGGTTTCATGGTTTTATAGAATGAACTTAATCGACGACGATTTTTTTTTGAATCGACGATTAATCGTTGTAAAACGTTTAATGGAAGAAGAAAAGAATAAGAAAGAAAGAATATGAGAATAAGAAGAAGAAGAATGGGGGCGGTTTTTCTCTTATAATGATTTCCGTTTTTTTTTTTATTAGATTAGGTAGTTAATGAGAGGGTATAAGGGGAATAAATTAAAATGATAGAGGGTATTTTTGAACTTTAACACAAATCTGATCCCCCCTATAACATTTAGGCTCCACTTAGTAATTTAGCCCCCAAAAACTCCCCCCCCTACAGCCCCAATAATAGGATTCTTAATTTAATGTTTTGATTTTTTTTTTTTTTGATTTTTTTTTTTCTAAATTGATATAATAGTAAAATCATTACTAGAAAGAAATTCAAACAAAGCTCTTAGTCGGAAGCTTGGCGACAAGCTGGGCTCCAACTCCTCTCTGAATAGCAACGCCTAATCTATAGAAAATAAAACTACCAAGACCACTACTAGCATCATTACTAATTAAGAAATTCTTCAGACGCTTGAAAAAAATCAAAGTATCTTCGCCAAGCTCCCCTAGAGTGGTGAACGCTAAAATACCCAGACCAAGTCCCAAAGAAGTACACTTGTCCAAATATTTAGTATGTTTTCTTGAAACCGCGTTGGAAATAGCCTTTCCGGGGACAAAGGAACGAATGCCATCACCAGTGAAAGGGGAAAGTAACATCCATGCAGACATCTTTCCCATTCTCCCAGTTGAGAACAAGGATAATATAGTAAAAATAGTGAATTTGTGATTGACTTTGATTTAACGTATTTTGGCGATAATATATTTTTTCTCGTGAATATTTGTCATGTTTTCTATTAGGCCACATTAAATAATTTTCTTTTAAAATATTTAGTGGGGTCAGAATCAACCAGAAGTTTTTCCATGTTTTGTGTTAGGCCACATTAAATAAATTTCCCTTAAAATATTTATTGAGGCCAGAATCAACCAGAAGTAAGAATCAATCAGAAGCAAGAATCAACCACAAACTCCGGTGAATGAGAACGTTCGGAAAAACTCTGTTATTATATAGAGATTTTTCTCACTACATTTTTCTTAACCCAAACAAAAGTTGGGAAAAAAATTGCTCGCACACTGCGCAAGCGTTTTATGAACTAGAAGTTTCATAGCGGTCGAATCCTATGTGATTCGATGTCATATAACTGCGAGTTAAACTCAGTTATCTCAGCGAATAATTACAGGGGAAAACTATTCTGATTTTAACGAGATACTAGATTTTGTGCCCGTGCTACGCACGGGGCATTTTTTTTCTTTTAACTTGGTGGGCGAGAGGTTTCCCTCGCCCCGTGGCGATGTATTTTTGATTTGGTGTGTGAGGGGGTTTGCCCCGTCCCGTGGAGATGCATTTTTTATTTGGTGTGCGCGGTGCTTCGCCTCGCCCCGTGGCGTTGCATTTTTTATTTGGTGTTAGCCAAACACCTTCTAGTTGTGCACAGTCACGTCAGTCATCAGCTGATGTTAGCTGAACAAGTCTAGTGCCTAATAACTCGGTCTTCGAGTTTAGCTATTTACCTGTAGAACTGTTGCACTGTTTTTTATTAATCTCTGTAACCATTTGTATGACTCTCTACTATAAATAACAATCGTCTCTCCACTGTTAAAGTGTGGAAAGTTTCACCAGACAACCTTTTTCAACTTGGTATCAGCCTTGATCCAAGCCATCTTCCGCAAATCACCTCAAACCAAAACAAAACCCTACTATCCAAAAAAAAAATGGCACATGTTACCAACAGTCTACGCCAGGTACAGATCCACCACTTAGTTACCCTCAAACATACAGAGACGAATCATCTTCTCTGGAAGGCGCAATTGAAACCCATTCTTAAGGGTCATGATATAACAGGCTTTATAGATGGAAGTAAAGTAAAGCCAGCAAGAACTTTACCAAACAGTGAGGATGTAAATCCCGCCTTCACTTCATATGAACAACATGATTCATTGATCGTTGGGTGGTTAAACTCAACTCTAACATTTGAAGTGTTAAGTACAGTTGCTCGTCTTGACACAGCCAAAGAAATATGGGATAAACTGGAGCAGGAATATGCGCCAAAAACCTTTGCTCATCAGATGAGCTTGAAGAAGAAGCTACACAGCCTATCTAAAGGTAACAAGATGTTGAAGCAATATTTAACTGATGCTAAGAATTTATTTTCTCAGTTGGCAGAAACAGGATATACGGTTCCGGCTGATGAGAAGAATGATGCTACCATCAACGGGTTGAACCAGAGTTATGATCACATTGTAACCTCATTAAGCACTGTAGAAGGGATGGACATCGACACCTTCTACACTCATCTCCTGAATTTTGATCTGCGTCTCGATCATCAACTGAAGTTGTTGGAAACACCCATTTTTAATGTAGCTGCAGGATCTTCGTCTTCATCGGGTAAAATTGATCCAAGGAAGTTCCACAATCAACAGCGAGTCTATACTCCATTCTACAACAACAATACAAACCGTGGAAATCAATCTCAAAGGAATGGACCGGTGGTGGAAAAGTGTCAGATCTGTAAGAAAAAAGGTCATATGGGTGATAAATGTTGGTTTCGCTATGAGAAACCAAACAACAGCAAAGACAAACCGCCTGCAGCTTACATCGCGTTCTCTGGGGGATATCAAGGTGCTCAGTGGGTGACTGACACTGGAGCTACGCATCACATGACTGCAGACATGAGAAAATTAACTATCCCACATGAATATGAGGGTACCGAACAGGTTCATGTTGGTAATGGTAACACTCTCAACATTGCAAACATTGGTAGCTCTTCATTTACTTATCAGAAAAGAGATTATCGTTTAAACAATATCTATCATGTACCTCAAATAAAAACAAATATGTTGTCAGTCTCACAGTTCTTTAAGGATAACAATGTTTACTTTGAATTTCACACAACCTATTTTGTTGTGAAGGACAAGTTCACGGGGATCATACTGCTGCGGGGCCAGAATAGGAATGGGCTTTATCTGTTTGATGGAGTTGATAGGATCTGATCACCAATATTCTCCCACTCCTACGTTGCTTCTTCCTTTCCGCTATGGCACTAAAGATTAGGCCATCCTATGCTGAGTAATGTTTATAAAGTTTGTCGTCAGTTTTCACTTCCTGTGTCTAATAAACGATTTGATTTTTGTCACTCTTGCCATATAAGCAAGAGTAAGAAACTTTATTTTCCTGTTAGCAGTACTGTTTATAATAAGCCTTTGAGCTTATTTGTTTCTGACATTTGGGTTTCTCCTAAGCTTTCAAGAAATGGCTATAAATACTATTTACTTATCATGGATGTGTATTCCCATTTCACCTGGATTTTTCCTCTTGTGCAACGCTCAGATCCTCTCCATACATTCATACACTTTCATAAGCAAGTAGAAAATCTTACTGAGCATAAAATCAAAATCTTCCAAAGTGATAATGCATTAGAATATAAAAAGTTTACTACCTATCTTAATGATTCAGGAATTCATCCTAGATTTTCATGTCCCCATACGTCACCTCAGAATGGCTTAGCTGAATGTAGAATACGTCATGTTACAGAATCGGGTCTTGCTCTTCTCTACCATGCACATATGCTAGTGACTTTTTGGTCTGATGCTTTCACAACAGCCTGTTATCTCATTAACAGACTACCTAAATCAAAATCTGATAACCGAACTCCTCTACAACTTCTTTTTAATAGGAAACCAGATTACAAAATTCTAAAGTTTTTTGGATGTTTGGCTTATCCATGTCTTAGGCAATATAACTCCAGCAAGTTAGAACCCAGGTCGTTACCCTGTGTATTTCTAGGGTATAGAAGCTCCCATAAAGGTTATATATGCCTACACAGGAAAATGAATCGAATCTACATCTCTCGACACGTTCGTTTTGAAGAAATCTCATTCCTATTCTTGTCAGCGCAGCATAACAATCCTCAGTGCAGTCAATGTATGAGTCCATCTGATACTAGTATCTTCATATCAACACCTTTTCGGAGTACTACCATGTCAGCTTCTCAGGTTCAAGTTGTCCAGCCATCATCTCCTGCTCCTCTACAGCCTGTGCAACAAGGTGAAAAACCGTCAGTATCTCCGGGCTTTTCAGCTGCGTCTGCTGGTGGTGAAAGTGCTCAAGCATCATAGCCTGTTATTCATGACTCAGCTGAGTTGTATGCTGCATCGAATGCAGCTCAAACTGAAGCATCATCATCTCACTCAGATGGTATATCTCATCCCATGGTCACACGTGCTAAGTCTGGCATTACTAAGCCGATTCAGCGGTTGTGCTTATATGCTTCCAAGCATGCTTTTCCGGAATCAGACTTTATGGAACCTACTTGCTTCATTGAAGCTGTCAAGCATCCCAAATGGAGGGGTGCTATGGATGTGCAAATAAATGCTCTTCTCAGTAATGGCGCTTACTCTCTGGTCAAATATGAAAAGGGAATGAATGTTGTGGGTTCTAAGTGGGTTTTTAGGGTGAAACAAAATTCGGATGGATCCATTCTAAAACATAAAGCTCGCCTAGTATCTAAGGGGTTTAATCAACAAGAAGGAGTTGATTATGGAGAAACTTTCAGCCCTGTCATTAAACCCTGCACTATAGTCTTGTTTTGTCAATTGCAGTAATGAATAATTGGCAGCTAAAGCAACTTGATGTGGAGAATACATTTCTTCATGGAACATTGGAAGAAGACGTCTACATGAAGCAACCGGCAGGGTATGTGGACCCTAACTATCCAGATCATGTATGTAAACTGAATAAGTCCTTATATGGACTAAAACAAGCCCCGCAAGCTTGGTATTCTAAGATGAGTAATTGCTTGATTCAGCTAGGTTTCAAGGCCTCAATTGCAGACAGTTCTCTCTTCATATTATAAACCGCAATTGCAGTGACGTACGTATTGGTATATGTCGATGACATAATAGGCACAGGTTCGAGTTGTACTCACATAACCAGGCTTATTGCAGATCTCGGTGAGGCTTTTGCATTAAAAGATATGGGTGATCTATCTTATTTCTTGGGTGTCGAAGTTCTAAGGAAAGACAATGAATTAATCTTAACTCAGCGCAAGTACGTTACTGATCTCCTGAAGAAGACTAAATTGGATGGGGCTAAGCCGGTTTGTAGTCCTCTGCCTCCTAATATGAAGCTTCGCAAGCAAGGCACAGAGAAGTTCACGGACCCAACTTTGTACAGGAGTGTAGTAGGTGCTCTTCAATATCTTCATTTGACGAGACCTGACATCTCCATTTCAGTTAACAAGGTCTGCCAATATATGCATGACCCCTATATAGAGCATTGGGAGCTTGTTAAGCGTATAATTCGATATCTTTAGAGCACAGTGGATTATGGTCTTCATTTTCGGTCAGGTAAAGATTTTACTCTTCATGCATACTGCGATGCGGATTGGGATGGAAATCTTGATGATCGCAGATCCACTAGTGGCTATTGTGTGTACTTTGGTGGTAATCTGATTTCATGGAGTGCCAAGAAACAAAAAACAGTCTCTAAATCCTCAACAGAAGCTGAATACAAGGGTATAGCTATTTCCACGTCGGAGTTAATTTGGATTCAATCACTTCTCCAAGAGCTTGGAGTTGCAGTCTCTTCACCTATATTATGGTGCGATAACTTGGTGCCACATATCTAACTGTGAATCCAGTTTTCCATGCTCGGACGAAGCATATCGAGATAGACTACCACTTTGTCAGAGAACGAGTTTCCAACAAACAATTACAAGTCAGGTTCGTCAGTTCTAGAGATCAGTTAGCCGATATTTACACGAAGGGATTGTCTACACCTAGATTTTAGTTCATCCGAGACAAGTTGCACATCCATAAGCTACAGTACAAATTGAGGGGAGGTGTTAGCCAAACACCTTCTAGTTGTCCACAGTCACGTCAGTCATCAACTGATGTTAGCTGAACAAGTCCAGTGCCTAATAACTCGGTCTTCGAGTTTATCTATTTACCTGTAGAACTGTTGAACTATTTTCCATTAATCTCTGTAACCATTTGTATGACTCTCTACTATAAATAACAATCGTCTCTCCACTGTTAAAGTGTGGAAAGTTTCACCAGACAACCTTTTTCAACTTTTGGTGTGCGCAAAACTTCTCCCCGCCCCGTGTCATTGCATTTTTTTATTTGGTGTGTGTAGGACTTCTCCTTGCCCCGTGGGGATGTATTTTTTATTTAGTGCGGCGGTACAAATACATTAAATAGGTGGAAAATATGAGCAAATTTTATATATTTTTTCCTTTTTCGCATAAAATATGTGTGAAGTATGTGGATTTTTTTCGCCATTATATGTTTATTTTAAAAAAAGAGTCCTAATATGGTAGGTACTCGATTTCCAAATTAATTTGGACTTCCATAAAATTCAAACACGGTAAGTTAGGTTTTCCTTTTGAGTTTGTAATTTTTACACCAAATATACGTTGCCAAGTGTCCTGACATAAATATCGCTAGGTCATGAATTCCAAATTGTATTTGTTTTCATATTCTTTTTAAACCAATTATAAGCTCTTATTTCCTGGCTAGTTTAAAAATGTAATTTCTGTTTTAAACCCGCCCACATCAAGTTAAAAGGAAAAATATGCCCGGTGCATAGCACGGGCACAAATCTAGTGTGCTATGGTAATGTACTTTAGAATTAGTATGCGCGGGCTTCACCCCGCCCCGTGGCAATGCGTTTTTGATTTGGTGTGCGTGGGGCTTCGTCCCGCCCCGTGGCGATGCATTTTTGATTTGGTGTGCACGTCACAGGTTTCATTTTTTATTTTATTTATTTTTAATGTGGTTAGGAAAATAACTTTTACAATAAATAGTTTCCCTGATTGCGGCATCCATTGCATAAGTTGAATCTGGTGCCAGTATCTAATGTTATGTTCTAGATAGCAAATTGTAATGCAATTTTAGCAACCACATCAGCAGAGTTAACTTGAAATAAATGGTTCGGTACCATGGTAACTTGAACCTCCTACAAAACAATTATTCCTTGATGTGGGAAACTAAATTGCATAAAGCAACAAAGAAAGTAAGTTTTAGAATCCGAGTGATGATATATCACATTGAATGGGATCAGGAATGTTCATCTTTATCACTGGTGTCATACCCGCAGTGTCACTATAGTCATAAGCATATACACGTATAGTCATAACGACAGACAGTAGGCTCAACTGTCCTGATAAAGGGTTAATTTTTCCATTCACTTTCAAGGATTAGGGATCCAGATTTCTATTCTTCTAAGAAGCATTTCAAAGCAACAAAAAAAAAAAAAAAAATCTTAACAAAAAAAAAAAAAGCTTAACAAAAAAATCAAAGCAACAAAAAACGTATACAACAAAAGTGTCGGTAATTTTTCCATGAATTCCAGTTTTTAATATCTATGTCCACAATTTCATACACTTACCCCTTTGATATTAGTTGGTGATGCTCAGGTACTACTGCTTCCATATAAGCCTCAGTTAACTCATGTTTGCATCGAGCTAGTTGAGGAGATTTAAAAGCCATATACACCCTTCGACAGAAAATGAGTGCAAGAACAATAGGTATTTCTCTGGTAACCTCAATTTGTTTAAAGCCCGAGTTTCATTGTTTTGTTCTTATGGAGCTCTAAATACCACACATGGATTTCTTATAAAAGAATTCCACTTAAATTATGCAATTGATCTACATGTAAGGACATATATGTGATCCAAATCTTCGCTAAAACAGATTGTCAAAATAATGCTTACAGAGTATACTTCAGAGAATTCTAACAATACATACCCTTATGTTTCGAATGAAATTTACTAAAGTAAATCTAATCTTCATTACCTTAAGTTCTTTATCAACCTATAAAATCAAAAACAACAAAATCTGAAAACAAAACTAATTGACATCAGTTAAAGAATCACGAAGGAAATCACAAACCTTTGCCAGGACGAATGAGGAATCTGAGTAGGGATTTGAAACATTTGGTTTTCTCGGCAAGCCGTTAATTTTAATATAATTAGGGTTTCTTTGGCGATGTAGTACTAAGATTCCTCTTCTTCAAGTGATAAATTGTCTAAAAACAAAGTTGGTTTGGCGTCGAAATTATGTTTCTCATAAACTTCTTTCTGTGTGCCACTTAATTGTACGTTATGTGCACTGGAGCAAGTCATCTTCTTTTCTTAACAAATTCTTCTTATAGAAGATGGAGAATTCAAATATATTTCCGTTAGTATTATTACGTCCGCGTATTTCATTGCCAATACAGAACCTCCAACCGTCAACGATGAAGCTTGTTAAATTAAACTCGGCTTTACAATTCCTGAAAACCAATTTATGGCCTCTTTAAACCCCCATCAGCTATATGTCGCGACTAACCTCTTTTGGAACCGCTGGAAGAAAAAAATGATACGTCGTGAGAACCACACATATCCTTGGACAAACAATACAAATAATTTTTGCCATTCAACAATTTTTATCAAATGTTTGATTCCAAAGAAATATCTCGCAAGCGTTTGATCGAAAGTAACTAATATGAAATTGAGATAAAGAGTTCGAATTTGATATTACCCAAAGAAGCGGATTAATGTTAGCAGGGGAATTCAAAGGAAGGAAAACAATCTGGAAGAAGGAAGAAGATTTGAGAACAGCGTATAAGCATTCAAAGTTAGTTACGACCAGGGCCGTCGCTGGCTATAGGCCAGCTAGGCAATGGCCTAGGGCCCCCCAAAATCTTGGGGCCCCAAATTGTAAATGTTGTTGGGGTACGTTTGAAATTTTTGAGAAAATATTGGTTTCGTAATGTGTGTGGGAGTCAAGTGACCACGAAGTCAACCAAAATTAAATAAAATTTCTATTTTGATAACTATATATCGAAGAAAGCTGAATTTTGGGCATATTGCAATTTGGGGGACTTAATGGATTTTTATGTATTGCCAAATACCCATTCAGTTTAAGTTGTTTTTTATTTTATTTTTGCATTTCCATTTCTTATTTACTTATCTTTACTCTTTAGACTTGGTTTAGGTTGTGTTGTTACTGTTTCCAAATGGCGATTATTAAATTTTAATTGTTATGGCTGATATGGACATACATATTTGGGATATTTGTGTGCAGGTTTTGTATATTCTCATTCTTGAAGTGACCAAATATCAATTCCAATCATGGGTCATAAAAAGACAAAATGCAAAAGTGATGGTTCTAAAAGTAAGACTAAAATAAGAGTCGAAAAACTTAAGAGTTCTTCGTGGGGAGAATTGAATAAATATTTAGTTTCAAATGATGAAAACCATGAGAAACAATGAATGACAATGGCGAACAGCGGGTAAATTTGGTTAATGAGATGGAGAGAGATGGTGATCTTTAATTTAGACAATGATGAGAATGCTTTTAAGCAAAATGAAGAACCAAGATGGCCAGAATTGTCACCACCAAATACAAATGTGGTTGGGCAAGATGAAGAGCAAATGAGGCAATAATTGTCACCATCTAATACAAATGAGATTGGGCAAGATGAAGTTGAACATGGAGAATATTGACCAGTGAATATTTATGATATGATAATTTTGGGTAACAATATTAACCAAAATTTAAGAGATATTTGGATAAAGAAAGGTCCAATAAGAAAAACAGATAAGAATTATCGGTTTCCTTTTTTATAAATACGATAGATGCTCCAACCGTGATCACTATACACATAAGATGGAGAATGGGAAAGTCGGGACAAGAAATGACAACAAAGATTTTGCTTATATAGGCCTCCATTTAAGTAAGTTCGCCTAGGGCCTCTAAAAACTTTGCTACGGCCCTGGTTACGACTTCATACATATATATATATGTAAAGAAAGGCTAATTCATTTTTGGTGCGATTTCCTTTTTTCGATGAGTCACCGATTTCCTTTTTAAAAGTTTCACCTTTTTTTCTTTCTTTTTTTTCTTTAACGGTTTGGACGGAAGTTTTGTCCACACTTACTAAAGTACAGTTAAACACAGTGTAACTGAATAATTTAAGTTTAGATTCTAACATAAGTATTATCTACCTACTTTTTTGTCAACACCGTTACTAACATACATTTAAGTAGCTTATGTAAACAAATTTTAACTAAATTTTAATTATTACAACCAATAGAGTTATGCCAAATGTCCTCACCATAGCTTCTACATTAGAAAAGGCCTTTCTACACCAATAGGAAGGGAGGGTTTCATCACCGTTTAATGTGAGAGATTTATTTGGCAAGGCCTTTCTAAATGTCCTCACCATAGCATTTCTAAGAGCTTTACAACCAATAGAGTTATGCCAAATGTCCTCACCATAGCTTCTACATTAGAAAAGGCCTTTCTACACCAATAGGAAGTGAGGGTTTCATCACCGTTTAATGTGAGAGCTTTAAAAGTTTCACCTTTTTTTTTTCTTTTTTTTCTGTAATGGTTTGGACGGAAGTTTTGTCCACCCTTACTAAAGTACAGTTAAACACAGTGTAACTGAATAATTTAAGTTTAAATTCTAACATAAGTATTATCTACCTACTTTTTTGTCAACACCGTTACTAACGGACAGTTAAGTATCTTATGTAAACAAAGTTTAACAAAATTTTAATTATTATAACCAATAGAGTTATGCCAAATGTCCTCACCATAGCTTCTACATTAGAAAAGGCCTTTCTACACCAATAGGAAGGGAGAGTTTCATCACCGTTTAATGTGAGAGCTTTATTTGGCAAGGCCTTTAAGGGGAAAGATTTCGTTAAGTTGGAAATTTATAAGATTTGTTCTAGATGACCTTTTCTCGTTGTTAAACCTAAGAAGCACCTGGTTAAAATATTTTTAATGATCTATTTTCAGAATAAAAAATTGTAGAAAAGAAATCCCTAGGTTCTTTTAGTTTCTATCATCGTGATCTGTAACATCTAGTTTCTAGTATACTGCTCAATTCAAATTTGAGTTAATTAGTGTTTGGGTCGTAAGTTTTGGTATGTCTTTGAGTTTGGGTCGTAAGTTTGTCCGTTTTAGAGTTTGGGTCGTTGAACCCGTTAGTCAACTTAGTCAACCGGTCAAACTGTTAGTGTAACTGACGTCCGTCAACTTCTGTCAATGATTTATTTACACGTTTTCCATTAGTAGTATCTTTAAAGTGGAAGCATGTGTTAGTAAAATAGTAAGAGTTGATTAAATATTGGTTTGGAATGATCGGTCGAGAGTTCATGAACGTGTATGGTTAGATTTGAATCTTAGAAAGTGAGGCTATAAAAAGAAAACTATACAGCAGCAGCAAGAATACATAGTCACTCTCGATAGAAATTAGGGTAGGCCGCGGCAGAGGAAAGAAGTAGATCTAAATCATACAATCTGTTTTCAAATTAAGGAAATCAGTTTCATTTTATTATCACTGCCCTGTTGTAATAAAGAATCATTAATATGAAGAAAAAGGAATTGACAAAGTAAGTGATTAATTTTTTATCTTAAATTAAATTAGGGTAATTGATTTTATTTTCCAATTTTTGTTTGATTATTACTGTTTTTCTGATTGTATTGATAAATTAGTGATATGGGTTGTTGTATTTGTTTATTTTGAAGTGATATGGTAGTGAGATTATGAATGACCTGTTTCTATATATAGTGCTAGAGTGATGTATTCTGTGAAGACAAATTGGGTTTTTTCTACTTTTTTCTTTTCTTTTCTTTTCTGTAGCTTTCCTTAACTTTATGTATGTGTTTCTTTGTCTGCTTTTAGAAAAGAGAAAAGATTCTTTGAAAATATGATGTTTTGGTTATTATAAATTGTTGTACAGTGTGCTATAGGACCACTTGTTTTTCACTGGACATATTAAAGGAATCTATTGCAGTTTTTGTGTGGATTATTGTACTCATTTGTCTATTAAATAGTAGTTGCAGATGGTGGTTGTCTGTGTTGAATGATGTGATTAATTATTTGTGTACAGGTTGGCCAAAGATAAGGGTAATTAGGTAAATTCAACCCTTTATGCCGAGATATCTTCTGAGGATGAGAAGGTCTATGAACTAGTTAAATATAAAAAAGTAAAACAGGTTATAGTGGATAGCTCAGGAGATGATGATAAAAGCATTGAGTTGGATGAGTTTGATGTTCTTGACGAAGAACAACAAGAGTACGAAGCATTGAGTCTACAAGAACACACTAATTCTGTTATAGATGATGCAGCTGCATTATAATATGGAGTTATAAGTTCTGATGATGAAGATTATGTTCCTAGCAGCAGGGATCTTATTTTAGAAGTATGTAATGAAGAAGATGAATACCATACAGGAACTGACAATGATGAGTTTGATGATATGCCAACTGATCCTGAAGATGGTGATGAGATAATTATAAATAGTGACGTGGATGAGGAATTTTGTAAAGGAGATGATTATGACCATTCTGAATTTGTGTTAAGTACTGAAAATCTCTATAAGAATGAAGATGTTAATGATGATGATTTGTATGTTACGAAAGTTCCACCTGATTTGTTATATGTTGGTATGGAATGGGCTAACAGTGAGGAGTGCAGAGTATATTTGAGAGATTTAGCAATAAAGAAACATTTCTGTATTAAAAAGATTATGAGCAATAGTGATAGACAAGAATGGAAGTGTAGCGCTGAAGGTTGTAAGTGGAGAGTTAATTGTAGTTATACCAATAGGAGGGCTTCATTCCAAGTAAAATCTGGACATTTGAAGCACTCTTGTAAGCCCTTAGGTAAG
Organism: Papaver bracteatum; assembly: GCA_023529315.1. NCBI lineage: Eukaryota > Viridiplantae > Streptophyta > Magnoliopsida > Ranunculales > Papaveraceae > Papaver > Papaver bracteatum. Next base: position 12,846 of record JAJJWX010004372.1, read on the forward strand.
ATTTTTTTTTTCATTTCCTTTGCATTTCTCTATCAACTTCATTTGTGTTAGTTGATGCTATATGTAGTTGTTGCCTTTTAATAATTTTTTTGTAGGTTTGGAAAATCCCATGGCTAATGCATGATGGGTTTCTTGGAGAATAATGGGGTACATGAAGGACCACATTAAATGCAAGCCTTCTACCATTATGAATAGAATGAAGAGGAAGCATGGAGTGAACATATCTTACTGGACTGCTTGGCATGCTAGGCACATGTGCTTAGAGAGGATATTTGGTTCATATGAAAAGATCTATAGGTATGTCATTTTGATTGATGCAAGTATAGAAGTTAGAAGATAATAATGAAATTGATAAGGTTGGCCATTTTGTGCATGTTGCAGGCAAGTCCCTGAACTTTGCAGGCAGATTCTTTTAGAAAATCCAGGGAGTATAGCTAAATGGAGTAAAGACATCGTCCACAACCAATTTGAAGGGTTATTTGTGATGTACAAGGCTAGTTTAGATGGTTTCCTAAATGGATGCAGGGCTATTATAGGTTTAGATGGTACATTTTTAAAAGGTAAATATGGAGGAGTGGTGTTAGCAGCTGTGGGGTTGGACAATGGAAATGGAATTTTTCCTATTGCTATATACATATGCAGAAATGAATGCATAGAAACATGGAACAAGTTCTTGGAAATCCTTGCACCATATGTGACAAGACATGAGAAACCCCTAACATTCATTTCAGACCAGCAAAAAGGTGTAATTGATGGTGTTGCTAGACAGTTTGCACAGTTCATACACTACCACAGGTTCTTTTTTAGGAATTTATACAAGAATTTCAAAAAGAAGTTCCCTGGGTCACACTTAGAGACATTGGTCTGGAGAGCAGCAAAGAGTTACAATGAAATTGACTATAAACATTGGATAAATGAAGTGGCAAATTACAATCCAGATGCTGTGACATGGTTAGAGAAACATCCTCTTGAAGAATGGACTAGGTGGAATTTTGATCACACTTCTTGTTGTGAGCATGTAAGCAACAATTTTAGTGAGTATTTTAATAATTGGATTATCAAGTTTAGGCACTTGCCTATTTGTAGGTTTGTGATGGAGTATGAGAAGTTATTGATGGAGACATTGTATTTGAGGCAGCAATTAGCAAAAAAATGGTCTCAAACAGGATTGATGGAAAGGGCAAAGGGTAGACTTTCTAGACACAGAGACAATGTGAGATTTTTTAATTGTTATCCTTCAACGGAGAATGTATGGTTAGTGGAGAATGACAGAGAAATGACTTGGAAAGTTAATTTGCTTAGGCGTGAATGCAACTTCGGAGCATGACAAGTTGGTGGTGTGCCATGTGTTCATGCCATGAACATCATGATGGATAGAAGATTGGATGAATATAGGTAATGCTGAGAGTTACTTATGGATATACATTTACATTCTATTGTAATTACTTTTTTGGTGTAGGTTCTATACTTAATCATTTGGTGTTTCTGTTGACAGCTACGTGGATCCATGCCATTTAGTCACCAAATACGTAGCATCTTATGCTGGGAATATCAGTCATATAGCAAATCCAGTGACATGGATTGAGGTTGAGTTAACTTAACATCTTCTAGTTGTTATTTATTCATTTTCTAACTGTTACTTATGCAATTATTAACATCTTCTAACTTTCTGTTCATTTTTTTGTAGGATATTTATAAGGTTAATCCTCCAAGGGTGGTAAGGCCAGCTGGTAGGCCAAGAACTCTAAGAATAAGAGATAGGGATGAAGCTGATGGTTATACAAGAAACCAGAAGAGATGTGGAGTATTCAAGCTATATGGACACAATAGAGTTGGTTGCAAAGGAGCCCCTGATGGTGATCCATCCACTATAGGTATAATTTTGTTCTCTTTAAATGTTTTTTCTTTAAATGGAAATCATAGTTTATGAACTAATGAAGATTTCCTCGTACAGGTGTGAATATAATTTATGGTCCACATCAGAGAAGGCCTCGTAACAATGATGAAGCTAACGTTTCTACAGAAGTTGGTTCTTCTAGACCGCAAAGGAAAAATGTTGTGGTAAGGACCACAGGCTTTGGTATCAACACCAATAACAGTACTAATGGAGGAGTTATAAGAGGTGGAATTCCACCTATTGCAGCGGTTAGAGGAAGGGGAGGAAGAGCTGGTGCACGTGGAGCTGTTAAAGGCAGGAGGCGGTGCTATTCGAGTCATTAGAGGCAGAGAGGTAGAACTGAGTAGCTGGAGGTGAGG
>JAJJWX010004373.1:0-340410 GCA_023529315.1 Papaver bracteatum
GATTTCTTTATCTTCGCAAAATATTCTATACTCGAAAATGTATTTTCTCTCCATAATTTCGTAAGTTATCATTTCTTTGTGATATTCTCTCCTACAAGGAAGGAAAAGTTATAAATTGAGGTATATTTTGGGTACCCTAGCCTTTTCAATTGGTATCGTACGGAAAACACGAAAATATCTAACAATATGTATTGGTGCGATCCATTCTATAAGAATGAATCCATGTCCGATTCAATTAACGTGAAACAAGATGAAGGATCAACATCTCTAAATGATGTCTCCTATGAATCTATCGAACAACCAAACACATATAATGTAGATTCTGTGATTGGAAAAGTTGCTAAAAATATTCTTGAAAAATATCTTGAAGAAATGTCCAAGAAGGTGACTCGTACATCGATCAAGATGTGAAGAAGATATGTCGAATACTCTTCCTTACTAGATGTTATTTCCACAAAAAACTGACACATCAAATGTCATTGAGCTCATTACTCCCTTCAGAGAGAAAAGAAACTAAGAAAATATTCTCTGGTTTCTTCTATGGATATTAAAATTCAGATATCTTCTTAAAGACTACAAACAAAGTCTAAACTCAAAAACTCTTGAGTTTGAAACTCTCAACGAAAATAATTACTTGTTACATAAGAAACTTGTTGAGACAAAGAGTGAAGATTAATTCTCGACAATCAACAAGGAATAATCATTATGAGTCCGATCACAAGAAAAACCTCTTGAGGATCAACTTGTTGTAGACCCTATAAGTCAAGGTATGAAGAGGAAGTTGAGAGGCTGGAAGGCTCAATGATAGCTCAAACACATTATCCTCAATGTTGGATACAGAGAAGTTTGGCGATAAACGTGGATTAGGTTTAATAGAGCTCGATGTGTTATCAATTAACAAGGAAGTGAAGTTCTAAAAGTGTTTTCCCTTCTATTCCAACAAGATGGCACGAATGAGACATCCAAGAATTTTATTGAAATCAAATGGAAACCATCTTTAGCGCAAATAATGACGATGACTAAGGACAACATAGTAACCGAATATATCATAAAGGTAATTCAAAAAACTCTACACCTTTCAATAAGCATTGTTTTTACTATAGAGATAAAGGTCATATGAAGGAATTGCAAAATTCGAAAGATGCAAAATGCTTCAATTTGTTTCTAAAGAATTGAAATGTTTTTCTCCAAGAAATTCTCATTATCATTATTGAAATCATACCCTAAAAGAAACGCTCCTAAAAGTAAAAATAATAGAAATGGTAACATCTCTCTACCAAGAATATGAAACTATGTTTCAAAGTGAGAAAAGCAATGGAACTGAGATGAAAAATTCATTCCAGATCAACTTACAAGTGGGTACCAAAATCCAAAAAGGTATGAAGTGGAAGTCATCTAAAAAAATTCTGTTGTAACCTTAGATAAAGATAACTATAAAAGTCTAGTGCTTAGACTAAAAAGGATCTAGAGATGTCCAAAGATTTCGATAAGCAAACAATCTCCAATGACTGTTATTGTGCAGAAACTAGAAAAGGGTTAACCTAAACTCCGTGGTATACCAAAAACGTGTATTACTCTGATTGTATTCGTGGTAAGTTTATGTTTTTAGGCAAGATCTTAGTTGAGTTCTGTTAGAAAAAGGAAAATAATGGTCTATAAATAGGACCAATCATGATATTCTTATTACAATAGTTGTACTTTGAATAATGTTTTCTCCATGTAAAGAAAAAAATGAGGACCTAACTGTAAGTCTTCTGGAAGTGATCAACTCGCAAATCTTACCCGATCAAAGGTACTCCATGCCATTTTTTCTAGCTAAGGGTCAAGGTTGTATTGACATTATCGTAAATTTTGTGTAGACAAAATTGAAAACATTCTTAAGTCAAGCTCATTATATTATGAGAAAAGAATATATGGAATATGTTCCGACTATTTCTCTTCTCCTATAAAGCATGCCCTTCAATCCATCCAGTCGAACATGCTTGAAGGAATAATGGAACTTATTAGAAGAAAAGATCTCCTCAATAATGAGATTATTGCAACAGAAAGGAAATATATGGCTATGAATAGTCTATTGCAAAATATAGATGCCTAAGATCTTGGTGAATTCAAAAAGAGGGTTATAATACGTGAAAAAGGATCTACTGATGAGAGAATCACTTAAAGGAATTCTCCAACAAGGATTGTAAATCCAAAATAAGATTAAATTCTTATTTGAAATTAGGCTACTTTTAAAGTCTATTAAATAAAACTATTATGAATAAAGTTATTTGATTTATAATTTTTCTGGTGATAGTTTTTGATTTACATGATTCGGACTCTAATGCTTTACTTATTTATTATTGTCATGGTGTGGCATGGGATGTTTGATTTCGGTTTTATTACCTTGATATTCGATCTCATAATATGTTGTGAACCCTCATGGTTTGGGTGGACTTTTTGATTTAGGCAGGATTAAGTTCTAGCCCATGTCGGTAGGGCTTCTTTATCGTTAAAGGACTGTCATGAGGTGTTCTGCAGAGACAACTATGTGAAAAGTTGGCAATATGTTGAATCGGTTTTGGTTTAGCATAAAAGCATACGTGTTTGCATTTCAACTTTTGCATTTGCAAATTGTTAAAACTCGATTTTCAACCTTTCATCTGGTATAAGGCTGGTTGCTGCTATTCTTTGTGTTTGGCATGAGAATGCCAACATAATGGTATTTCGCCATCAATTCTCCTTGCTAAGAAATCGCATGGATCATATTCGGAGAAGTTGGACGCGAAATTGAGGTAACACCAGCTTGTTAGTTAATTGTTTCTCCTGTTTTAAGAAAAGCCCATTTTGTCATTTTATATATATATATATGATATTGCTTTTTGCTTGAAAGCAATTGTTGGTACAATTGATGTGTTTATTCACATTATGATTCGATGGATGGTAGTGATTCATAATTTAGTATTTCCTAAGCATAAAACAATTGTTATTTTGCTTTATTGTGTGATATCAATAGTTTAGGCTTACAAAATTTGGTGCAATTGCGGTGCTTTAATGTCTATGTTAATTCAATTGCTTCCAGTTAAGTAAAACAATTGTTATATTGTTATTGTGTAGTATCAATTGTTTAAGCTTACAAAATTTCGGCAATAGTGAAACTTTGATATATGTTGTTTCTAATTGCATCCGGTTGAGGTGAATAATTATGCAAGTTGATTTATTGGTTTGTATGAATTATTTATGGCTTAACGAATGAATATGTTGATCAGGATGAGTTGTTTAGTCCAATTCGATCTTGATAAGCTCACTAAGTTAATTCTGATCTTAGTTAGACTTATCAAAGTGGAGGTTTCGGTTATTCAAGTCTATTAAAGCCTAAACAAGGAAATGCTAGTTAACTAACCTAGTATTTGGCTTGTTTGAAATCTAAAGGTCAAGTTATATGGATAATTAGAACCTCGATGAGAAAAATGGAGTTTATCTTTGTTTTGGTCTTATCGAATGAAGCTGCTGTATTTATACAATCGGTTTAGCAAAGGAACTAAGTTGCTTAGTTGATTTTTGGTTTGCTAAACTAGTTGGGAAAATTGCTTCGGCAATTATTTCCATGATAACATATCAAAACGTAATTACTTTAGTAGTTTCGCTTGATATTGGTTATCAAATGGTATGTAAAACCCTCGTGCTTGACTCACCAAGTTGCAAGTCTATTTTGAGATTTGTAAGATCCTTTTCGTGTTGTCCATTATCTTTTTGCTTTTTGTCATTTTGTGTGACAAAAAGGGGAGAAATATATGGAGTAAACAGTGATAGTCGGCATCAATTTATGGTTGATTGGTGTCACTAGGGAAGAGGACAATGGTGCTTGAACGCTTATCTAACGAATGAGGAAAAAAGCATAGACTGAGGGGGAGTAACATATCATATGAATGGGATAACAAAGACGCGCTGATTGAAAATCTACCTATCTCACCTTTAGGGGAGTATGCTTTGTTATTATAATGCAACATGCGCATTTTGAATTAGCAACCTACCATAGTTGTTGCTAAGCGAGTCATAACAGGATTTTGCCGTTGCTAAACACGGTGTCGCAATTTTTAGCAACGACATAAGCTCTGTTGCTAATCACGGTCAGCAACGGCAATTCGCAACGGCGCTTGCCGTTGCTAAATTTTTTATTAGCAACAACAGTTGATGTTGCCTAATTTGTTGCTAATTTCAGAATACTCTACCCGGAACAGAGATCTGTTGGTTCTGGTTCTAATTTATTGGTTCTGGTTCTAATTTAGCAATAGATCACCGATGTTGCTAGTTTTTTGCAAAATTAAAAAAAAAGGTCAAGTCTTCATTAACCTGGTCAAAATCATTCCCCCCCCCCCAATTACCCAGTTCCCCATTTCCATAGATATACAAACTACAATGTCATTCAATGGACATACAAAACTATATTGTTGAGAATCACAATAAAAGATACAAAAGCTGTATTATATTATGAAAAAAGATTGTTCAATTAAAGTTAACAAAAAGTACCGAGTATTTGATACAAATATATACAAGTATCACAAACTAACTTATCGAGATGATCATCAAAGTCCCAAATTTTTGTGACTTGACATACAATGTTCTATGTTGTCGTTCATAAATTGATGACTGACCTAGTTTGTGTCAACTGAAAGAGGCATTGAAAAAAGGGAAAGAATGACTAATATATGAGTAAGATTGAACTCCACCGTGAATACGATGAGACTCTCGCTTGCTTAAACAAATTCCCCTATAAGCTATAATATCACGTGAGTCTTGCTTTTTGACTTAAGCCCAAATATATCGCATAATAACCATTTGATGTTTCAAAAGATAGAGGTCACAAACAAAAGACTAAGCCCTAGGTTTTGTATTTGCAGAGATAAGTGTTGTTGCTAATCTGAGTTGCTAATAGCCTAAAATGGAAAACGTGGTTACCCATAGACAATGGCACACCGTTCGAATGCCTTCTTTCTAGCTTACCCATAAACATTATTAACTAGAGAGTGTCTTGAGTTGACAATGGTGCGATTCAATAAGAACTGAACTATCACCATTTCATACATTAATACAACTCCAAACTTCAAACAAAGTCTTTGATTTGGAGAAATGTCCTACATTAACTTAAATATCAAACGCTTACCTTCACACTTAAAGATATATTATCTTCCCCCGAAGTTCCCTCAACAAGTTGCATAAGCGCGCCTGGTTCATTTAAAGGAAGTTGATGCTAAAGTTGAGCTAGTTTGAGATCAGACTCCATGGTCATCCCTACCTTCCCAGCCTGGGATTCTACCATAGAGGACCCAACAATGTACTTGGACAGTGCATATTGGTCTGCATGAGATGTAGGAAGAATAAAAGTTGTAATAAGCTTCAAGGTGTTAAAATATAAACCATCTTTGGTAACTCGATACTTAAACTCGGCTAAAAACAACGTTGACAAGAATAAATTGGTAAAGTAGTATTTATGTAAGTTGTCAAGTTGTTGGACAAGACAGAAAAGGAACAATCATTTTTGCCGGCGTTGGTGGTGATACTTAAACTCGGCTAAACTTGTCAAGTTGTTGGAGAAGACGGAAAAGGAACAATCATTTTTGCCGGCGTTGGTGACTCTGCACAAATGTAGAATACGAAGGTGAGGAATTATTGAGGTGAAGCGGGTTCTCGATAAAAAAATTGTGGGATTAATTATAATCTTACATATATAGACTTTTGGTCATAGTTGGAAAGATATGGCACAATAGAGTACTTCGAACATTCATCTAGATGTACCACAAGCATGTGGAGAAGCAAGAAACTATCTGAAATGTTCAAACAAGAGAAAATACAAGCATTAGAATCATAAATTCATGACAGTTTCATACTCCTTTGATAAGCATTCCACATAACTTATAGTAACACAACAAGGAAAAGAACAATGACTCGTACTAACCGCTAAGACACCATTCAAAAGAACTGGATTTAGATAGTTGTAAAATCAAGTAGAGACCACATAAGATTATAATTCCAACACAATAAATTTTGAACCCGCGGTAAACCCAACAACACCATCATATTTGATAGTCTTCCGCCTTTATACACCAGAGACCATCGAAGACGATACCGGTGGCTTCTTTTGCGTAATTCTGTACAAATCACAGACAAAACTCATTAAATATTATAACATGTAGAAGCACTTGGTTAAGGGATTTATAATGACGATAAAAAATTATCTTGCCAGGACCTTTGACCGGAAAGACAGGTTAAAAATTGCCTTGATACCGGTACAAGCACATCGAGTGAAACACTTAAAAATAGCTAAAAGTGTCAAGATGAATCATGTATATCAATAAAATTCACAAGGACCTGTTATGCCCATGCCAGGCCTCCAAAGAACACATAAAACCCTTATTTTTTTAACCTTCATTAGTATTACCCTTTAAAAATGGGATCACGAGGAGGACGAGATGGAAAAAAGTTGGGAAGAGCATATGAAACATGATCTAGACACTTGTGATCTCGGACATGGAATACAATACAGGATATTGAACAGAAAAATCTAAGAGTAGAAACGGTTATTGTTCTTAAAAAATTACATTACCTTCTCACATCGGTGTTCGCAAGACAACCATCAAAATCAAACGCGGCAATCTTTCCGAATCGCGGAGACCGATGAATTTTTCCATGAGCATATGTCCCATATCTTGACTTGAAACTGATGAATTTTCCATAAATCTCTGAACAAAATAAAAAGGATAAGTCCCAACACCACACTTAAGTACACAAAAAATGAGCAAGATTAGTCGACATCGATACATAATTTAATATATCATACCCACCAAGTTCACATAGTAATTTTTGTCTACAATAATTCTACTAAAATATTTAAATAAGAATATCAAAATCTAACGAGAGATGATGTCTTTATTTTTAAAGGTTACGCCACAACCGTTTAACCACTTTTGAAACGTTACATTCCACTTGAATGCATTAGCATTTCTCGCTAAAATAGGTTCTCATACGACGACAACCTTAGTTGTTAGAATTTTGTGCTAGTGTTATAGATCTCACAAATTCCGGACTTAAGATGTTAGGGCCACCTTTGGACATTATACTTGGAAAGACACGCAATCTAACTATATAAATCAAAGATGTATAAGTTTAATCCTAGACATGCATGCTTTGACTATTATCACAAAAATGTAGAGCATCAACATTTAGCTAAACCAATCAATTTCTACTTGTCCGTGTAGATCAGTGGCAACAACCTTTCCCCTATCTAATAGTTTAATTAAAATGAAGACAAAAACCATATACCAAACTTACCTTGTCACCACCACCAAAGCATCTTTCCTATATCATTAACCAAGATTAGTCCAAAACAAACAACACAAACCAAAGAAGATGAGATAATAATTCATCTCTCTTGTCATGTGATTTCACTAGTAACAAACTTAATTAAGTTATATTGAAATTTTGTACATAATGAAACACCACACTCACCCACAATACCTAGTAATTAAGACACGCAATAAATTTGATTCACTAAGCTTACCTTTTATGACAAAGAACGATCAAGACCCAATTCAATAATTCTTTTAGTACATTTCCCAAACACTTGCTGGCGTGGCGCCAAGCGAGAAGAAAACCTTCTGTTGTATTATAAACTCTTTATATGGTTTCCCTCCAACCTTCCTACTCAAATTGGATATGAACCTAACAATTCCTATCATGCACAAAATCTCTGATCTTGAATAATCACAACCCTTTCGTCACCATAACTCTGCGGCAAATCTCACTTTTAGCTGCTATTTTAATAAGCGTAATAATTCCTAGACTCAATCTCTCATAATCTTTGAAACATAGAGTCCTAAGGTTAAAATGACATGGAAAACCATTGATTGTGCATATAGATACACTTAGTTCTATTTACGGAATTAATAAGTTCTAGTCATTTTCCATTTGCATTTATTCAGATTTGAAAGCTGCACGAATAATATTAATCAAGCATATCAACCATTCAAATGATCAGGCTAATAAGAATAAAAGGCTTACCTTTATTAATCAAAGATAATGGTGGAAGCAAAACCCCGTCAACTACTTCTTTTGTTCCTCTAGCATATATTTAGTAAGCTAAAAAGTTAGGCCACCACTCACCAAGTCCATCTAGAAATAATGAAAGGGAACTTAACTATGATATACTTTCATAAATGTTACCATCACTCATAAAGCCGGACTCATGAAAATTCATAAAACATTCACCTTAGAGAATCGAATTCCCATTTGACATGGCTCACACCCAATACAGGTAGATACATAAAAATGTTGGTTTATTAAGATACACATACCGACTAGCATCGTTGCTAGTGAACGTCTATTCACTGTATTGAACTATCATAAATTATAAAATTAAGCCTACCTAGTAAGAAACTCGTAGATGTAATAACTTTGCATCCGGGTGTTACCCCTATAGCAAGTGGAAGAGCTTATATTCCATTTGGTGCACCATTTGGATCAGAACAAAAACAGATGACAAAAAATTTACAAAAACAAGTTATATAGGGTATATTTACAAACCCCATTTATCTATAGTAAACAAGGAACTCAACAAACATCAAAGAATCCTTAGATATACATGTATGTATGATGAAAATGTTGGTGAAGAAGGAACCAATTAACACAAATAAATATTTAAAGGGTTTCAATAAAAATTGCACCTGAAATTTGATTGAATCTCCTTCAAATTTGTTTGACCTACTTGAGACAAATTATTCAATAATGAAATCGACTAGAACGATTTCAAGCTGAGCACAAGAAAATATAGGATTTCAAAGTTAATAAATAATAAATGGAAATTGAAGAAAAACAAACAAAGACTTACCTTTCTCATAGCAGATTATAGATGTACCCCTAAAATCAAAAAAAGCAGATCCACAGTTGAAACCCTAAAATCGATTAAATTTTTTTTATGCGAACCCTAGAAATCAAAATCTCTAAAATCGCAAAATCTATAAACCTTATAAAGAGAAACAAAAGGATTATGCGAACGATTATACCCTAGTTGTTGATTTCAGTGGGTTTAGAGATGAAAGAGAGATGAAGTTCTATAATCACGCAGTTCTTCAGAGATGGATAGGAGATAAAACTTCAGAGGAGAAGACATGAAGCTACAGAGATGGAGAGGAGATGTAATCACACAGTTCTTCAAAGATGGAGAGGAGATGAAACTTCAGAGGAGAAGACATGAATCTTCAAAGATGGAGAGAAGATGAAAGAGATGAATCTGTGGTGGAGAAAAAATGAGAAGGGAAAAAAACGATAAGGCAGGGGATATAGGATAGCTTTGGATGATGGGTGGAAAGAAAACCAAGAATACTTGACCGAAGTTTGACTTGGGCGTAAAAATTAGTCCTAGTGTTCCCGACCACATGCGCACTTCGCACGCTTGAATGTGGAGCAGTTGCTATTCGCAACCTATAATTGGCGGTTGCAAAATTAGCAACAACAATCTATCGTTGCGAAAAATTAGCAACAGAAAATTAGCAACGGCACTACTGCTGTTGCTAATCTGAGTTGCTAATCCCTTAAAATGGTGTAGTGATTGCATACAACTCCTTGTCATAAGTCGGGTAATTTAGAACGGCTCCGGAAAATAATTCAGAGTGATAGCATACAGGTTTACCTCCTTGTAGTAGAACAGCCCCCATTGTATAACCTGATGCATTGGTTTCCACATCAAATGGAAAGCGCATGTCAGGGAGGGTGAGAACTGGTGCTGCACATACCTTCTCTTTCAACTCTTTGAATGCTTCCTTCTCTTTCAATCCCCATGTGACAGCCTTGTCCTTTGACAATAATCGTAACAACAGTGTTGTTATACCTGAGTAATTCTTGATAAATTTTCTCAAGTATTGTGTTGCTCTGATAAAACTACGCAGTTCTGTTTGTGTTGTTGGTGGTGACCAATCTCTTATCGCATATACTTTACTTGGGTCAATTCGAATTTTTCCATTGCCCACTATGTGCCCTAGATAATGTACCGATTTCTTAGCAAACTCATACTTCTTCATATTCAACTTCAACTGTGAAGACTGGAGCAGTTGTAGAACTGTTTTTAGATGTGATAGGTGTTCTTTCCATGTTTGACTATATATTAATATGTCATCTAGGAACACCATTGCAAACTTATCTAGCACTGGTCTTAGAGCTTCATTCATTAGTCGCATGAAGGTTGTTGGAGCGTTTGTTAACCCCGAAAGGCATAACTAACCACTCAAAAATCCATTGTTTAGTCTTAAACGCAGTCTTCCAAACATCTCCTTCTCTCATGCGAACTTGATGATATCCATATTTCAAGTCTATCTTGTTGTAATATTTAGCATGTTTCAGTTGATCGAACAAGTCATCGATACGTGGCAGAGGGTACCTATTCTTTATAGTGATTTTATTGAGTGCACGATAATCAATACACATGCACCATTCTCCATCTTTCTTTGGCACCAGAATAATCGGAGACCTCGCTGGTGATGAACTTGGCCTAATCAACCCTTTATCTATGAGTTCTTGTACCTGTCTTTTAACTTCATCTGACTCCATAATAGATTGTCGATAAAGTCCAACATTCGGTACATGAGCATCCAGTTGTAGCTGGATTTCATGCTCCACTTGGCGTTTCAGTGGTAAATCTTTGGGTTCTTGCATGATATCTGTGAAACCTTCCAATAATTGTTGCAATTCTTCCTTTTTTATCTCACTGCACTCCCAATCACTTGCATGCCTTGGTTCTACTGACTTGTCATCAACTGGTCGAACTATGATTAATGCGAACTTCTGGCAGGCACTTACTAGATGTTTTATTTGCCGTGCAGTTAGAAGTTGGAGTTTCTTGTTCTCCTTAGAGGCTAGAATACAGAACCCTTTTCCACCCTTAACCAGCCTCCACACATTTTCTCGTCGAAAGAACATTGCATCCCTGTCCCATAGGTAAGGACTCCCAAAAATAACATGACAAGCATCAAAAGGAACGACGTCACATGTAACCTGATCTATGAATTTCCCATCGATGATGAATTCGAAGGTACACTCGGTGGTCACCTGTAGTTTTATATCCTTCTTTAATCAGCCCAATGGGTAAGGTTTAGGGTATGGGTTGGTCTTTAGTTTTAATTTCTTCACTAACTGTTCCGAAATTAAGTTCCGTTGTGACCCACTATCAAAGATGGTGAGAACTGAAGTTTTTTAAATTTCAGCATACACCCAAAATAGTTTTTCTTTAGTAGATTCCAATTACGCTGGAGAGGGACTAGTTACGACTCCTTTGCTTGTCATCATTGCTAATTTGGCAGCAGGTGGCAATGACCCGTCGATCTCGTCATCATCTTATTCATCTTATTCTTCGTATTCTTCATTGCAGAGGGTTGTTATAGCTTGTTTACGCTCTTTCCACCATGCTGGTTTCAATTCTAGATGCAATTTCCAGCATCCTTCCTTCGAGTGTCGATCCGTCTTACAATTCTCACAATATTGGTTGCTCTTACTTGCCACTACATGATTCTTCCTCCCCTCTCTTTGAACAAACTTATGAACCTCTCCTTATCATGTCCTTGGTTATTTTGCTCCAAAAGGTTGGCTTTTCATCTCGATGTACATAACTTTCTTGCAGGCATCGTCAATATCAGTCACTGAAAATAGTGCAAGCTCTGTCCTTATAGAAAAAGGTCATCCACCTTTCTACTTCTCAATGGTTTCAGAATCTCGCATGTTCATATTCAATGCGATAGCTTGCTTGCGAAATTCAGTAGTGTATTCTTGCACGTTCTGTCCTTTCACTTGCCGCAAAAACTGCCATCGTTCGCGTAAGAGTTCTTTGTATCCAGAGTAGAACTGATTTTGGATAGCTATTGTAAACTGCACCCATGTCATCACTGGAGTATTTAAACCTGATGTATAAGCCTCCCACCAAATAAGAGCATGACCATCAAGTCTAAGTCTTTCAAAACTCACCCTTTGCTCCTCAGTAAAACCCTTGGTGCTAAAATAAATTTCTAGAGACTTAAGCTAGTCGTCCAACTTTTCTGTGTTTAAGTCTCCATTATACGCAGGAATTTCGATTCTTGCCTTCACTTTGAATGGTGTATTGTCAGCAAAAATTGGCTCTTTATGTGAATGAGATCCACCTGGTGTTCCTGATTGTGTAGGTTGTAGTTATTTTAACATCTTCGTTAAATTAATCAGCTTATCCTTCATTGATTTCATCTCTGCCAGATCGCTCTTTAAGGTTTTCATATCTTCCTCTAACTTCTCTATGTTCTTGTCTTGTGGATTTGAGGATGACGAAACTGAAACTCTTCTTCTTTTGTCAATATCAGGATCTAATGGTAATGTTGTGTTACCCTTGGATCGAAGCCCTTCCATTCACTGCCGGAAACATTGCTTTTTCCACTCTGTTTGCTTTACGCTAGAATTCTTCTAGTTTTCTGTCGTGTCCTCTACAAGCTCTCTATGTGCCTATTTATAGGTTTAGGACTACGCTCAAACTAGTAATACACAGAATGAGTAATTCTCTCTATTTTTGTAACCTTCTAGGAATAGGACTCTCGCTTGATTTGAAAAATATGGGGATAAGAAAGATCAATAATACATTCCTTCTAGGAATTGAACTCTATTTGTAGAATTACTTGGAGAGTAATTCAAGGCGTTTTAACTAAGGAATAGGGTATTCTAATGGGCCTTAAACCCTAAAACGGTTCAATGTCGTTGTAATTTATTTGGATGGGAAATTGTACAAAGTGAATTGTTTTTAAGGTGAGCATTTTATCCATGGACTTGGACATCGATAAATTAGTTACATGTCCCAAAATGTATGATGAATAGATGATAATAAATACGTGTCACGTGTGATTATGCTTTGTACTTACAAATTATTAAGCGGATAAGGACCAAGATAAGTTTTCTGATCTCTGAATTGGTTTTATTTGGCCAACAAAGCATTGGGGTTGGAGCATGTTCTATTAGAAATGTTTAGCACCTCGGATGAAATTTTCTGTTGTAGACGACAAGTTGTATAAGGAGAATTAGATCATCCGAAGCGTCAATTCCATATCAGGTTAGAAAGTTGTAAAATGTCAAGGTCGGATAACGTTTATTGTTATGTCATAGTTGGTATTGTACTTCACCTATGTTATGGTTCTAATAATATCTTTAACTGTGTTTTTATGATCATTTTGTATGTTTGCGTAATAAGATAATTGATGAACTGTATAAATTAGAAATTTTACTATATGTCCTGTCGGATTTTTTTTTTTTTCTTTTCTAAATCATAAATTTTATTACTGAAATCCAACTAAAATTACAAAACCAATCCAGAGCTAAGTCTCAGTTGGTATAACTTAAATCAAGGGATACTACACTTATTATCTTGTAAAACAATACAAATCAGCAAAATCTGAAATAACATTCATCCTCATTCTCCAAACCTCCAAGGAAATTTGGCTTTGTTGTGAAGTAATGTGTCTCACCTCTTTCTAATAGAACTCCTTTCTTGGCTAGATTATCAGCAGAGAAATTGATTTCTCTGAAAGAGTGCTTGAAAGAAATTGTATTAATATTCTGTTGTATTACTTGCCATCTGTTCTGCACCATCCAAGGGATGTTACCATTGCTGAAAGCCATTAGTACAACTTTAGAGTCCAGGATGAAAACTACATCATTTAATTGTTGACCAATAACCCACTCTCCTGCACTAATTAATGCCATAACCTCTGCCAGATAGTTAGTTGCAACTCCCAACCCACCTGTAGCAGCTCCAACACATTCTCCCTGACTTTTTCTAGTTATAAACCCAAAACCTTCTTTCCCTGGATTCCCCTTAGATGCACCATCACAACATATTAGAACCTGATTTCTAGCATCGGAATATAGTTTCTTGCACATAAATGACATTGGATGGTTTATTCACATAAAATATGTGTGTCACTTGAATCTACTTTGTTTATCAGTTTGTGAAAATTGCTACATCCAAGTCATGTCTTTGAATCCACAGAATCTCATAAATATTCAAAATTCCATTTAGTTTTCACTCCTTGGGTCTGAGTTTTGGTACATCTGAGTACCAAACTTATACTCTCATTTCCTTGAATACAACGGACTAAAATATCTGGCCCAACACACAATTCCTAATATTGTTCTCTTCTAAATTATCTGCTTGTATTTTTAGTTTCCAGCCTCTCTATTGCAACTCTGTAGCTTATGAGCTTGTTCAGTGGGCAAAACAAAACAAATCTACTATGTACTGATCTACACCTCATGTTTGGATCCTTCCGACAGTTGAGGAGGACCATTAGCCTTTTTGAAGGCCTTTGCCTATAAAAAAAATAGACTGCTTGGTAAGCAAATAACATGTTCGTGTTCTTCATCAAACAAAATAAATATGTTCGTGCCATTATGGCACATGCAAAACTGTCTGCTATATGAAAAATATTCATCACAAACCATCAGATCACCAGCACTGTTTCCGCTCCCGTGCCATTATGGCATAGGAAATCCACTAGTTTTAACATAAGCAAGATAAGAAAAAACAAGAGACCACCAAAACAAACGTGGCTTCATTTTCCTTCTAGAATTTCGTAGATAGTACACGTTTCATATTCTTGGCTAAAATAGGATTTGATTGATAAATAAACTCGTGTAGATCTGCACATAATTATGATGTGATTTTGGTATTTAAAATCCTGGTATTTTTATGGGACACTCAAAAGGATTTAGGGGCCAACAATAAAACAAAAAAGGTCACCCAAACGTAATTGTAGCTAGCCCTTATCTCGTGTAATTAGTAATGGCCAAATATCCCTTACATAATCGGGAGATAATGTACTATTTTTATCCTCCGAATGCATTCGGTGGAAAAAAAACAAAACATGCGTCTGAATGTATGGGGCGCAGTATTTATAGTTTGTGTTGGATTATGTCATTTTTAAGGTTTGGATCGGATTTTAGAATTTTAAATCACGTTATGGTTTGTGAATGGTTTGTTTGATGGATTATGAATGGTTAGTTTTATGGATCATGAATGGTGTATGAATTTAACAATGGTTTTTGAATTTTGAAGCACAATCGGGAGATTTATTAAACTAAATATCTTCGGAATGTGGAAAATAATATAATCGGAAAATCACATAAAATTGAAACTAATACCGAATATATTAGTTGAGCATTTCGAAATTCCAAGGATTATGGTCGTTCCAAAATGCCAAAACCTAAGGCTTGGATTGTTGAGCCACTCTACATTCGGTAGTTTATGTAACTACATTTACTTCCGATTATGTGAAGTTCAAAACCAGAAAAATCTCCATTTTCCCAAATTATGATTTTTGGGCCATCGTATATTCGGGAGTTTATTCAAATGACTTATCCTCCGAATATGCAAGTTCAAAACCAACCACGACATGGCTCTAGGTGGTTCCAAAGGCCATTATAGAAGGTTATCCAACATACATTCGGAGGTTTTGGTTTTTAAATTTACTTCCGATTATATGAAGTTCAAAACCATAAAAATCTCCATTTTCCCTAAATTCCGATTTTTGGGCCATCGTATATTCGGGAGTTTATTCAAATGACTTATCCTCCGAATATGACAAGTTCAAAACCAACCACGCCATGGATCTAGGTGGTTCCAAAGGCCATTATAGAAGGTTAGCCAACATACATTCGGATGTTTTGGTTTTTAAATTTACTTCTGATTATGGTAGTACCAAAGTTCGAAAATTTTAGGATTTTGGCAAAATCTCATTTTGGGGCCAATACTCATTCAGAAGTTATATTTACTACCGATTATGGTAGTGCTAAAATTCGAAAATTGAGTACATTCGGAGGTTAAATTAACACACTTTCTACCGATTATGGTAGTACCAAAGTTCGAAATTTTGTAGTATTTTGGAAAAATCTCATTTTGGGGCCAATATACATTTGGAAGTTAAATTTACTACCGATTATGGTAGTGCTAAAATTCGAAAATTGAATACATTTGGAGGTTAAAGTAACACACTAAGCTACCGATTATATCCATTTTGTTCACAAGAAGATATGACCAACAATATTTGGAAGTTAACATATAATTCTATCTCCCGAATACTGTCGATGTTCTTTAGAAATGAAGAACACGAATACATTCGGTAGTTTAAAATCACGAATATCTCCCGAATCTGGGAAAAAATAGAAAAACCCTAGGAAAAAAAATGAAACAAAATTCATTCAAATATTGCACCCACTACATTCGGACGCATGCTTCTTATTTTGTCTACCGAATGCATTCGGAGGATAAAAATAGTATATTATCTACCGATTATGTAAGGGAAATTTTGCCATTAAGAAATATGCGAGATAAGGGGTAACTCACTTTAGGTTTGGGTGACCCTATTTTGTTTTATTGTTGTCCCTAAATCCCTTTTAGTGGCCCCTAAAAACGCTAGGTTTAAAATCTGCAATTAAGTGCAATTAAAACAGACCTAGCCCATTTTCCTTTTCAACTGTGTGTTGAAGATTGTTACGAGATAGGATTTTTTTTAGCACAAAAACTAACCTATGGGTGGAGTCTCATCTTCAGATATTAATTCACTACGAAATAGAAGAGATGGGAGGAAGAAGATAATTTTTAGGGATTGTAATTGAAACTAGATTTTATGCACGTGCTACGTATCGGGCATCCTTTTATTTTAACCATATTTTTAATTTGGTATGATATGGCTTCGCCTCGTCCTATCTCGATCATTTTTGATTTAGTGTGGCTCGGCTTCGCCTCGCCCCGTCGCTTAGGATTTTTTATTTGGTGTGGCTCCGCTTTGCCCCGTCCCGATGTGTAGTTGCAGGAAATCCTACACTACACCCTTGTTAAGATTTCACAATATTCAACTCATACTTAAAGATTAAAAACAACTCTTTATCACAATATTCAACTCATACTTAAAGATTTCACAATATTCAACTCTTTCTCAGAAATGTTTACAGAAATGGAAGAAATCAAGAACACAACTATTCTCTCAAAGTTTATCTCTCCTCAAGACTTTCTCAACTTTCAAAAATGCATCATCCTTTCTGGACATACTAGGTATCTATATATAGGGTAGATACATAATAGATGACAGCTAAGATGTCCTTTACTTTCTGATTTGATTTATGATCTTATCGCAACAGCTATAATATGAAATCCCACAAGCATTGTAACTATCGCAGATAAATCATGCTCTTCTCGTGTTTTCTCAATCGTCATCTATTACGTCATTCTTTAACCTACTCTGTGACACTCGCAAAGTGTTATTGAAGAGCTCGCGGTATTCTTGCAGAAGTGTTGTTTTAATCTCACAAGAATATTGTCATGGCAATATTCTGATCCTACATCTTGCCTCTTCTCATGTCTTTTCTTCGAAAGAGGAAAGATCATGAGAACTGAAATTTTTATGATGTCGCAAATGTTTATCTTTTGCATTCTTCTGTTTTGACACGTTTCTGTATACTTCGCCAGCTGTATTCATGTATACTTTATTCCATTCAATCTTAGACACGTCTTTTCAACCGCTGCGATCTAATCGTTCATGTCCTTTCATTGCATTGATTGCATTTATCTTTTCGAGAGCTTTCTTCTTCTATAAATACTTCTTTCACTCTTTTCTTTCCCTCTTTTTATTTTTTTCTTCCTTCTTTCATAACTTCTCTGAAAATTCACTGTTCTTCCGTAAATTACGGATCTGTTACTTTCATAAATTTTCTCTCAATTTTTTACTTATTCAATCTTCATTCCCATACTCAAAATGGTTGTAGTTGGTCGCAAATATGAGGCTGCCTTCGAGAAGATTCAAAAAGAATATCAAGACAAAGGTTTTACTTTATCCACCATTCCCAATCAAAACCCTAAGTCTGGACTTTCTGTACCATTATTTTATAACTTTCAATGTAATCGTGAGAAAATCATAGTCTCGCTAGGTCAGCTTGAAGCTGGTCTTCCCATTCCTCTTTATAACCCTGAACTTCCTATATTTTATGAGATTTTTTCCCTCGAGAAGTTCTCGCGAGTGATATATCAGTTGAGTGGGGACTGTATTCGTCTGTTGATGGATTATGCTACTCGCGGTGCCAATAAGAAATCTCGCTATCCTAAAACCGCGAAGAATCCCGAGTTTAAGGATATTCCAATTATTCCCGCGATGTATACTGTAGATAATTTCTTCATAAATTATGACATAATCCCTATGAAGAGAGATAGCACTTGTTGGGGTGTCCGCTTGCAAAATAAAGATAAGATCGCTGAAGATAAAGCACTTATTTTGGATATCGATTGGCATACAAGTACTAATCAAGGACCTCTCCACTCTAGAGATGAAAAATGGTTCATCTTTCCTTTATGTCTTGAAGGTCCTTACATCTCTGGTCTTCATACCTTGCCTGCGAATCTTACAGAATATCAAACGTGGGTCTTCAACTGGCCTGACAGAAATAAAGAAGTATGTTCTTCTTAAGTCTTTGTATAACAAGTTATTATTATCAATCTTTCCATATCTTTAAGCTCTCGCTGACTATCCCTTTTTATTAGATTGAAAGGTTAAAAGCCAGCTACAAGAAGTCTGGGAAACCCGCTACTCGCTTAACTCTTCAATTACTCACAAATAAAGTAAGAAATATTTCTTTATAAATCTTAACAATATATTGTTGCCCCTATTTATTATATTTATCTGTGTTCGCAGGTAATTAAAGAAATAGAACTTGTAAAGATTGTGAAAACCAAGGGGAAAGACAAAGATGCACCTCACAAAGAGAAATCTACTGCGCCTCTTAAGGAAAAATCTTATGCTTCTCGCGGAGGAAAATCTGATGCTCCTCCCTTAAAGAAAAGAAAAATTCAACTTATTTCTTCTTCAACTTTTCAATCCAATGAAGGAACTTTGGATGAAGATTTTAACAATGGCAACGATGATGATGATGAAGATAATAATGGTTCTTCCCCTCCTGAGTCTTCTATGACTCAATTATCCAAAAAAATTGGCGATGTTACACATGGTATCGCAAATGATCATGGAGATGAAGCTCTTAATAGGATATCCCAGGCTATCGCTAAAGTCTGCGATGCTCCCATATTAGTTGGTAATCATTCTCTCCAAGGAATCTCAAGATCGCTGACTCCCAGCCTCTTAAATTCGCTTGGTATTTTGGTATGTTTTTATTTCTTCATTACTCTTATGTATTTATTTTATCACTATATCTTGACTTATATTATTCTCTCGCAGGTTGGGAAAGCTTCATTTGTTGTTGCCTCTGACTTGGATAGAAGACGTGCATCTTCCCATAAGAATAACATTGCTCTTCGCGGAAAGAATGGAAAGTTAGAATCTGAATTCTCTAACCTCCGCGAGAGGAATGAACAAATGGAATCTGAACTTGCTAGCCTTCGTGAGAGGAATAAAGAACTTCAGAATAATTTTTCTCAACAATCGCTCAAAGTATCCAATCTTGATACTGCTAACAAACAACTCTTAGGTATGATAATCTTCTTCTTTTCCTTAATAATTTTATGTTTCATTATTCTTTCTTACTTGATTTATCATTCTCGCAGACATTTATGGTCTCATTGATGAGGCTTTAACCATTCGTTTTTTTCCTGAACCAATAGACAATGATACTCTTATAGAACTTCTTAATAATTCTTTGAATAACCCTTCCAATATTAATTCCCTTTCCATAGATGAACTCATATCTATGTTTCTCCTTTTAGAAATTGATCACAGATCTTGTTTAGATATAACTCACAGATTCAAACAACTTTATCACAACTCCAAAGTTGAGATTAAAACTTTAAAGGCCAAGAAAAAGGACCTTTCAAAATACAAAGACCGTATATATAGACAAGGATCTGAAACCTTAGCAAATTTCCATAAGACCATTCTTGAAGTTCAAATTGAAAGGGATGGGCTTATCCGCGAGAAGGAAGGTTTTATTGAAAGAGAAAACCAAATCCGTTCCCGTCTTCTTATAAATAATGATGAGGAGTTTTCTTGGGCTGCGAAATTTCTTGACAATTCCAGAACTAATTTAGGTGTAGATGTTAGTCTTCATATTGAACAAGCAGCTTTAATTAAAGACTTGATTTATGGAAGAGAAGGTTGTTAACTGTTCTCCCTTGTTAATTCCTTGTTTTTGTTATTCTTCCTTGCAAAATTTCCAACTTATTGTTGTATACTCTCAGGAGTTGAAAAGAGATACTATGAAAGAATTGGAGAACTTGAAGTTGATAAGAATCAACTCGCAAGCACCATTGTTGCTCGCAACGAGAAGTATTCAAGATTGAAAGACCAATTAAGAATTAGCGTTGCGAATTTTAGCAATACCCTTGTTGATGTTCACAATAATTCCATTAAATTGGTCTACGATGATCATAACATCCCTCATTGTATATATCCTGATTTTGCAAAAGAAGTTCCAGCAAAAACTCCAAACCTTGTTATCTCTGATAGTGAAGCTGAGGAATTTGATGAGGATGAAGATGATGATAAGTATGAAGAAGGAGAAAAATCTGGCCACAATGATGGTGGATCTAATTAGATCTATTTCCTCTTTTATCTTCCTTGTAATTCTGTACACTTATTTTCTGCTTCTCGTAATATTACTGCGAGTTTCTTCAATTTGCTGTATAAATTTCTTTTGCTTCTATCTGTATGAATTAGAAAACAATTCTTTTTTGCAACATGGTCAATCAACATAATTATTATTTTTTAACAGTCTATATAAATGTGTCACATAATAAGATCTACGTATTTTTATCGTTTAATGATGAATAATAATTTCATCGCTCCGTGCATTCTCATACTTGCCTCTATTATTCATCTGCAATATGAAAAAATTGAGTAGAGCTTAGATATTCATTGCAAATAAAATTGAATTGCGAGCATCATCGCGAGTATCAGTTGTATACTTTTATGATCTATGCGTGAATATCGCAAATTCCATAATCTCTACGGAAATATCGCAGTCATTCAACCTCTTGTGGTCTTATTATGTCTTCCTAGTTAAAGGTCTTACTTTGCCACTTTATGTTTTTGCGACAAAATCGCAGGACGTCTTTACACTTGTATGTAAAAACCCATTGATCTTGCCTTATCCGTATTTTTTTAATTTCTCTGCGAAAATATGACAAGTCTAAGTTCTCTCACAAGAACTAAACTTTATGACATTGCCGTCTTGCAATGAAATCGCAGGACGCCTTTACACTTTCATGTAAAAACCCATTGATCTCATCTCATCTTTTCTCTTATGGCTTGTTGCCTTTGTGTAATCTTTGTCATGCGACAATATGACAGGCCTAAACGCTCTTGCAAGCGTAAAGCCCCATGACATTGCTGTCTTAAGACACTTATCAGCTCCCTAATGGAGGGTGTCGCCCTTATCTTCCCCCTGGTTGCCCCTTCAAGGAGGGCACATCGGCCATACAAGACTAGATCCTCCCATCCGGATTTACCAACAACTAGCTATTTTCGCAGCCTCTTGTCCTTTATGCCTATATGTCTTATAGTTACAAGACTGCACCCTAAGTGGGGTTTTCTTCAGGCCAAGCGCATCATATCCAAGACTTACCAAGAATGGCCAGGGTAGGTTCGTCCATCCCGGGCACTCTTGGCTCAACCGTGTACCTCGGCGCCTTGGTCATACTCTGCACCTCTTATAAGAGACCCTCGGTCGTCCAACCAGGGTATAACCTTATATAGTTGGAAATCCAAGGTACCTCTCCCGGATAGGTTTTCTTTAACCCCAACATCTTCATGACTCAGGTTACAGCAGCGGTATAACCTTATCCCTGAGTCATGCAAAGAGATACCCCCTAATATGACGTACTTTAGGTCTTACATTTGCCTCTTGCGAAATTGTATTCGGGAACTAGGGTGTACGCCATAAAGGTTCATCCCGTTCTTTGTTTCTTTTGTGTATATCGCAATCTTTTGTTCTTTAAGTAACCTTGAATAATCTCGCGATTTAACTAGATGCTTCTGATGAAATTTCTTCTTTTGATCTTATTTCAGCTCTTGCATTATTTTTCAATTTCATCCTCCTCATTCAAATAAAGTAAAACAACAAACCATTTATAGACTTCATCATTTTACCTTCCTACTTACTACTTTTTGCTTCTGCCCTTTTGTTGCGTTTTGTTACTTTTTCTCCATTTACGATATGCTCGCTATCTATTTTCTGTTGTTCACATTGATTTTGCAGCATCTCATCTTCACGCTGCTCTATTGTATCAACCATTAACCTGTCACACCTTTGTCTTTGTTTGATGTTATGCTTCCAATTGCTATTCTTCGCTACTCTATCTTCACAAGACTTTATATCAATCTCATAACATTTTTTACTCTCACCCCAATCTCCTTTGATGACCCCGACACCATGTGGATGTGGAAATTTAATACATTGATGATAGGTTGACGCCACACCTAAAATTCCATGTAACCATGGTCTTCCAATTAAAGCATTATAGGGTGTCTCCACATCTACTACACAAAATAAGACTTTGGACTTAATTCCCTTTAATGGTATCCTCATTGTGATCTCTCCCTTTGATTTATTGGCGCTACCATTGAAACCATATATCTTGTATGTTGAGGGTATTAAATCCTCGTCTCTCCCTCCCATGGTCTTATAAGTGTGATAAAATAAGATATCCACCGAACTACCTGTGTCAATCAACACTCTATTAATTGCCCATGAATCTTCATTTTTATCCTCTTCAACTTTTTTTTCATCTTCACCTTCATCTTCTTTCTGTTTTGGGTTTATCTCTAATCTCACAACCAATGGTTGATCATGCATTTCTCCAGGTTCAGATACTTCTTGTGTGGTGAAAGAAATGGTTTGTTTTTGCCACTCCTATAATGGCGAGACTCTCGCAATGTTCATAATCTCTCTTCCATCTGTGTCTCTCACGAAGATTCTGCTAAGAACGTGGTCGTATAAGTGCTCAATAGTTTTGTATGAATGTACGATGGAATTACAAAACAAATTCTTTGCCTTTGCTCCAACCTCTATCATGAATGTTTCTGTTCCTTTTACAGTATTCACCCTGCGAATATCTGGTGCTGGCGGTAATTGTTGAGATTGTGGATGTCCTATTAAAAAGTGATTTAACTTTCCCTGATCAATCATTCTCAAAATTATCCTTTTTACATTCCTGCAATCATTTACTGAGTGACCATGAAAATGATGGTATGGACAAAATGCTTGATTTCGATTATTCGGATGTGGCTCTTTTCCCATATTCCAAGGTGATGGTATATTTTCCATCAAAATGATAGCTTCCCAAAAAAATTCTATGCTGGTATTCAGGGGTGGCATCTTAATTTCTTCCCATATTACTCTTTGATTCCCTTGCCCTCTGAAATCATTTTGTCTCTGACCACCATAACTTTCTTGTGGCTGATCAAGTCTTTGGAGTTTGTTATTTCCGTCACGATTGTAATAATTCTTTTCCCTTTCATACTCTTCTTGATCTCGACTGCTCATGGATACTAATTTCTGCTGGTTACCGATCACCACTTTCTCTTGTTGTGTCTGCGAGGTGCTCGCCACATTGTTAATCATCTTAGGAAGTAAACTTCCATTTGCCGCTATTGAACTGGTATTTGCAATTGGATATGATTCCATCTCATTTTGTTTCTCCTCCAAGGCAATGTATTCTTCTTGTAATTATCGCAGCCCCGTCATGGTAATTGTATTCTTGATTCTGAAAATTTGTATGTACATCAGATTGGTTGCGAACATTGCGTTGATAAAAGATAAAATAAGATATCTCTCATCCACTCTTCCTACCATTTCACTACACATTGTTTTCCATCTTATAGTTAGGTGTTTTAGGCTCTCGCCAACCCTCTGCTTTAACCCAAATACATCTTCAATACTTGGCCGCGATGAATTGTTGCTTATATATGCTCCCAGAAATGTAGCTTGCAAATGGTCAAAAGAAGTTATAGTATTTTTGGGCAATCCCTCGAACCATTTTAGCGCCTCGCCAGTTAAACTAGATGCAAAGTATTTGCATAATATTGTATCATGGTTTTCCCATTATAGCATACACCTAACGTAAGCCTTGACATGTTGAACAGCACAGGTAGTCCCATCAAAGATATTGTTTAACACTAGTAAATTGCATTTTGGAGGAATTCCTCTTAGTTGTACTTCCTGAGTGAATGGAGTTCTCGCAGCTTCTTCAATGGCTTCATCAAGTTTCCTTCTACCTCCTTCTCTCCAGTTATTCAACATTCCCATCATTTCTGCTAATTCTCTTAAAATTTGTTCATTTCCAGCTTAATTTTGCTCTATCGGTCTTTTTAGCGCAGCTTCTCTTCTTCTACGTTCATGCCTTTCTTGTCTTGCGAGATTTTATGTATCTTCTTCTTCATCTTCATTTTGCCTTCTTCTGCGATTTTCCTCTTCTCTTCCTTCTTGGATTCGCAACTGGTTATGTCTTCCAATTTCTTCTCTGCGAGTTTCTTCATTTCTCACTGTTTCTCTTCGCTGTCTTTCCATTCTTCTTTGTATTCTTTCATATTCCTCATTGATATCATTGTTATGGCGATTTTGTGTGCGTCTTCTTTCCCGATTATCATGATTTTTTTTGTCGAATCGCTTCCTGAAATTCTTGTTCTTCCACTTCTGCTCTTAATCTTTCCCTCTCGCAAGCCAGGCGTGCTTGTTCAACATAATGTCTCTCAATTTCGTCCTCAATGATTCTTTGATTTCTTTGTATTTCTCGCCCATGTAATATTCTTCTACCTTCTTCTCGATTTTCTTCACAATTTTGATTATTTCTACCCTCTTGATTTTGTCTATCATTTACAGCTTTATCGCGTGGAATATGGCGATCATCAATTATCCATTCTTCTCTATGATGTTGTTCTTCATTTGGATTTTGCATTTTTTCCACATTTCTCATAAGGGAATTTCTCCTTGGTTCTTCTCTAAATGACCTTGAACTTGATCTAGCAGTACTTCTGGATCTCCTTCTTTGCAATCTTAAATTCTCCATTCTTAACTCATGATTTTGCCTTGTTAAATTCGCACGCTCTTCTGCTTCTAATCTCCTTTCCTCCTGTATTCTTTGTCTTAAATCATTTTCATCTTCTCCATGAATTAATTCTTCAACAACTCCTCGATCTCTTTCTTCTCTTCTTTCATTTCTTAGTTCTTGATCTTCTTCTTCTTCCACTGAATCTGATTTCCAAGTATGCACGCTAACTCTATCATAATCCACGGTTCTATCTTGTATTGGTGTTTCTTTGATTTGATTGTTGAACTCTGATTTCCTTCATTATTCCTTGTTCTATTTTTTCTTGTCCTTATTCTTGAAGATTCTCCCATTTCATTTGTTCCTCCACCTGCAAGTCTTTTACTCCTCCTTACGGTTGTTGGTGGTTCTGATGTGTTTCTTCTTCTTCTAGCCATTATTGCGTTAGATCTTTCACTAATTGTTCCAAATTCCTTTCAATCACAATGTCAATTTTTATCTTTTTCTTCAAGTAATCATCAATTCATCCCTGTTTCAGGCGCCAAAATGTAGTTGCGTGAAATCCTACACTACACCCTTGTTAAGATTTCACAATATTCAACTCATACTTAAAGATTAAAAACAACTCTTTATCATTTAATTCTCAGAAATGTTTACAGGATTAAAAACAACTCTTTATCATTTAATTCTCAGAAATGGAAGAAATCAATAACACAACTATTCTCTCAAAGTTTCTCTCTCCTCAAGACTTTCTCAACTCTCAAAAATACATCATCCTTTCTGGACATACTGGGTCTCTATATATAGGGTAGATACATAATGGATGAAAGCTAAGTTGTCCTTTACTTTCGGATTTGATTTACGATCTTATCACAACATCTATAATATGAAATCTCGCAAGCATTGTAACTATTGCAGATAAATCATGCTCTTCTCGTGTTTCCTCAATCGTCAGCTATTACGTCATTCTTTAACCTACTATGTGACACTCGCAAAGTGTTGTTTAAGAGCTCTCGGTATTCTCGCAGAAGTGTTGTTTTAATCTCGCAAGAATATTGTCATGACAATATTCTGATCCTACACGATGCATTTTTGATTTGGTTTCGCGCAGCATAGCCTCTCCTCATCGATGTTTTTACTTATGGATCGACTAATATTTTTGATTTGGTGTGATGTGGCTTCGCCTCGCCTCATCGTTCATTTTTTATTTGGTTTGGCTCCGCTTCTTCTCGCCCCTCGCTTAAGATTTTTGATTTGGTGCCGCACGGTTTCGCCTCTTCCCGTCGATGCATTTTTACATATGGATCAACTAATATATTTGATTTGGTGTGATGTGATGTGGTTTCGCCTCGCCCCATCGTGCATTTTTGATATGTTATGGCTCGACTTTGCCTCGACCCGCTGCTTAGAATTTTGATTTGGTGTGAATTGGCTTCACCTCTCCCCATCCGGATGCATTTTTGATTCGGTTTCGTGTAGCTTCGCCTGTTCCCGTTCTGCTACTAATCAATCAGAACTGCCCATTTTTGGTGAAGCTAAAGCAAGACTCACATCAGTTGTAGCAAACTAAACTAAATCTAAGAAATGGAAGCTAAATGGAAACTATTTTGAATTAAATTCCAACACAAAACAACTACCCTCCTCAAGACATATACAAATACAACATACAATACCCCACTACCAACTTCAGTTGACAGCAATGCCATCTCTTCATCCAGGTCCTCCTCCACCAATCCCAGCATGTTTCCTTCATAACCAATTGACCCAATTTACACCCAATGTGAGATGTACTCATAGCAAGATTTTGAGCTTCTGGAAACACAAGGAGACTCCTTCTTATTAGATGAACTCTACGTTACTTATGTTGTTTATTGCAATCTTTGAATGCATAAACAAATTGTGTCTAAAATACTTATTATATGCATACAAATTTGATACTAAGCTCATTTCATTATTCAAAATAATATGCATTGCAAAAATGGTATGTAAACTTAATAAGCGCACGCTTCAGTTGGAATAGACCTACATAACAGCAGAGTAGGCGCAATTTCTAAAATAAACAACTATCTTTACAATTATTTAATAATTCCAGGAGACCCATCAACATCAACCTAATTTCAAAATTAAGCTAGGTTTCAAATTCATGCCAAATATTACACCCCAAGCATCATCAGACATCTTTAATCGAAGAGAGTTGATGTGGGTTGTTCATATTCCTAGATTTGAACTACACATGTGCCACCTCTAGATCTTGCCTTTTTGTTAACTTCACATGGGAAACCCAAGCTTCTTAATATGAATTGATTAGTAGTATAACATATTAACTATAGAAAAGTGTTTAGATATACCATAAGGAGAGAGTTGGAGTCATAAGGAAAGAAATTCCATGGTTAAGCCCCGAGTTTAAGACAGTGAGCATCATCCCATATGCATGAAAAACTAACTAATCAAACTACAGATATAAGAAACCAAGAGAACTATATAAAAAATAAAATGTATTTTATTTATACATACCGATTTGCCACAACCAACAGAGAGCAGTGGCCTAGATGGGTCACCCAAGACAGCACCCTTGGAATTCTCAACGATTTAGATAGCTTCAGAGACTTCTTCCCACAGTCCTGCAGTTAGCTTTCTTCCAATCCCTTGGTATTCTGATTCTGTAAAAGAGATATGTTTTTTTGCTTTGGTTCACTCTAATTGGAGTCTAAAATCATGACGAAGATGATATTTGACGGACCTTTCAAATCCACTCATGTGTTGCATGTAGTTTTAAACTACTCAAATAATAATGCCATGCCATCTGCGGGAGTTGAACCCACAACAACATGGTTGAGATCCATGTGCTCTTCCATTTGAGCTAAGACAGCAAGTATCATTTCCTAATGTAATTGGGATTTAACATAGAGATACTTAAGCTCGAAAGGAATAAAACGTATCCAGAACAAAGGATTTAAACTGATTTCTATAACCATAAATTCCGTGCCTTTGATTGCATGAGTTTCTAAAAATTACCTCCTGCATGTGAAATACGCTTCACTAGTTACTATTACAGAGATTCCCACGGCATGATGGGAAATAGCAATTTTTAGAATTTTTTTTTTTTAATTGGCAAAAGATATGCTCCCCCAATCTTTAGAAATCAACAACATTAGTAGCCATACATTGAACAAAGTAAAACGAATATCAAACCCACACATGAAATGTTAATGCTTTGAATCAATATTAAAGATAACTTCAATCTTTTTCAGAAATATAAGTAGTAGTTTGATTCTGAAAACATATTCCACAGATATAAAATTAGGGTCAAAGCAAAAGAGTACCTACCTTGATAGAGGAGTTTCTATTTATTCTTCCTCTAATTCCCCGTGCTTCTTTCCCAATGAGCAGTAGACAAAATGCTAAAATACATATGGTTGCTTCTCTGATTAGAATAAAAATAGTGACTTAATTGGAATTAGAAACAGGCCAGTCGTTAGAAGAAGGAAGACAAAGTACAAATGAATTTATCAAATGAACCACAGACTTGACTTTGAACAGCAAGCCATATTCTTTAAAGCAAGTGTGGAACATACTCGACCTGCAGTGCAAATGTCCATGCAGATTGACAACAAAAAATAATGATGAAAAATAAAAATAAACAAAAATAGATGACGAACAAAAAAATTAGTGCATACAGAAGTATTGTAATAAACATCACGAATACTACAGCCATGTGGTAACATACTCCTTTAATCTATTTTGGTAGTGCACACACACTTTATACTTAACTGCTCAACACCTAATGGACGCTATGTCACCTGCAAAACATTAAATTTAGTAAACAATGAGTACTGAGTAGCCTTTGACAACATTGTTGTGCTTGAAAGTCCAAATTCCTGCCATTGCAGTATAAGCTCAATGTTAGACACGTATTTTACCTATACCTGAGATTATTAAGAGTGACTACACACATGCGGCAGGCCTGGTCAACAGGTCTTTGGACATTGGTGATAGTTTTTAAGACACCTTCAAGCAGAATACCTCCAGAATGAACAGCCTCATAGTCCTGTTGTAAAACCAACACCTGTATCAGTTGAGGTTTTACTTCACGGACGTTAAAAGTCACATTTATGCAGATCAGAAAGCGATAATTCAAGACCAGATTATGATAATTCGAGAAAGACGCAACGTCATCAGATTCTTTCTCCAAGCAACAAATGGGAATTTCTTTACAGAGTCATTAGTTACTGGTTAGCCATATAAAGAAAAGAAAAGATCATTTTTTTCTTCTTCTTGTCCAAATAAAACCAAAATTATGAGTAACCCTACAGTTCAATTGATGTCGTTTGTTCAACTGATTTACAAAAAAATTGTATCTGAATAAATCTGCTTTTGAGACCTGCAGGTGTTCATCTTTTTCTGCTTCTATTATTAGGGTTTACAAACTTAAAAACCTATAATGGAAGCTTAATTGAATCAAGAAAAATCTAATCCTTTAAAAGCAAAACACGATCAATGAAGAAGCAAAACAAATCAAAGAATATAATTCTAGGGTTTGATCAATAAATAATCAGAAGAAGCAAAACAAATCTACGAATATAATTCTAGGGTTTCTGTTGATATACCTTTTTCTTCTATTTTTCCTCTGATTATGCTTTTCTTCCTAAAGCCCTGAAACAAAAATTTCACCAAAAACACGAAAAAGTATATATTAGCTATAAAACTGCAAAAGTGTTGTGAAAGTAGAACAAAAATTAATTAGGGTTTACAATCTTAAAAAACCATAATGGAAGCTTAATTGAATCAAGGAAAAAAAAAAAACTACATGCAACTCTACCTGTAGAATGAATCTCAAAAAGAAAAACCTATAGAGAGACGTGATAATGGATATGAAGAACATAGAGAAGAAGAAAATAGAATGTTTTGTTTTTCTTTTTGTTTCCGTGAAAACTGTTTTCTAGTTCTTTTTTTTTTCTTTTTTTTCGATGAAAATCGATATTCACTGTTACATTCATAGAATTTGAGAAAAATTGGAATAGAGCAATTTGAAGGGGACGGTGAAACTCATACAAGAGTGAGTATTCTCACCGCGCGACGCATGGCCTCGCATGGCTTATGAGTTTAAAGGATTAGATAATAAAAAATAGTTGAGTCAAAATTTGACTTTGACAGTTACGGTTGGTCAAGGTACCAACTGCTTGTATGTAGACGTTACATTAATAATTGGTATAATCCATCAATCGTAAAATTCACAGAGAAAGTGTTGCGTAATAATTTCGATACAAATGATTTAGGAAAAATGAACGTGTTATTATTTTATATTAAAATATCTGAAATAAAAAAAAGAGTTAAATCATCTTAAAAATATTGTGTTGAGAAAATATTAAAACGATTCAACAACAAGCACATCAATGCCAAGAACGCCCTTAAATCCAAGTGTATATCTCAAAAGGAAATAGTTTAAAGGGAGAATCAACTAAAACACTCTCGAGTGGTCGGAAGTCTGATATGTCTACTGAGTTGTCTAAGCCGAACATAACATGTGCAATAAGAAAGGATTATTGCAACAAGGCAGTGTTGTAATAATCATAAGAAAATTCACATATAACCATAAGAAAATTCACGGGCAAGGCAGTGTAAGTGTCATGAAGTACTTAAGAGAGAAAGTATTATGGTTTGTACTATCAATGTATCCAATCTTTATGGAGGGATATTGTAGAGAACTACTCGGTTGAACCCACCAAGCATTGGTATGTCAAGTTTAGTTCCAAAATTCGGTCGCTTGAATTTTTTACTAAAGTCAACTTCATTGGGCCAGACTTAGGATATGGAAATGTTGAGACAATCTAGAGTTACTCGTTGAAGAGTTGAAGTCGTATTGAAGATAAACAAATACATCATCCTTCAAACTAGTATCTATGAACTTTGACTTATGCCATCTCTATCAAGTTTACATTTGTATTCACTGGAAACATAACATGCGAAGCTTGTTTACATTCCTTTAGTTATTTAGATGACTTGATCATTCATATGATCCAAGTGTCAAAGGATGGATATACATTAGTTGTTTCAAAAATTAATCTTATTGAGTTACGTAAAATAGTTTACTACAGTTTCATAGTTTCGACATAAAACTAATGTGACTCTTGTCATGGATTAGCGTTGAACTTTCAGGAAACTAGATATATGTACCTAGTGGTGAATCCAGACTTTGGACTCATTTTATAGAAACTCGTTTCTTTGGCATAGTTTAAGTTTGTTAAAACTAGGATTTAGTTTTCATGTCTTATAGGATTCAAGCCCAATATCATCCCAGGATTGATCCTAGACATGCAATTTTGAAATCGAAATCTTAATTCTATATTTTTGAGCTTTCGAAAGGTGAGCAACTCTGAATGGGAAGATTTTATTCAGGTAATATCGAACTTGTAGGTAACTCAAATCTATTATTTATTCCTTTGATACTTTAGGCTATGATCCTAATTAATATTGTAAAGAAAAAAACTTGAATCCAAGTTTAAAACAAATATTGATATATATGCTTTCCTTTCTCGGAAGTTTCCAAGTACAAGGATTTGCACCAGCTAATATCAACTGTCATGCTAATAGGGTTTCTCATACTTTCGTTAGAGATATATTTTGAGATTTTATCAAAACATTGAGTGTTAATAATATCGAAAGAATATCTATTAAAGAAAATATCTTTAAGAATTTTGAAAATAGGTTTCTTGGTTTCCAAACCAACCTTGGTCATAAAACTATGAATTCTGGAGTTTCATTTTTATAAAATTATCCCATTCTTACGCATGTTTTGTGTGATAGTTGGTTATTCAACTAGTGATTAGTAAGTTCGATTTGGTTATGGATGATATCGCTTATGTATTAAAGTCTTCTTTGGGATCAAGAATCATTAGAAGTACCATTTTTTTGTTGTTGCTAAATCATTAAATTTTATTACGAAATTATAACCAGTTCATTACAAAAATCAATAATGCAATAACAACAAAATTTAACAAAACCTAAAATAGTGATCCATTGGCCATTCCAATATCAAGAGGAAAGGAGGACGCATAGGATACCTACTAGTCTGACTAATTCCAAGCATACAACCTTTCTTAGCTAGAGTATCCACTAGAAAAGTTGATTTCTCTAAACCCATGTCCGAACTTAAGTGAAGTAATGAGTGTTTTTAATCTATACCATCGTGCAAGGACAACCCAAGGAATATTCCCCGAGTGAAAAGCATTAATGGTAGCTTGAGAGTCATATTGTATCAAAATACTGAGCCATCCATTCTCCAAAGGCCATTCCAGAGATTTAATGACTGCAATCACCTCAACAATGAAGTTTTTTGTAACATCAATTCCACCAGCTTCAGCACATAACACTTCACCAGTTACAGTTCTACAAATAAAACCATAACCAGAAATACTTGGATTACCACGAGATGCCCATCACAACAAATAAGAATATATCCAAAAGTTACAAATGTGAAAAAACATTCCACCTCAGTCAGTTGTTTCACTGATCTGCATCCCAATCCAAGAGTTTTTAGTATCAACAAGTTATACAGATCATTCCACATCCTCCTTTTCATCCTTAAGATGAACTCAAAAGTTAACTGCAACACCCTGTGTTTTACTTTATCAATAGAAGGATTAATCCCATCATAAGATGCCATGTTCCTAGAAAACCAAACTTCCACCATTAATGTGAATGTTGACATTCTCCATAATTGCTTTGCAGTTGGGCTCTTATCTCTTTCAAACTTAAAAATGTCTGCAAATGAGCAAGAATTAAGGAAAGAAAAAATCCCCCTAACCAATTCTACAATATTTTCCCAAAATTGCAGTACCAAAGTATATGTTCAACACAATCTTGGTCCTGCTTACATAGATGACATCTGTAAGCCAATATGAAGCCTTTTCTATTCATATTTTCATCAGTGGCACAAATACCTCTCCTAAACTTCCACACATTACTTGCAATTTCATGTAGGATCCATGAAGCCCATATTTTCTAGAAAATAGATGAGATAATTGTTTAACTCTAACTTTGTTCTAAGCATCGGGTACTCTAAATATTCCATATTTATTACCACACCAAATCCTTATGTCTTCGCCCTGAAAAATAACTAGTGGTTGATCCAAGGAAACAAAGGGTAGTATTTCACTTGGAAAATTTCACTGACCATTTTGAATTAGAGCATTCTTTTTCAACTGTATATATTACTAATAAAAGGATTGTTCGGATCTACTTGATCAATCAAAGGTCTTTCACCAATCCATTGGTCATACCATACAAATATATGAGAACCATTCCCAACTAACCACCTCATATCTTCCTCTATTTCATGTCTAATCCATTTAATACAATGCAAAATATATACATCTACCCTGAGAGTTCATATATTTAGATCTAAATAATTTTCCCTAACTACATCTTCATTCAAAATTTTCCAAAGTAGTTTCATTAACATAGCCTTATTTATTACCTCCAAACTTCGAATCCCCAGTCCTCCTTCTTCCTCTAGAGTACATACCTCTTTCCATTTCAGAGTAATACTTTTCTTAGACTCAAGATCACTAGTCCACAAAAAATTACGAATAATATTTTCACATTCAAGAGTGAAACTTTTTGGCCATTTATAATTGCCATGTTATACACATGTATGCTACTTAGTATATGCTTGATTAAAGTAACTCTTGATTTAAAGGAAAGTAATATACATATTCAAGTAGCAAGTCTGCTCTGCAATATCTCTACAAATGAGTGAACATGATTTTATTTTTTTTAACTCTGTTAGGCATCAACATTACTCCCAAATATTTGTAAGGGAAACTTTCCAGATCTATTTGAAGTGTCTCAGTTATACTTATTTTTCTATTAGGAATCACACCATAAACAAAACACTTGCTCTTTTCTCTACTTACCACTTGTCCAGAAGACTATTGGTAATCCATTAGTAACTGCATCGAATTATCCATATTTTTCCTAGTTCCATTACAAAAAATAAATATATCATCTGCAATAAGCAAATGAGAAGGCTGAATTCCACCCCAATTCACCATTGCTTGAACTTGTCCCATATTAATAGCTTTAGACAAATTCCTGCTAAGTACATCCTCTGCAATCACAAATAAGACTGAAAAAAGAGGATCTCCTTGTTTTAAGCCTCTTCCCGTATAAAAAAACCCAAAAGACCCACCATTTATCAATATAGAAATTTTGGCTAAATCAAGCAGTTTTAATAACCATTCACAAAACCAACTGGAGAAGCCAAACCTAGTTAGTACATCTCTAAAAGAAAGTCCCAGCTTAAAGTATCATAATCTTGTGTAATATGAAGCTTCAGACCAACATATCCTCTCCTCTCCTCATTTTTATTTTTATTTCATTGACCAGTTCAGAAGCAAGCAAAATATTTTCATAAATACATCTATCTTTAATGAAGGCCACTTGTTGTGGAGAAACTAGTTTTGGTAGCAGTTCACTAAATTTAGAAGTAATTATCTTGGTAAAAACTTTGAAGCAAAGATTACTAAGACCAATAGGTCTAAATTGTGCATCCTTTTTTGCTCCCTGAACTTTAGGAATGAGAACTAGAAAATTTTAGTTCATACCTTTAGGAATAAATTGTTTTCTCCAGCAATATTTAACAACATTTCTAATATCAACCCCTATAATATTCCATGTAGCCAAGGTTTTTAAAATTGTACGAGTCACGAGTTGACTCGTACGATTCGTTTCAAATTTTCTATTTTTGTTTCAACTCGCACAAGTGAATCGTATCATCTTTGAATCGGGTAGATTCCTTTTAAAATGCGGTTTTGACCAGTCAGACCAATGTTGACCGACCAATTTTCCTTCCTAAATGTGGTATATTTAAATGTACACGAAAAATAAAGTGTAGGGAGGTTCGAACCCACCTCCTACGGAACCCTAATCTTAGGGGTTAACCACTGTGCCACTCCTAATTGTTTGATAATAGTTAACTTCAGGTAAATATATACAAATTTTATAAG
The DNA here is from genome assembly GCA_023529315.1 of Papaver bracteatum. Taxonomy (NCBI): domain Eukaryota; kingdom Viridiplantae; phylum Streptophyta; class Magnoliopsida; order Ranunculales; family Papaveraceae; genus Papaver; species Papaver bracteatum. The sequence goes on from JAJJWX010004373.1 coordinate 35,023, forward strand.
AGTTCATACATTTTATATCTAACATGAGGTAAAATAAAAATGACAATGAATCTACGATTCGATTCATAAAATTAAGAGAACGATTTGCGTTGTGATTTATGATTTCACAACCTTGCATGTAGCTATGTAAAAACATCCAGAGAATCCATCTGGACCTGGAGCTCCATCAAGATTTAAACTAAAAATAATTCTTCTGATTTCTATATCATACGAAATGTCCTTCATCATCTGATTTTCACTTTGAGAAATTATACCAGGAATACTATCAAAAATACCATGTGCAAAAGTAACATTTTGGTGTTTGAATTAATTTGAAGTGACCAATAAGAACATTGACAGTTTCAGATTGATTGGTAATTAGTATTCCATTATTATCCTCAAATTCTCCAATAGAGTTTTTCTTTTGCCTAGTATTCAAATTAGCATGAAAAAAACCAGTGTTGGCAGCCCCAAACTTAATCCATTGAACTCTTGATTTTTGACCCAGAAAAGTATAATATCTCCTTGCTAGAATGGCATGCTTCCCTTTTTTTGTAACCAATTCATTCAGTAACTGAATATTACTTGGATCTCTATCAAAATCTTGCATAGTTACCATTATTTTATCCTTAGCCTCTCGAAGTTTAAGTCTGACATCTCCAAAAATCTCCCAATTCCAAGTTTATAGAATATACTTCAGTCTTTTTAATTTTTGCAGAAATAAAAAAGCAGGATTTCCTCATTCCAAGAATCCTTCACAAGTTGAAAAAAACCTTCATGAGATAGCCACATCTTTTGGAAACTGAAAGGAATGTTTGTAGGTTTAGGGATATTAAATTCCCCACCCACTAAGGGACTGTGATCTGAAATACCTCTAGCCCCAATCACTGTAAGTATTCAACCGCTGCAGATTAAAAACTGCCATATCCAAGTTATATAAGATCATCTTATTTCCCACTCGACCATTTGACCAAGAAGAGTCAGCACCTGATTTGGAACTCTCAATCAACTCACAACTATCCACTGCTTCATTAAATTATCTCATAAAAATAGTTAAAGGATTTCTACCACCTTTCTTCTCATCGAGTACTCTTATAACATTAAAGTCCCCGATAATTGATATGGGGAAGAGAAAAATACTCTGTGATTTGGATAAAGCATTTTATAACCCCTGTATGGTTGGAGAAATTTGAAGGTTGGTGTTATAAAGTTGGAGTTGGGGGTACATCAGATCATGGTGCTTTACTAGGTGGAGTTATTAATACTTCAAGGCCAACCAACATACCTTTTAAGTACCAATCAGTGTGGACTTCTCATCCTGGTTTTCTTAAGTTAATTCAAGACTCTTGGATTAAAGATTGTGATGGTAATCCTACTTTCTATTTTATGTATAAGTTGAAAAGATTGAAAAATATTCTTAAACAATGAAATTGGGAGGCCTATACAAATTTCTTTCATACTTCAATGAGAATGAGAAGAACTTTTAATCATATTTCAGAATTGGAAAATGAGGATGGAAATAGCATAACTGATCAAATTCAAATAGCTGATGTGTTTGTCAATCATTATAAAAAGAAAATTGAAGAGAAGAATGTATTATTTGTGGAAGAACTTTTTGAAGCTATACCCAGAATTTTAAATGAGGAAGATAATTCATTTCTTGATGTTATTCCTTTTCAATCTGAGATCAAAAATGCTGTATTTGGAATGTATGCAAATAGTACACCAGGGCCTGATGGTTTTCCAGGATGTTTTTACAGATTTTCTTGGAGTTTAGTTAGTAGAAGCAATCCAGTTTTGTTGGTGCAATAGATATATAACCCAAGGATTTAATTCAAACTTTTTTTTTTACTACTTAAAGTTCAAGGAGCTAAGAAAGCAGCACAGTTCAGACCAATTGGTTTGGAAAACTTCAACTTCAAAATTCTTACAAGAATAATAACTACTTGAATTAGTACTTTGATTGGAAGATTAATTTCTGCACAACAAGGTGCTTTCATCAAGGGGAGAAATATATTGGAGAAGATTGTTTTGGCATCTGAATTAGTAAATGAGCTTGGAATAAAAAGAAGGGGAGGTAATGTTGGTCTTAAAATTGACATCACTCAAGCATATGACTCTTTAAGCTGGGATTTTCTTTTTTAAGTGCTAAGAAGATTTGGTTTGTCAGAAGCTGGAATTCAATGGTTATGGAAGATATTTAAATCATCTAGAATTTCCATCCTTGTAAATGGAGGTCCCTGTGGATTTTTTGAGTTTGTTAGGGGTTTGAGATAGGGTAATCCATTATCACCAATTTTGTTTATGCTAGATGAGGAAGTCTTGAGTACAAATCTGACTAAATTTATGCAAATGGGTAAAATCCAAGCCATGGTATGTTGAGGAGGATGCCAGCCAACACACTTAATGTTTGATGATGATATTTTTATATTCTGCAATGGAAATAAGAAAACATTGAGAAATTTGATGGATCTTTTGATGCAATATCAAATGTCTCTTATTCAAGTGGTGAATAAAGCTAAGAGCAAGTGATTTTTTGGTGGTGTTTCAGAAGCTAGGAAAATTGAAATTGCTGCATATTTACAGATGGAGCTGTCAAACTTCCCTGATAAATATTTGGGTGTGATTTTAAATCCAAGGAGAGTCAAGACAAATCAAGTTTGGGGATAGTTTAATTAATGAAAAAAATGTTGGCTAGCTGGGTTGGAAAGATTTTGGTCTTTGCTGCAAGACTAAATCTTGTTAAATTTGTCTTATGTAGCATGCCAATTTATATTATGTCTATATACAGATGGCCTAATGTTGTTATTCTAGCTTGTGAAAGAATCATAAGGAATTTTTTATGGTCTGGAGATCCAGCTGTGAAAACCTAATAACAGTTAAGTGGGATGAATTAAATGCTCCAGTTGAAGAAGGAGGTTTATGGCTTAGAAGACTTGAAGTTATGAACAAAGCTTTACTGATGAAGTTATTGTGGAAGATTGAAATTGAAGATGAAGAATGGACCTTATTCATGAGAGATAAATATAACAATAACAAGGGTGAATGGATTAAATACTATAAGCAATTTTCTATTTGGCCTGGTCTCAAATGGGTAATCTCTTGATCTTCAAGAGGGCAGTAGATGGATGGTAGGGGATGGCAAGAAATTTTCTGTTTGGAAGGATAAATGGATTAAAGAATATGATATAATTGATAGACACCCTGATGATGTGTATATTTTACAAAATGCAGATATGAAGGTGGGTGAGTTGATTCAAAATGGTATATGGCACATTCCTGAAGCAATGATGCAATATATAAAAATTAATAAACTTCCAGTTTTAAGGGCAGGACAAGATATAAAGATATGGGAAAGTGATAAACGCATTTATGTGTCTATGTGGATCTCAATTATGTATGTTGTTAGTGTTCGATCTTGTACTTATTTGGTTATTTTATGTCTTTGTAGGTGTTTTTGGAGAAATAAGCTTTTGCGGCGAATTTGGCTAGAAAAGTGGTTTTTGCGCTCGTGGGAGAAAATTACTATACGGACCTCCACTTTGGATAAGGGGTAACCAAATTATTAAGGGGTACCCTAATTGCTATTTACACCCCAATTGCTAAAGGGAAACCAGTCACGGATAATGGGAGGTCATCCCCTTCATTTTGAATTTGAAATTGGCGGGAAATTTTTTGTCTCAGCATCTTTGGTGCGTGATTCCCTAGATCTATTTTGTGTGAGATTTACTCGGGATGTTTCACAGATTTTGGATGGTTTGGACCTGTTTGGATGAACTATACTTGGTATGTGTTTTGGATTCGAAGAAAAGCAACATATTTTCCTTGGTGAAACAAGGAAAGTTGGCTCTCGTCTGCAATAATTTCCTGATCGAGTATGAGTATATTTAATCGGAATTTCTCGGTGGATTGGATTGGTGTTGGCATGTAAGAGCTAAACAGGGTTTAGGATGGAGTTATTACCGGAACAAAGAAGACGTTCGCATATTCACAATAAAACAGAGTTTGAGAGATACTCGGGATGATTCTGGGTAGAATTTACGTGGGTTTTTTATCGGATATGGGTTGGTATTCATTTGTTGTGATTAGACAGGCCTGGTAACAGGGTTTGATTCGAAGAAAAGGATTTTCCACATAGGTTTTTATAAAACAGGGAGGTTATAATTACCGAGATTCTCTGTGATAAGTTAGGGAGTTTCGTGATGAAAAAGGGAAGTATCTTCTGTGATTATGTTTGGAATGGATTGAGAGGCGTAGAAGATAAACAAAGAAGGCAATAAAATCTCAAAGATCGTGGTGAAAGAAAAGAGATTTGGAAGGATATTTTTCACAAGATTTTTGGTATTGTGATCTATATAAACATTGTTGGGAGTCCCAGAAGGGGTAGTCAAGGAGTTTGGGGTTTATACGTAATTTAGGGGAAGCTCTGGTACGAAGAAATCACGCTGCAGAGAAAGTTGCAGCAGCAGGAGGAAGAAGATAAAGATGAAGAACATTGGACGATCAAAGTCGGTCGCAGAGAAGTGTAGTTTATCTACAGCAGCAGACACTATCATTTCTTAGCAGTCTTATTTTTTCTGTATCTTTTGTAACAGTCAACCTGCAATGCATATAAACGTTGCAGCTGATCTGTTTTATTGAATTTCTTTGTATTTTCATCTTTAATACACTTTTGAGCAATGAATTCATATTTTGAGCGTGTTTGCACCATGAAGAGCTAAACCCCGACACTGGGACGACGGAGGAAGCCTTATTTCACAATTATTTGGTAACTATATTTGATTCTCTATGACTGTTGCATTAATTTAATTGATTTATAATTTTTATTAATTATTTGTGATTTTGCTGATGGTGTATGCTTAGACTTAGAGCTTTTGATGCACCATGCTTATGATTTACAATTAATCTTTTACAAAATCTACCTTTGGCAAAGAAAAGAGTCCATAAAAGATCTAGAAGTGTTTTGAATCAATATACGAACCAATTGAATGCGATTAATGGTGAAATCCTAAGTCCCAGTTCTCTCGATATTGTGACAAATTTGTGTGTATATATTTTTGCTATTAAGTCTGAAATCAAATCTTTACAAGTCTTTGAACGAACTTTTACTACCACTTTCTACAACAACATTAAAACCACATAAATTTTTGGCGCCGTTGCCGGAAGGACGACAGTTACGATAGTGTCTCGGCCCCTCAGGTTCGTACACTGACATAGGAGTCGGTGGCCTGAGTCGACTTCAACGGTTCATCGCCTATCTGGTACGAGAGGTAAGACTTTATCCACCCACGAATACCCTGTCAGTGGGTTTTATTTTGTGTGACAACTCACACCCCAGCAATAGAATGTCGAACTGGTATTACAATAGCCAATACAACGAATATCCGACTGAGATTCAAAATGGATGTTATTACTATGACCATAGTGTGAATAGTGGTTGGGAACATTCGCTTTTTCAAGGTTATGGCTCATATCATGGTGATCCTAATTACTATCCACACATGCACCAGTCATACGAGCAAGAAAATAGGGAATATTATAGTATTGGTTCCTCGTCTTTGGACAATATAATAAAAATGTTGAAAACTAGTCCCTATTATGATCCTTATGAACATGTTCTTCCTCTAGAAGAGTCCCTCAAACAATTAACTGAGAATACAAATAGGTTTGCACCTATGAGTGAACCTTCTATACACGATACCATAAGGAAGTTATGTGAGTCGAGTCACGATACCATAAGAAAGTTATGTGAGTCGACACAAAAGCTTTTGTTAGAGGCCCAGAACAGTTTTTCTCGAAATAATCTTAGTGTTTCCAATAGTACCCTTGAAAATGAGGATAGTTATTTGTATAATCAAGATGACGAGGTTAGAATTGGTAACACTACCTTTTTAGATGAGGTTCGACCATTTTCATGTTATTATAATGATGATTATGATGAGGATAATATTGATGAAGAATTTGAAATGAGTAGGCGTAGTGATCAGGAATTTACTACAATTGAGCATAATAATGATAATGTTTCTAGTTCAAATCCAAATAATATTAATAATTATTCACCTATTCAAAAGGACGAGGATTTGACTAGAGATACCACTGTTTTAGACGATGTAGTATTCCCTTTTGATTACGAAGCCAATGATGGTTTAGAGGAACGAGTATATTTTGAGTCTAGCGATTTAGAAACAATAGACTTAGAAAAAGAAAATGAACTCGTAGAGATGAGTGAGGATGTACCTGACTTAGAAGAATTAATTGACCATTTTCAGGAATCAGATGACCTTGAAATTTGGGAAGTTGTGACTAGTCTTTCTAGAGACACTGATAACTCTAAGTCTGGGGGTGATTATCATTCTCCATGTGCTTTAACTCTTAGAAAAGTCCCTCACTTGGGACTTGACATATGTGCCTCAACCATTTTACAAGATTATCTTCATACACGTTTTCCTGAACCTAGTGATGTCCATAAGGGAGTTCATTTTTTAGAAACCCATCCTCTGGTTGATGTGGTTAGCCCAGGCTATGACACCTAGAATGATTTTGTTTTCCCACCAAATATTTTTCAACCAATTGTGGGAACGTATAAATTTCAGATGTGCCAATTATTAAGTTCTGAGACTAAACCTAATTATTTTAGGAAAATAGAATTGACACATTTGCTTAAGATTGACCGCCACTTTCATCGTGGTCAATTGTGTGAGTCAAAACTGATTGACTTTAGGGATCCTCAATTATTCAGTTATTATTATGTGCTTCTAAATTTTTATTTGAGTTTTTCCAGACTTCACAACTTGAACATTCGGATCTTAGCTATGAGGAAATCCAACCGATGAAAATATTTTATCTAGACCCTTTCATAGATCCTGAACCTGAACCACAACTAGATATAGTTGTCTTAAACAGGAAACTAGACAAGGGTATGCTTTATTTGTTCATTTTCTTGGCAGGTTGCAGATTCCTTTTATTTGTGATAGCTCTATTTGGTTTTGATGACCCACCGATTTTTCAGCTATTACTCTATGATTCTATGAGGTGACTAATCCTTTCTTAGTCTGGCTGAAGACTTTAAACTTAGCACTTCTTGGGAGGTAACCCAATATTCATGCGACACGGTAATATCTTTCCTTAACTCTTTTGCTTCAAATGGTAACAGTTTCTCCTTGTTCATGCTTTTAATTTCATCTTTAGAACATTGAGGACAATGTTAGATTTAAGTTTGGGGGTATGGGAGAAATTTTTTAGTTGCATTGTTAAACTCCAGAGCCTAGAAATTTATGTTTATTTAGGATGACACTAACCAATATAAGTGGATGGAAGCATTTTGGTTGTAGGAGTTGAGGAACCAGTCTGATTAGATGGAAACATCTAGAAGAGTCTATTCATAAAAGCACAGAGCTCAGGTGTTAGAAAAGAAAACATGGTAGTTTCGCCATATCCTCGTGATGGAAACATCGAAAGAATCCTGATCACTTCTTTTTTTATTTTTTTATTTTTACCATTGCTAGGGTGAATTAGAGTGATTGAGATATATATATATATAAAAAAAAAACGGACCATTAGACCAACCGAAATAAATACAATAAAGTCGACCACTGGTAACCTTGTATATGCCAGCGAGTTGACCTAGAGTTAGGATTATCGACCACTGGTTCCCTTGTATATGCCAGTGTGTTGATATTAGTCTAGACTAGTATCTCAGTCCATTAGGATAGGTTCACCTTGGTCAACATCATCCACGTTTCTCTCTACATCCATCTTCTTAATCTATCCATGTGATTGTTTGACTCCGGTTTATGATGTCCAGAAACTATCTGAGTAGAGCTTTGTCACTTTATATGAATTTTAGTATGCTTGAGTGCAAACTCGTGTACAACAATTGGAATTTTGCATCAGGGTACTTCCTCTTGTAGTCAATAAGTATGCCAACCAATGAGATTCTTTAGTGCCTTCCAAGATTCTGCGTAGATAGATAGGGTCTAGAGTAAAGGTTTTGTGGTTATATCTCTTGTAAGCCCTCCCGAGACTATAACTCGGCCACTAGGGCCACCTAGGGGTTTAAAGGCTTATTGCATACGCTAAATGCAATCGACGATGCCTGCGACAGTGAGTTAGGATTTTTATTTTATATTTAATTTGCTCGGCACTGGCAAATAATAAGTTTGGGGGTATTTGATAAACGCATTTATGTGTCTATTTGGATCTCAATTATGTAAGTTGTTAGTGCTCGATCTTGTACTTATTTGGTTATTTTATGTCTTTGTAGGTGTTTTTGGAGAAATAAGCTTTTGCGGCGAATTTGGCTAGAAAAGTGGTTTTTGGGCTCGTGGGAGAAAATTACTATACGGACCTCCATTTTGGATAAGGGGTAACCAAATTACTAAGGGGTACCCTAATTGCTATTTACACCCCAATTTCTAAAGGGAAACCATTCACGGATAAGGGGAGGTTATCCCCTTCATTTTGAATTTGAAATTGGCGGGAAAATTTTGTCTCAGCAGCTTTGGCGCGTGATTCCCTGGATCTATTTTGTGTGAGATTTACTTGGGATATTTCACAGATTTTGGATGGTTTGGACCTGTTTGGATGAACTATACTTGGTATGTGTTTTGGATTCGAAGAAAAGCAACATATTTTCCTCGGTGAAACAAGGAAAGTTGGCTCTCGTCTGCAATAATTTCCTGATCGAGTATGGGTCTATTTAATCGGACTTTCTTGGTGGATTGGATTGGTGTTGGCATATAAGAACTAAACAGGGTTTGGGATGGGGTTATTACCGGAACAAAGAAGACGTTCGCATATTCACAATAAAACAGAGTTTGAGAGATACTCGGGATGATTCTGGGTAGAATTTACGTGGGTTTTCTATCGGATATGGGTTGGTATTCATTTGTTGTGATTAGACAGGCCTGGTAACATGGTTTGATTCGAATAAAAGGATTTTCCAAGTAGGTTTTTCTAAAACAGGGAGGTTATAATTACCGAGATTCTCTGTGATAAGTTAGGGAGTTTCGTGATGAAAAAGGGAAGTATCTTCTGTGATTATGTTTGGAATGGATTGAGAGGCGTAGAAGATAAACAAAGAAGGCAATAAAATCGCGAAGATTGTGGTGAAAGAAAAGAGATTTGGAAGGATATTTTTCACAAGATTTTTGGTATTGTGATCTATGTAAACACTGTTGGGAGTCCCAAAAGGGGTAGTCGAGGAGTTTGGAGTCTATACGTAATTTAGGGGAAGCTCTGGTACGAAGAAATCACGCTGCATAGAAATTTGCAGCAGCAGGAGGAAGAAGATAAAGCTGAAGAACATTGGATGATCAAAGTCGGTCGCAGAGAAATGTAGTTTATCTACAGCAGCAGACACTGTCGTTTCGTATCAGTCTTATTTCTTTTGTATCTTTTGTAACAGTCAACCTGCAGCGCATATAAACGTTACAGCTGATATGTTTTATTGATTTTCTTTGTATTTTCATCTTTAATACACTTTTGAGCAATGAATTCATATTTTGAGCGTGTTTGCACCATGAAGAGATAAACCCCGACACTTGGAAGATGGAGGAAGCCTTATTTCACAATTATTTGGTAACTATATTTGATTCTCTATGACTGTTGCATTGATTTAATTGATTTATGATTTTTATTAATTATTTGTGATTTTGTTGATGGTGTATGCTTAGACTTAGAGCTTTTGATGCACCATGCTTATGATTTACAATTAATCTTTTACAAAATCTACCTTTGGCAAAGAAATGAGTCCATAAAAGAGCTAGAAGTGTTTTGAATCAATATACGAACCAATTGAATGCGATTAATGGTGAAATCCTAAGTCCCAGTTCTCTCGATATTGTGACAACTTTTTGTGTATATATTTTTGCTATTAAGTCTGAAATCAAATCTTTACAAGTCTTTGAACGAACTTTTACTACCACTTTCTACAACAACATTAAAACCACATAAGCAAGTAATTTGACAGGTAACTTTTCTGTTGCAAGTGCTGACCAATTGGTAAGGAAGAAACACATGGTGGTGCATTGGGATCATCAGGTATGGAAGCCTTGTATTCACCCTTATACTTCAAGTAATGTTTGGAAAATTCTCAGGGGAGCTTGTGCCACTGAGGAAACTGTAAGAAAAAAAGGCTTCTTCATAGTGTTTAAATGCTATTTGTAGGCATGATCAGGATATAATGAAACACTTGCTATGGTCCTATGATCTTATTAAACATATATGGAATTAGATAGGTGAAATTTTTAAATGTCCAAGTCCACATTGTTTTACAGACATACTGAATATTGCAAAGGGAAAAAGTACTGCCATTAAAGAAGTGTGGTTTAATGGTACACTTAATACACTGGTGTAAATATGGTTTACCAGGAATGCTATCATTTATGAAGATGTTATACCAAATGTGGACAAGTTCAAGCACAAAAGTATAAGCTTCACAAAGGATTGCAGAGTCAGAATAAAGGGTGTAATGTGCGGGACAGTATATGATTTGCATATTCTCTTATTTTTTGGCATTTATAGAGTTAAGGATTATAATATACATGTGAAGCAATGATTTTTCAACTATCCTTCTTTGAATCAAATCCTGATATGATGTGATGGTGTATCCAAAAGGAAATCCAGGGATGGCAAGTTTGGGTTTTGTAGCAATAAATTACCAAGGGGACTGTGTTGGGTTGCTTCAGGTGGACTTGGAATTGCTACCAACTACTTAGCTGAAGTAATGACACTGATTATTACTGCAAAATGGGTTGTCACTCAACAGTTTATGGAGGTATGCTTTAGCTTAGATTCAAATGATGTCCTATTGGATTTCTCAAATAATAGAATACCTTGGATTGTGCTAAGCAGATGGGAAAATATAAGGAATTCAATACTTGCAATTACATTTAGATATTCCTATAGAGAAGTCAACTTTTCTGCGAACAAGATGGCCAAGAAAAGGGTGTTGTTGGGAAGAGGTGAAATATATGTACTATGAGGAGAAGCCAACTTTTTTAGGAAAGTTGAAAATGAAACTGATATGTATTTCAGATTCTAAAATGTTATCTGTCATCTTTGTGGTCTTATGCTTACTGTTTTATTGGGCTCAAGCTTGCTGGGCTTAGTTTTTGTTTTGGTTGTATTGCCTTGTTTTAGCTGGGCTATCTTTTGTAAAATGTAAAGTCATTTTTAGTAATAAAATCAATGATTTAGAAAGAAAAAAAAGTCCCCAATAACTAAGCATAGTTTATTAAGGCCCTTAATCAGCTCCAATTTAGGCCAAAGCTCTCTTTTATCAACAGTCAAAACTGCTGCATGAATGCCTGTCACCAGAACTCCACATGCATCCACAATTATGCATTGTGTTGATATAGAAACAACCTGAGGAGGATTAATTGCTTTGTTCCATAATAACTAAATGTTTCCTTTTCTTCCATTACTAGAATTATGAATTACTAAGTGGCTCATTCCAGATAATTTATTTATTTTTTCTAAATTCATCACTATGCCTCACTTTTAATTCAACAATCCAAACCAAAGTAGGATTATTTTGATTAATTAAAGATCTAAGTTTGTCTTTGGCTTGGAATCTTCTCAAGCCTCTGACGTTCCAGTAGATAACTTTCATTTCAATTTAGGAGTTTGGGAAGTATCACCTCCCTTCTCAAGAATAACTTTAGGTTTACTTCTACTTGATTGTCTTCTTGTGATATGCACATTTTTGAATGTAGCAGGTGTTTGTGTTTCAGGTCCCTTATTTTTTTTCCTTGTATAGCTAAAATTTGAACAACCTCTTTAGTAATCCTACCATCACCATTCTGAGTTGTTTTCCCTGTTACATTTGTTGCACTACTTCCATCTACCACTTTGAGTAATTGAGTTGCAGTTAAAGACCCCACATGTTCTTTATCTGAACTTTCTTCATTTGAGCCATCTTCAGTTTCAACTAAAACTTGATATTTTCCTTTAGTTACTGGCACAATAGGAATTACAATGACAATAGTTTCTTCCCTATCCATGACAGCAAATATTGATGAAATAACAGAAGTATCATGTGAATGACTTGTTTCATTGATCACAGGTACATACAACTTATTATTTTTTGAGTTACCATTTGTATTCTGTTCCATAGGTGAACAAATATCAAACCCAATTATATCTACTTGCTTTATGGAATTGTCTTCTTTTATTTTGTTTATTCCCCTGAACTTATTACCACCATTGTTAGTAACATGCACATTGCTTTGTTGAGGCATATCTTTTTTTGCTTTCATTCTACATTTTGCTACACAATGTCCCACAATCTTGCAGTGGTTACAGTACTTTGGAAGCTTTGTAATTTGTACTCCATGTTCAAAACCACCATATTTGGTGTCAGCCCATATTTTGGATAGGATTGCTTTAGCCAAGTCAATTTCAACCGGAACACTAGCATAATAACCCATCTCTCTCTTCAAAGTTGTCTCATCAACCTTTACTGGTCTAGAAATTGTTTTACCAATGGAGAGGATAAAATTTTCAGTCCAATACTCAATACAAAGACCTAGAAAGTTAACCCACATAAAAGTTGTAGATCTAATTATTCAGATAATAACTTAGACACTTTAGACAAGACAAGTACTAGGTTAGTTAACTAGTATTTCTTGTCAAGGCATTCGATTAGACTTGAATAATATAATCCTCCAATTTGATAAGTCTAACTAAGATCATAATTAACTTAGTTTCTCTTATCCGGAATCGAATTGGACTAAAAAAATGATCCCGTATTTCGTTAATCCATAAACAATACATACGAACCAAAATAAATTGACTTGCACAATTATTTTTCTTAACCGGAAGCAATTGAAACAAACATAGCCATTATAGTACCGCAATTGCATCGAAATTTTGTTAAGCAAAAACATTTGATACCAAACAATAAAGAAGATACCAAACAATAAGCCAAATAAATTGACACAGTTTTTCTTAACCAGAAACGATTGAATCACACAAACACACATCCATACACACATAACGGAATACATATCAATTGTACCAAAATTTTGTTAAGCAAAAGCAAAATATATACAATATAAGCAGGCTTTCCTTAAACAGGAAAACGATAAACTAAAAAATTAGTTACCTCAGATTCCGCATCCTCTTCTCCGCAGAAAGATATATCATTAAGTGCAAGTTCAAGTTAGAAATCTCCCCCAGTATGTTTTCATCCTATCACAAGAGCAAAAGAACAATAACACGAGCAACCTTTAACAGATAAAGGTTGAATCGGTTTTAACTAATGCGTGCCAATAACAAAAGTTGAAAACCCGAAACACATATGTTTATGCTAAACACAACTCATGTAAACACAAACTGATTCAAGACATTGTGACTTTTTACATATGAGTTTCAATCGGAACACCTTATGATCCTTTGATAAAGCCTACCAACAAGGGCTAGATCTTAATCCCTCTAAATCAAAAAGTCACACAAACCATAAGGGTTCACATCGTATGAGATTGAATATTAAGGCTATGAAAACTGAAATCAAACATCTCATAATTACATAGCAATAATATAGACATTCAAGCACAGGCTATGTAATCGAAACTATCACAAGAAAAATTATAAGATAATAATTTTATTCATAAATAATTGATAGTTTAATTAAAAAAAAACCTTATATAATAATCGAAATAAATAAAAAACTGATGTCTTTGAATAAATATTTAATCTTATTTTACGAGAAACTTAGTCCTTCATATCAGTGCTATAGGATGGCAGATTATTACTTTCAGTCTTCAGCTTGTGAATTTGTTCAAGTAGGTAACCTTGTTGCTTGACCAGAATTTCTTACAGTTGAGATGTTTTTGTGAAGGATTCTGCAAGAACATGTAATTTTATCTTTGGTTGAACACAAAAGTGTGTCAATGCCTTAATACACTGATTCTTTTTCAACATATTTTCTCTTTCCTTCTTTCTAAGCCAATCTCTCTTTTTGATTTTCCTTTTAGGTTTCTCAACGTCAAGAGGAGGTCCAAACTTATTCTTAAAGAGATATTCCAGATCAAGCACCTTTTTAAGAGAAGACATCGGATCCTAACTCATAGTTCGGACAAGGAATGACCAAAGTAGGAGAATGACATTTTTATATTTTTCATACTTCCGAAAATATAATATTCCTATAAATATGAATGTATTTTCAATTACTAGATTTCATTCCCACAATCTACACATTGGTTCCTTGATTTTTTACTTCCTCACACACAAATTTGGCACACAAGGTGATGATGTAATTCTAATACCGATTAGGTGGTATTAGTATGAGATTTTCTCTCACGATGGGATTTAGAACGGCCAGTGTGTTCTTGATCTAGTATCGTATGAAAAAATCTTTTCTTTTTACCTCGAATTAACGAAGTATCTCGAGATTGGTTGGAATTTCATATGCTTTTTTTTTTGGTTGGAGTTTCATATGCACCCTTTAGCAATCCTGCTTTTTGAGACAGTTTTACACTTTGTCTTATTTTTCCATTTACCATTAGATGATTTTTCAGCATCGGAAGACATGTCCATTTTTAAAATGGTTAAATCACTAATGGAGGAAGAGGGAATCAAGCCTTGATTTCAGTATATTTCCTAAGATTAGGACAGTCTCTAGCCATATGACCAAAACCTTTACACTTAAAGCATTGAGGCTGATATTCATCATCTTCTTCCTGATCCTTTTTGTTCTTGATAGGAACTCGATTATGGGGTCGAGAAGACCGATGAACATCTTTTATGAATATCTTATTTATTTTCTTTAAGAAATCTCAAAACTGTCTAGTGAATAATGATAATGATTGTTCAATTTCATTATCAGAATTTTCTGTAGTCAGTTCATCAGAATCATCCATCAATCTATCTTTATCCATTGGAGCTTTTGGAAGTTTTGAAGATTTAAAAGCAATTCCTTTAACTTGGATAGACTGCGATTCATGATAAAAGATCTTTAATTTTCCAAAGAGTGCGCTTCGTGAGAGTGTTGAAATATCATTTGCTTATATGATTACATGCTTCTTAGACTTGTATCTAGATGGCAATGATCTGAGAATTTTGCATATTATATGTTTTTCAGAAATAGTCTTTCCAAGTGAGAAAGAAGCAGTAACTATCTCAGAGAGTGTAATATAAAACTCTTCAAAAGTGTCGTTGTCATCCATTCGAAGGTTTTCCCGATCAGGGGTAAGAGTTTGAAGTCTATCTTATTTCTATGACGTGTTACCTTCAAATACGATCTGAAGATTATCCAAGCTTCCTTTGAAGTTTGGCATGTTGATACATGATGTTGTAGATCATAACTTATAGCTTGTATAATAGCATTCAAACCATCTGAATTATACTTTGCAAAAGCATTTTCTTCGCTTGTATAATCCGCTAAGCGTTTAAACTCAGTTTTTGAAATTTCTACTTTCAGGCGATTATAACCATCGACGACTAATAGCCAAGTATTAAAGTCTCGTGATTGAAGAAAGATCTTATAGCATATTTCCACCATAGATACTTTGTTGTGTCAAATCTTGGCGGTACATTAACTGAAATCGATTCATGTGAACTCGAGTTCATTTCTTATAGGTTGGATCGCACCAAACACATATTGTTAGATCATTTCGTGTTTGCCTGCTCTGATACCAATTGAAAAGACGAGGGTACCCAAATACACCACAATCTTTAAAATATCCAATTATAAGTCGTCTTACCGAAAGTGATTGTTTGTGGACAAAGTCGAGATAATACGACAAATCGGTATTCACACTTTGTGTGATCGTCTATGGATACGAGAGTGAGACAATACAATAATCAAAGTATGATTACTTGATAATAGGTTCGGACTTAACCAAACTCTATAGGATCACTATCAAGTAATACAGAGTTAACGTTTGTGTGATTTACTTTAAATTATAATAACAACAATTATAATTGTGGAAAATAAAAGTAAATGACACAACAAGATTTTGTTAACGAGGAAATCCGCAAATGCAGAAAAACCCCGGGACCAAGTCCAGAATCGAATACTCTCATAATTAAGCCGTTATACAAAATCTAAACAAAATTTTGTATGGTTGAGACCAAGCAGATAAAGCTAGTTCACTTAGTTTCTTCAGTATCCCTGTGCTTCCGACATACAATAAGTGCACCCACTTGAACAATTCCTTTGGATCGTATTCTAAATAGTAAAGGAACAATAAATATGTTTGGTAACAACTCTATTGATTTTTTCCAGTAAATATATCTCAAGTCATATGCAAATGGTCTTCCGTTTAAACTAATAAACTCATTTTCT
Organism: Papaver bracteatum; assembly: GCA_023529315.1. NCBI lineage: Eukaryota > Viridiplantae > Streptophyta > Magnoliopsida > Ranunculales > Papaveraceae > Papaver > Papaver bracteatum. Next base: position 51,293 of record JAJJWX010004373.1, read on the forward strand.
TGGTTAGATCAATCTATCCAACAACTACCGAAGTAGAAGAGTTTAGATTTGCAATCAATCAATATAGAATCCAATAAGAAACTATAAAGTGATGCCGATCTCACGCAATTAATCAATTGAATAAATCCGATTATAGTTGGATCCAATCCGATCAAGGTTTGTGATAAACAAATATATGAGAAACCAATCAGAAATCTTCTTCATCTTCTCCATCTTCTTTAATCTTCAATTAAACCTGCACAATACCACTTGAATCTCTTGTGATCAATCACACACAGAACGGAGTCTGTTAACAATGGATCATTACAAGATATCTTTAGATCTACAAACAGTTCTAAAGATCCCTTCGACACTTCGATCTAGTTTGAGTGAATCTTATATCAGAAGAGAATATTCTCAAGAATAAACAAACTAGGTGCAATCAAAGTTCAACAACCGCTAGTCAATCAAATCAATCGAACACTAATAAACTGTAATTATCTAGTTTCCCACCAACGGTACTCGTAGAGCTTCTTGATCCTACAAAAGTCTTTAAACGAGCGGTCGTAAGAGATTTTTCCTAATTAGGGTACTTTCCTCTCCGGATAGATGGCTCCACCAGAGACAACAAAAAGATGAAGTTTGCCTGGGTCTTAGGATAGTTTGCTAGAAATGCAAACTTAGGTATTTATATACCAAGGATGTTTGGACACCAAGGAATTTCCAAAACCGAATATTCTCAAAATATGCAATAAATGCCCAAATCAGTTTTCATAATTCTTGGAAATGCTTTTTCCAATATTTTCCGAAATCTCTCAATAGAAAATCTCCAATTAGTAAATACACATTACTAATTTTTATTCTCTATAGATATGTATTTAATTGATGGTAATTAAAGCATATAAAACTAACAACCTTGATTAAAAGATTCTTAATTTATTTCGGACCGGGATCTCCTTGAGTAATTAAGGAATATATTTGAATAATATAAAAGATAAGAGTTATTGTTCGTGTTCAAAGTATGTTGACATCTTTTCTTTGTAAATCCTCTTTCATATTTACAATCTTGGAATCGATTATACCACACTTCCAAAAAAATTTAGAATTGGTTCATCTGTATTCCAAGACAACTACGTGATTGATCAAATATCAAATCACAATCATGGGTTCAATCGGTTCTACCAATCATAAGGATCGGTTCTACCTTAATATATATTACTTGTGATCGAACACACAAGTTACCAGAACTGGTTACATCAGTTACCAGGATCGGTTACGTCAATTACCAGGTCCGGTTACCATATACACATGGTATTGCTTATGATCGGTTGTACAAATCACTAGGATTGGTTACATTAATTACCAGGATCGGTTACACCAATTACTAGGACCGGTTACACCAATTCCAAGTGTTAGAGCATTGCTCGAAAGAACTCGCAAGCGTTGCTATATCAAGCTTGTTTCTCAAGTTTAGTTGCCAAAACTATAAGTCTGGATTTGTAGTATACTAATAGCTAAGTCTCGGATTAGGACAATAAGTGTATTTGAGATTTAGACTCCACATCGTTCATCGAATGAAGACAAATAACTACTCAAGGGAACTTGTGGAACTTCATCCACAAAAGGTATATAGAGACTTGAACTTATCTATCACTCAAAAGTCTATCTATTTTATCTTCTATTTTGGGACAAAAGTCGTATTGCTATATAGACTACAATTATACACTATAGGATCAGAATATTTCCACAGCAATATTCTTGCGAAAGTTTATTAACAACATTTCTGTGAGCCTCTCAACAACACTTTGCGAGTGTCGCAGAATAACTTAAAGAATGATTCAAAGAATGACGTAACGGATGACAGTAACAGAAACACGAGAAGAGCATGACGATCCTGCGAAGATTACATCATCTGCGAGAATTAGCAGTACAACTACTGCGAGAGCACCGCGAGCCAGATCCGAAATTAAAGGATAACTTAGCTGTTATCCACTGTGTACTTACCCTATATAAAGAGAGCCAATAGACTCAGAAGAGAGAGATCAATTTTAGAGTGTTGAGAAAGTCTTGAGGAGAGAGAAAATTCTTGTGAGCGATTGTATTCTTGATTTCTTCCATTTCTTGTAACATTTCTGAGAATTAATCAATAAAAGTGTTGTTCTTAATCTCCAAATATGTGTTGATCATGGTGAATTCTTGTATGGGGTGTAGTGTAGGAATTCCTGCAACTACATAATGGGCGCTAGAAACAGGGATGAAGGTTCAAAATCATAGAAAAGGCAAGATAAAAGATCAATATTCAAGTTAAGAAGATGATTGAACAAGTTGGTGAAATAGTTGAAGGAAAAATGATTAAAGTTAAGGAGAATCGCAGAAAGTTGGAGTGTAGTACGATAACAAAAGCGATGATCAACCAATTCCATGAAGATATCAAAGGAAGGATTCATAAACGAGATTTTGAAGGAAGGAAAATTATGACGGTGGAAAAGGTTTCACCTCTGAAGGATTGGGAAAAGCAAAAAATCACATTCACAACAGTAGAAATATCAAGAGAAGATTTAGATCATTCATCACCTTTGGCAATCACGGTATCCGTTATACGAATGAATAAGGAAAAATCAACAAAATATGTGGAATAATGGGCTGTGAATAGAACTTTGGTCGATGCAGGAAGTTCTGTTGATATAATATTTTATCATACATTTAAGAAAATGGGGTACAAGGATGAAGAGATGACTTGTTCAACATATCACATTCATGGATTTGGAAAATCGTTAACAAAACATAAAGGAGAGATAGTGGTGTGAATTCCGCTGGGAGAGATTGAAACATAAGTAACGTTATGTGTGGTAGATGTGAAGTCACCATATAACATGCTATTTGGAAGACCATGGTTACACGCAATCAAGGCTGTAGCATCAACGTTACATCAATGCATAAAATTTCCTATGCCTAGTGGAATTGGAGAAATTAAAGGAGATAAGGATCTTGCGAAACTATGTTATCAAATTGAGGTGAAGAATTATGAAGGACGTGCAAAGCTGCGAAAAGCTCGCAGAAAAATGGCGAAAGAGACAAAGAAAGAAGAAGAATTTAAAGTTTACATGATAATAGTAAAAGAAGGAAAGGGAATACCCAGCGAAATCTCGTAAGAAGGAGAAAAACCTGCGAGAGCTATGAAAACACCAACACCAATGAGAGAACATGAGGCCAGCTACACAGCAGCAGAACCAACAAAGAAAATAAATATTGGGAGTGAAGAAGAACCTAAGATGCTGAAAATTGGAATTAAAATGGAGGCAGATGAAAAAGAGCGAACCGTAAATCTCTTGCGAGAATATAAAGACATCTTCGCGTGGAGCATGGATGAGATTCCAGGAATAGATCCATCAGTAGCGTGTCATAAACTAGAAATCAATAAAGATGTAAGACCATTTAAGCAAAGGATAAGAAAAATCGCAACAACATACCATTCCCAAATAGAAGAAGAATTACAGAAAATGCTTGACGCAAGAATCATAAGGCAAGCAAAATACCCAGAGTGGATTTCTAATATGGTGGTGGTTCCAAAGAAAAACAAGGGGATAATAATTTGTATAGACTTTACTGACTTAAACAAAGCTTGTCCTAAAGATAGTTCTCCATTACCAGATATCCCACAAATGGTGAATCAGCAGCGGGAAATGCTAGAATATCTTCATTAGATGGGTATAAAGGATATAATCATATTCCTCTCGCTAAGGAAGATCAAGAACACACCGCATTCTTTGCTCCAAGAGGGTTATATTGTTATACAAAGATGCCCTTTGGCTTGCGAAATGCTGGTGCAACATATCAAAGAATGGTGGAGAAGGTGTTTACGAGGTGGATCCACAAAACATTAGAGGTGTATGTAGATGATATGTTAATCAAAAGTAAAGAAGCTAAGAACCATGTGCAAGACTTGAAGGATATTTTTGATCAAATGCGATAATTTAACATCAAGGTGAACCCCGAAAAATGCATTTTTGGAGTGACTTCAGGAAAAAATTTAGGATATATTGTATCAAAAGAAGGAATACAAGTTGATCCAGAAAAAGTACAAGTAATTTGTGACATGCCAATGCCAGCAACAGTAAAAGATGTGCAGAAGTTGAATGGGCTCTTGGCTTCGCTAGGAAGATTCATTTCGCGGTCATCAGACAAATGCAAGCATTTCTTCGATACACTCAATAAGGGAACAAAATTCAAGTGGATGGATGAATATGAAAAAGCCTTTCAAGGAATTAAAGATCATTTAATGAAAATATCTATCTTATAGAAAGCAGAGCCAGGAGAAGAATTATTGATCTATCTTTCCACAACTTCGCATGCGTTAAGTGCAGTGTTGCTGTGAGTAGATGCAGGGGTAGAAAAGCCAATTTATTACATCAGCAAAACATTTAACTCTGCAGAGAGTAATTATTCAAAGATTGAGGATTTGATTCTGGCATTGATTCATGCAACCTTTAAACTTCGCATCTATTTTCAAGCACATAAAGTAAAAGTATTAACAAAGGTGCCAATTGAGTCAGTAATGAAGAATTCGAAAAGATCAGGTAGAGTTGAGAGATGGAATGCGCAAGTAGGACACTTTGATATCAAATACGATATTTTATCTTCGCCAATATCCCAAGTTATAGCAGATTTCTTAGCTGAATTTCCATTATACCATTTGTGGGACCATTTGTACCAGCATCAGGGAAAAAGAGATACTTAATTGTCGCAACAGATTACTTCACAAAATGGGAAAAAGTAAAAGCAGTACAACATATCCACGACAAAGACATACTTACGTTCATATTTGAAAATATTATTTGCAGATTTGGAATCCCAGCACAGTTGGTGTCTGATAATAGAAAGCAGTTTGAAGGGCATAACATAAATCTGCTACTCAATGCATTTAAGATAAGATGTGGAAAATCTACTCCTTTGTACCCACAAGCTAATAGTCAGGCTGAGGCAACTAATAAGACAACCGCAGACATCTTAAAAAAGAAGTTGGAAGGGTACCATAGATCATGGTGTAAACAGATACATAATTCAATCTGGGCTTACAATACAACTAGAAGAGAATCAACGGGAATGTCACCTTTTTTTCCTAACATATGGTGTTGAAGCAGTATTGCCAATAGAGATTGCCATTCCTACAACAAAAAGAAAGGCTTGGGAGAAGAATCTTAGTTTTGGCATGATTCTAAATAAACTTGATGAATTGGAAGAGAAGAGAGAAAAGGCTTTATAACATATGGAAAATTATCAGCGAAGATTAGCTCGCGAGTACAACAAACGTGTCAAAAAACGTGAATTCCAACCAGGTGATTTAGTGCTGCAAGAAACACCAGGTTACCAGCGAGAAAATGGTGGTAAATTGGCGAGAAAATAGGATGGACCATATATCATTAAAGAGATAGTTGGAACAGGGGCATATAAATTGATAGATCCAGAGGGAAAAGATGTCGGGTCAAAGACTCAATAGACCATGGAATAGGTTATATCTAAAGAAGTATTACCAATAAGGATTTTTGAGAATGGTATTGTAATGATTATTGTCAGATAGTGAATGTGAACAAAACTTTGCTGAATAAATTGCTGCGAGAACATTCAAAATCAAAATAGAATAAGAATATGCGAACATATCGCAAGAAACGCGATAAAATTTCGCAGAATGGGACGAACCTTTATGGCATACACCCTAGTTCGCATATAAAATTTCGCAAGAGGAAAATGTAAGACCTAAAGTACGTCATATAAGGGGGTATCTGCTTGCATGGCTTAGGGATAAGGTTATACCGCTGCTGGAACCTGAGTCGTGGAGAGGTGGGGTCCATCTCCATGAGAGATACCTATCCAGGAGAGGTACCTTGGATTTCCAACTATATAAGGTTATACCCTGGTTGGACGACCGAGGGTCTCTCCTAAGGAGTGCAGAGTATGACCAAGGCGCCGAGGTACACGGTTGAGCCAAGGGTGCCCGGGGCGTACGAAACTACCCTGGACATTCTTGGCAAGTCTTGGCTATGATGCACTCGGCCCGAAGAAAACCCCACTTAGGGTGCAGTCTCGTAACTATAAGCCATATAGGCATAAAGGATAAGAGGCTGCGAAAACAAATGGTTGTTGTTAAGACCGGATGGGAGGATCTAGTCTTGTATGGCCGATGTACGCCTCCTTGAAGGGGAAACCAGGGGGAAGATAAGGGCGACACCCTTCATTATGGAGCTGATAAGTGTCTTAAGAATACAACTATACAGAGGCAAAAATCCATGATAAAAAGATAAGATGAGATCAATGGGTTTTTACATGAAAATTTAAAGACGTCCTGCGGTTTCATTGCAAGACGGCAATGTCATGGGGCTTTGTTCTCGCAAGAAAACTTAGGCTTATCATATTGTCGCAGAGAAATTGACAAAGCATGGATAAGGAAAAATCAATGGGTTTTTACATGCAAGTGTAAGGACGTCCTGCGATTTTGTCGCCAAAACATAAAATTGGCTAAATAAGACCTTTAACTAAGAAGGCAAAATAAGACCAACTGAATAATCATAAACATTAGCTATTTTATTCAAATGCAGATAAATCTTGTTCATCGCCAGAAAGATACTGAGAGGCAAGTATGGGAATTGATAAAAACAGAATATCATTATCTTTCTCGTGAGAATATTATTATCTTTCTCGCAGGTACAACTGAATTCAAGAAATAATAAAAGTTCAACATTCGCGAGAGAAGGAAGAAATAACTCAAGAAAATAAAGAAAATCTCATTTAGTGTTAACTTCGACAGCATCATTGTCTTTACCAGAGTTATCATCTTTGCCATCTATATTGTCTTCACCAAGATTCTCCTCATTCTGATTAATTCTAGCTTCTTCTTCGCAAGAATTATCACCAGTAGTTGTTCTATCATTGGTAGTAGCTCCAATTATAGGAACTTCTTCTTCCATATCCACCTGGTCTTCTTCATCATGGCTTTCTTCGCTACTTTCACAATCAAAATCACTGTCAGCAGGACGAGGAACTTCATCATCATCCACTTCTATAGGTTTGATTGTCACAAGAGGAAGAGAGTGGGACATCAAGATATCATTCACTAGAACTTGTGCAGAAAGATGAGCTTTGCGAAGAGAAGCTTTATCACGATTTCTAATCTCCATATCTTTAAAATATTCGAGGTAGTCGTATTTCCTTTCTGCTAGATCGCGAGATTTAGTAAGATGAGTAGTAAGAGTAGCATTCTCTTTGCGAACTTTAGCCAGATCAGCACTCATAGCAGAGATAGTAGAATGAAGATTTTTCTCAGATGCTACGAACAATAACAATAAAAATGAAGATTATTTTGTTGAAGATTTCGCAAGAAATGCAATAAAATAAAAATAGTCAAGGAAGTCAAAGACTACCTTTATTTTGCAAAATTAGGTTTTGAATTAATTCCAAACAAGTATTTTCCTAATGATTCATAGCATCATTAAATTTATCTCCAACTAAACCTTGTAGGCGAGATTTTAAATTATTTTCTTTCGAGAGGAGAAAAGAATTTTCCTTCGCAAGAGCAGAGTTGGATTCTTCTAATTTGGAGTACTCTTCTTTGAGTTGGTTTACCTTTATACTTAAAGATATTCTACCTTGGATAAGAGTATTTTTCTTACTGATAAAGGATTCAGATACTTCTCTAAGTTTATCTTTTAGTGAATGAAGGGATCTTTCTTGGTTATCATACATTCTTTGAAGAATATTTAATTGCTGCGAGGAGATCTCCACCTTATTCGAAAGGTACCGCCTCTCTTGAGATAATATATTGTTTTCATCTGATAAAGTTTCTATTGCTAAGTTAGCCTTGGTTAACAAATAAGAGACGCGAGTAACTTCACTACTCAATAGATCTTGTTTCTGTGATAATTGTGTGTTCTCTTTGTTAAGGTTCTCTATTTGATCAAGGGAATATTTGTAAAGATTATCTAATCGGTTATATTGGTCCATCCAAGAATCTCTGTCAACACGAATCTCTTCAGCAACTGATTCAGCTTTGAATATCCCCATTTATCGATTCTGGTTTAAGGCTTAATAGGCGAACAAAGGATTTTAAGAAAAGGGAGTGTGAAAAGAAGAAAAACAATTAATGAAGGAAAATCAAAGACAGAGATAGAAAATTTATACCTTTTAGTTCATCATTTTTCTTGTGAAGATTCTCGCAGTTCAGCGAAGAATTGTTAAGCTTATGATGAAGAGTGTCACATTCCAAAGTCTTGGCTTGGAGAGCTCCCTTTAAAAGTGTCAACTTCACCTTTCAGAGATGCTTGCGAACCCACGCGGTCAGAACCAAAATATTTACTTAAAGTCTCGCAAACACTATGCTTAACGGGATCAACAGAAGACTTCTTGGCATTACCTAAAATGTCAGACAAAACTTTAAAAGCAATATCTACTCCTACTGAAGTTTCTTTAGAAGGAGGGAAAGAGGCAGATGCTGAATTGGTAATAATATAAATTTGGAGATTTGAATCATTCGCAGCTAATACATCATCTGAAGATGTAGTATTAGGAAAAGTAACAAATGTGATTGAGGAAGAGTTAACTTGAGAGGTAACTATGGCAGAAGGAGAAGAAACTTCATCCACAGTAATTTCAGGAATGACATCTATAAAAGGATCAATTGAGGCAAAAGTATTTTTGGAGACATTTTCGCAGACATGAGATATAGGTTCAGTCTGCGAAGGTGTAGGAATAGAGCTGGAAGGAATTAGTTGAGGAATAGGAACAGCGAAATCAACAGCTTTAATTCGGCGAGATTTCGTGCGAGGAACAATAGTGTTCTCATCACCCTGCGAATAACAATTTACATAAGTAACAGAGGCAACAATATTGTTATTAAGAAAGAAAATGTTTCTTACTACCTTATGATTCGCAAGCTTCCTCTTCTTTTCAGCGGGTTGTTGCCCTTAATTTCTTGAAGAACTAGGGTTTTGGACTACAATTCTGGTGTTAGTGGCGGTTCCGCTGAAACAAAGACACGGTATGGGAATTACGTAAAGTCAAATAAAAACAGATCTAATAAATTTTGATAAACATAATCTAAAATAAGCAAGATTGAATAACATTAGAAAAACAGATACCTTGATGACTCCATGAAAGCAGTAACAGATGAATATTTGAAGAAGAAAGTTGCAGATGAAAAAAAAAAGAACAAACGAACGAAAAACGAGGAAGATAGAGAAATAGAAGAAGAAGATTGATTATGTACCAGATTTTACCTTTTATAGGCAAAAGAAAGTGACCTGTTAAGGAAAGACGTGCCAGTAAAAAGAAAAATATTTGACACGTGTAGGCGGTTATACTAAATTTACGGGGCTTTTTCGAGAAGAGAATATGGAAAGATAGGAAGCTGCGGCAGTTTGAAGATATGGAGATTCTCATAATCCTCTCCACTTCGCGGAGAAGACATGAGAATAGGTAAGATGTAGGATCAGAATATTGCCACAACAATATTCTTACGAAAGTTTATTAAAAACATTTCTGCGAGCCTCTCAACAACACTTTGCGAGTGTCGTAGAATAACTCAAAGAATGATTCAAAAAATTATTTAACGGATAACGATAGCAGAAACACTAGAAGAGCATGACGATCCTACGAAGATTACATCATTTGCGAGAATTAGCATTACAACTGCTGCGAGAGCACCGCGAGCCAGATCCGAAATTAAAGGATAACTTAGCTGTCATCCACTGTGTACTTACCTTATATAAAGAGAGCCAATAGACTTAGAAGAGAGAGATCAATTTTAGAGTGTTGAGAAAGTCTTGAGGAGAGAGAAAATTCTTATGAGCGATTGTATTCTTGATTTCTTCCATTTCTTGTAACATTTCTGAGAATTAATTAATAAAAGTGTTGTTCTTAATCTCCAAATATGTGTTGATCATGGTGAATTCTTGTATGGGGTGTAGTGTAGGAATTCCTGCAACTACATACACATTTGCTATTTCGAGCCGAGTTTATCTCTCTTATCTATTTCTCGAAATATGTGTTGGTAAGCTTTTGCTTTAGCCAAGTTCATCTTTACTCGTGACGAAAGTCATATTGATTATTTCAATAACTTGAAGATCGCTTTGATGAAAATAGTTTGTGGCTAACAACTATTTTAACATCCTCTAAGAAAGTTCCAATGATTGAAATGAGAGTTTAGAACAAGTAACCATATTTGGATATAAACATAGTGTGTTCTCATATTTGTGTAAAATTCCAAAAACCGGGAACCTAAAGTATGCGTACCCGTACGCGTACTGACAGTTGTTGGAAATCCAGGTAAGTATGTGTACCCGTATGCATACTGGCGGAAGTTTAACATCCAGGTAAGTATGTGTACCCGTATGCGTACTGGCAGTTCTGTCGGTGACAGATTTATCTATTCCAATAGATTTTTCTGTGTGAGATAGATTTGTTTATCAAGTCTTCGACTTTGGACCGTAGCAACTCTTAGTTTTGGGTGAGATCAGCTAAGGAAATCAAGTGCGTAGTATCATACTAGGATCAGAGATGTAAGGAGCACAACTGTACCTTGAATCAGTGTGAGATTGATTAGGGTTCGACTACAGTCCATACCGAAGTTAGCTTTGTAGTAGGCTAGTGTCTGTAACGGCTTAATACAATATGGTGTTCAAATATGGACTAGGTCCCGGGGTTTTTCTGCATTTGCGGTTTCCTCGTTATTAAAACTTCTGGTGTCTATGTTATTTCTTTTCAGCATTATATTTTGTTATATAATTGAAATGTCACAGGATGTGCGTTGAATCGACCAAGTAGTAAATCCAACCTTTGGTTGTTGATTGATCCTTGAATATTGGTCTTTGGTACCGTTCAAGTTATTTCTCTTGTATTCATTCAGGCTCGCAAATTCCTATTTGTTTGATTGCGGATTGAATCGAGAAATTGAGATATAACTCTTTGATATACTTTTTATTAAGATTGAGTCTGACTGTTTAGTTAATTCGCTTGAAAGTATATTGGAGTTAGTCCATACATATTGCTAAGCGATATTGGGTGTGGTTGTTGTACCCCCATTTTTTCAATTGGTATCAGAGCAGGCAAACACATTTAAGACCTCATAAGTCTGTGTTTGTAGCGATCTGACTCTATGGACATAAGTGTTATCTCAATAAACATACCACCAGTCTTCGATGGATCGAATTAATAATGGTGGAAAATTACAATGCGTGCCTTTCTTCTAGCGTGTGATTTTCAATCATGGGTTTACTTTGTTAATGGATATAATCCTCCGGTTGTTATAATAGGCACTATAACTGTTCCAAAGGATATTGGTGATTATGATGATGCCGAGATTCTTGCTGCAAAGCAAAATTCTGATGGATTGAATGCTATCATCCATGCCATTACCCCATATCTTCAGCACCATGTGACTACGTGCACTCGGTCTAAAGATGCTTGGGATATCTTAGAAACCATATTTGAAGGGAATACTTGTGAAAAAGAAGCTAGGCTTCAAAACCTATGTTCTGATTGGGAAAACCTTCGTATGGAAGATGAAGATTCATTTGATGAGTTTAATCACAAAGTGTCTGAAATTGTTAATGCATATTTTGCATTGGGTAAGACTATTCCTGAAAAGGACATTGTGATGAAGATTCTCATATCTCTGCCATCTAGATATGATTCTAAGAAACACGCCATCGTTGAAGGAAATAACGTTGATGTGATTTCCATAAATACTCTGATTGGAAAGTTAAAAATTCTTGATCTTGATCAGAACACAGTTAGAACATCTATGTTCAATGCTGTGACCAACGCAAGTGAATCTTCTAACTTGTCTTGGGCTGATGAATGTTGTTCCAATCATGTTGATTTTGATAAATCACTAGTAACATAAAAGATCAAAGATTTTGTAAAAAGAAGCAAAAGATGTGATAAACGCCTCTCTCCAGTTAATGCTTCAGATGGTTCAATACAAAAAAAATCTTCCCTGGGTGTCAACATCTTGGATGCTTCTGATGGGTGCATTGAACTTGCAGCAGAAACCTCCACCTACTCAATTTCTGATTCAGAACTGGAGTCTGACACAAAGATTTTTGAATTCTTGAATAGAGAGATTTACCAAGCAAATCTTCAACTAAAGGCTTCGTTGAAGAAACTTGAATCATCGCTCCAAGTGGAAAATATTGAGATAAATTGTCTTAATGATAAATTCACCAGAACCATGTCTCTAAAGGAATAATAGATTAATACTCTTAAGAATGACTTGCAAAGGTTGTCTAGAAGTTCTGACAAAATCTCAGAAATGTTATTCGGTTAGAGGTCATTTGGGACACAAATGGTTCAGGATTTAAAAGAAAAACTGTAAGCACAAACAACTTTTTTGTTCCAACTGATCTTGGAACAATGGTTGTTGAATGTTGTGATAAACAGAAAGAATTTCAACAAAACAAAAAATCTTTATTGATTTGTTCATTTTGTGAAAATGTAAATCATGTTCAGAGCACGTGTTGTATATTCAAGATGAACAACAAAAGAATTGCCAAACTTCAAAAGAACATGCAAATGATGAATCTGGATTTGGTTAATCAACAAGGTTTTCCTGAAAACTCCAGTAGTACCAGATTCAGACGAGGTAAGAAATCTGTTTATACAATAAACCTTGATAAGCCACTATGTGATAAAAGATGTGAGCATTCGGCTCACTCCGTAAATGTCTAATATTAGTGACGTCTGCATCCTCATCTTTAACTTGAGAAAATGAGGTTTGCATCAAGGCTGCTCAAGTTTTGTATTTGTGTAAATTTCTTTTTTTTGTTAAGAAAATATTCTCATAATATTTTAGATAATGGATAATAAACCATGAAAGACTTGTTCAAAGTTCCTCTAGGGATTGGGTGTCCATAAGTCTATTTATATATTATTTCTAATCAAAGTGTCCTTCACCTCTTTTCTCCTTGAAAGATACAGTTTGATGGATCCTGTAACTAGAGGTACCACAAAAAGGGATGCAGTAGAAGCAGTTAATGTGTATTTGTGTGAAGGAATCACTTCCTCAAGGAAGAAGAAAGATAGATCTACAAATAATGGAGAAGGTTCTTCCTATATCTGCCTCTTGTCGGTTTGTCATTTTGATAATAACTTTAGAGGTATGGTGAAAGATTTCATCAACAAAAGAAACAATTTAAAGTCTCAAATTGTTTCCTCTTTAGAAAATAACTCACTATGAACAAATGTTGTCTCTAACAAAGAACACATTGCGTGAGATAAAAAGAGAACTTAGTGAGTTGACTGATATTTCTGAAGATTTGGAGGAATTGAACGATCCCATAATCAATGGGTTTTTCCAATAATGAGAAGGAATTCTCTGTAGATGCTCTGAAAAAGCTCTATAATGTCTAGGAAACTTTTTATGAGAATTTATTCTTATGTCTTAAGAAGGATAATTAGGGTTTGGAATAACAATTATCGTGAGTACACATAGCTATTTCCAACAATTTTTCATCTTGCAATGTTTTTTAGATTTATTTATTTAAACTCTAAAGTTTATTTGGAAGATGATTTTGCAGTATTAATCTTTATGGTTTTATATATTGCAACTTTTTATGGGATATGTGTGTTTGCGTCCGTGAACTATGATTGTTTCATACGTGGTCAAAAGTTAAGTCTTTCATATGTCAGTATGCAAGTATTGATAAAAGATTGAATTTAACTTTTGACAAACAAAAGTTAAGCCTATTATGTCATTATGCAAATATTGATGGAAGATAGGATGGACTTTTGTTTACAAAGATTAAAATTCTATTATATGTCATTGTGCAAATAGTGATGATAAATAGAATGAATCTTTGTTTATTCCGAAATATTGATCTTCCTTGATCCATATCTTTATATAAATACTGTGCGGCTCCGTAAGTTTTCTTATATAAGCATTTTTGATTAATTTAATCATGGGTACTCTTGTGGTTAACTTAATTGAGATTTTTTGGATACAAATTCATGTTTCATGTGATTTTTTAATGTCCAAAGAAATCCTTCTTTTCTTGTAAAAGTAAGGTCGTTCTTGTTGTTCTTTCGGGAATAACATTTTATGGGGGAGAGTTTTTATTTGAACTTGTGCTTTATTGCCAAATCTTTGTGGGGAGTGCGGCTGTGGAATATTATAGGGGTTATCTTGTATATTTATAAACTCCTTGATGAATGCATTTAGTTTCGGCTATATGATTGCATCTAAAAAAGTTGATATATGTTTTTCTTTTGGTCATGAAGTATCTCTATGGAAATTTCATTAGGATCCCACTAATTTTCGTACCTTTGCCAATTTTATTGACAAAAATGGGGATAATTAATGTGTAGTTCACACTACAAATACATATGGTTTTCGGATCATTATGTAAGGGGGAGTGGTTTTCATGTGAGATGAAATATTGACTAAGGGGGAGTAATACATATCACCATAGTATTGTTGTCAAAGTTGTGATACAGTTGAACTTTGATGTTGTGTAATAATATTATGACACTATATAACAATGATTGAGACCTATTGTTTTATCATTGTTATAGCTACAGATCTTCAACAACGATGATGCTGAGTTGAACACATTTTGAATCATTGGAGTACTTGGAAGTGACGAAGATTTCGAGTAATGTTGAAGAACCAAGGAGATGAAGCATTTGGAAGAGAAGCTACAAAGTTTATTTATTTTGTATTCCATATGTATTGATAGTTTTGTCACTAAAATTGACAAAGGGGGAGGTTGTTAGACCATTGCTCGGTCAAACTATCAAGCGTTGCTATCTCAAGCTTGTTTCTCAAGTTTAGTTGCAAAAACTATAAGTCTGGATTTCTAGTCTACTTATAGATAAGTCTCGGATTAGGACAGTAAGTGTAGTTGAGCTTTAGACTCCACGACATTCATCGAATGAAGACGAATAACTACTCAAGGGAACTTGTGGAACTTCATCAACAAAAGGTATGTGGAGACTTGAACTTTTCTATCACTCAAAAGTCTATCTATTATATCTCTTATTTTGAGACAAAAGTCGTATTGCTATATAGACTTCAATTATACACATTTTCTATTTCGAGCCGAGTTTATCTTGCTTATCTATTTCTCGAAATATGTGTTGGTAAGATTTCCCTTTAGCCAAGTTCATCTTTACTCGTGACGAAAGTCATATTGATTATTTCAATAACTTGAAAATCGCTTTGATGAAAATAGTTTGTCGATAACAACTATTTTAACATCCTCTAAGAAAGTTTAAATGATTGAAATGAGAGTTTAGAAAAAGTAACCATGTTTGGATATAAATATAGTGTGTTCTCACATTTGTGTAAAAGTCCAAAAACCGAGAACCTAAAGTATGCGTATCCGTACGCATACTGGCGGTTGTTGGAAATCCGGGTAAGTATGCATACCCGTACGCATACTGGAGGAAGTTTCACGTCCGTGAATTTCTGTTGGAGTTTGAAGTAAAAAACAAACTCAATCCAGGTACTTAAGTATGCGTACCCGTTTGCATACTTAAGGAGGTTACTTTCTAAAATCGGTTTGTTCATGAACTAAAAAACATTTATATAATAAGAAATGCAATCTTTGCAAACCGTGGCTATAATTTTCATGAATTGATTCGAGTGAATCAAAATCGATTTTGCTTCGATTGTGTTTTGTATAATTATATGAGATCTAAGCAGTTGAACAACTCTCTAACTAGTTCATTTGAGTCATTTGAACTAGTTATGGTAAAGATGAATAAGGTTGATATGAAAGTGCTCATATGGCTAACCATTGGTTAACTATTGTTGAACCGACTAAGTGTACACGTTTAGGTACGGTTCCTCAAACCTAAATGAAGGTACATTTCATTTGTGTATAACAATCTAAGTTCGATCTAACGGTTGAAAGATATTAGCTTGAACCTAATTAGGTTTTCATCTAACGGTGAATATTGAATACTTTGTTACCAAGGTAACTTACATTGCAAACCCTGATTTGAAATCTATATAAAGGAGAACTCCAGCAATTGGGAAACCTAATCCCCACACCTCATTTGTGATACTATTTGTATAAGCTAGAGTCGATTCTCCTTTAACCTTAGGTGTAGGTTAACGACTTAAAGACTTCATTGGGATTGTGAAGCCAAGCCCAACAATTTTCTCTGTAGTTGCGTGATCTGATCTTGTTGTTTTCTATCGTGATTGAGTACAATCGTAATATTGGCTTGAGATTTATATCTCCGATAGGCATGATTGAAAACTAGTCACAAACACCTTCGTCTCATCGTTTGTGATTCCATAATATCTTATTTCGTTAATCGATTAAGATTATTATGAGGTGATTGATAATACTAGGCTGTTCTTCGGGAATATAAGTCCGGGTTTTCAATTGGTTCTTGTTCACCTTGATTTATCAAAAGAAAAAATAAAACTCGTAGGTATTTCTGTGGGAGACATATTTATTTAATTCCAATAGACTTTTCTGTGTGTGGAAGATATGTTTATCAAGTATTCGACTTTGGGTCGTAACAACTCTTAGTTATGGGTGAGATCAGCTAAGGGAATCAAGTGCGTAGTATCATGCTAGGATCTGTTGATGGTGGATTTTCAACAAAGGGAAAAAACGTAAAATCATGAGGCATGTTTCGACACGGATTTCAGGCATGCGACGATTCATATTTTTCGAAGCCATGATGAATATGTTTACGAAATACCCACTAGCTGAGTGATTTGATCCCTAGCATTTCATCATGCCCTATATGCAGAATAACATAATTTGGCAGTTCTCCATAGATTGAGAGCTTAACGCCTTCAGGACGTCGGTGACACTCATTGTTCCCTGACTGCAGGAGAGAGACCCCCCTTCAAATAGAAGAATAGTTGGGCGGGGGACGCCTTCAGGACGTCGGTGACACTCACCGTTCCCTGACTATGTGGAGAGACCATGCATAGATTCAGAGACCGTGCATAGATTCAGTCGGTTCTCCACAGATTGAGAGCAGTAATGCCTTCAGGTCGTAAACAACACCCGTGACTCCCTGACTATGCACCATTCAGAATGGATGTGACGCTTTAACTGGATAATATCTTTTCTGTATTAGATTAATTTTGCCATGATATTCTCCACTGAATTCCCAGAATGATCTATTATTGCTCATATTCCATGGTCGAATCCACGGCCTGATCCCATGGAATGGCAATAACAATTGCTCATATTCCATGGTCGAATCCACGGCCTGATTCCATGGAATGGCAATAACAATTGCTCCAATTCCATGATCGAATATACGATTTGATCTCACAGAATGGCAATAAACTACTATCTTATCTCATTATTCCAATTTCATGATCGAATTCAATGCTAATCTCATGGAATGGTAATAGATAATGTTATTACTTCGATTCTATGGTCGAATCCACGGCTGATCCTATGAATTATAACTACTCATTTTATTGTTCCGTTTCATGAATTATTCTACACAGAATTTCATGAATTAGCAATAAATACTCAACCATCGGGCATCTGTATCATCACTGAGTAAGCCCTACAAAAATTGTATAAGTGTACTAGACAATGGTGCATGACTGAGCACCCGGATGCACAAACGAGCGTCCAAAAATGTGGACAGATGAGGAATCCTACGCAAAACAGGAGAAAGCAACAAATAATAATAAAATAATAAGAGGCGCCCAGGGGCTGCGCCCACCGGCCGGCCATGCCCTAGTCGTGGTTGGTCCCATGCCTCTTCCATTATTTTGCCCTATTTTATTATTTTCATGAACTCATGAAAAACTCCTTCAATTAAACAACTTTCCTTATTTGTGCAAAACTCACGAGTTCCCCATAACTTCATGGATTCATGAAAAATAATATTATAAAATAGGGAAAGATGTGCGGGACCGGGCAACATTGCCGGCCGGCCGTGCCCTAGCCGTGACTAGTCCCACACCTCACAATCCCTATATTTTTATAATTATTATTCCCTAAACTCATGAAACTCCTCCGTTTCAACAAAAACTCATGGATTCTCCATAACATCATGGTTTCATGAAAAATAATAATATAAAATTAGGAAAGTGTTGTGGGATCGGGCAACATAGCCGGCCTGCCATGCCCTAGCCGTGGCCGGTCCCACACCTTGCAATCCCAAGTCTTTTATAATTATTATTTTCCTAAATTCATGAAACTCCTTGGTTTGAGCAAAAATCATGATTTCGTCATAACTTCTCAAATTTTGCTCGAATCAAGAAAAACCAAAAGCTAACGGGTCACACGACCGGCTAGCCTCTCATGGCAATTTTAAATGTTAAAATATTCTTATTTTAATATTTACAAAATATTTATCAATTGAGCATACATGCTCATTCCAACAAAAATCAAGAATTTCAGTCAAGATGAAACTCTTCTGAAAATTCACAATGTCGCTCGAACGCACATCAAAAAATACTGAAACTCTCAGTACGGAGACACTTACACCACGAAAACACGTGTATGCCTTCATGACCGACCAGAGTCATCCTTAGGGTTTTCACAAAGCCGGTCCCACATGTTTTCATAATTCTGACCTAATTTGCTCAATTGGGCCCAGAATCTCTTCAACCAACCTAGGGATTGCTCAAACGACCAACAGCCGGTCCCATGACCACCAAGGGACGGTCCATGCTATCTTATCGGTCCCATCTTTCATACCTAGGTTTTATCACCTAATGTTGAACCCAGCAATATTTCAATAAATGATGAAACCAACACTTCATCATCATTATTTCACCAACCTTCCAACTGAGAACCTGGTGTATGTTCACTTGAGCACTGGGCACCACATGGACGCCCATCATACCATGTGGTCGGTCCCTCTATCACTCATGACCTATTTTCAGCGATTCATCAACTATGACCTGAAATTAGGGTTTCGAATAAATGTTATATGAATCATCATTCCGAGCAAGATTCAAACACTAATGAATTTATATTGATTCAGCAACCAGCATCTGAATTAATCATATAATTGTTGATGGTGGATTTTCATTTAAGGGGAAAATTTTAAAAGCCAAGAAATTATGCGCTAACATCTTGTAAAAGCTAAATCCATTAATAAGTGATGAATACTTCTTCACTTTACTAATTCACCTAGAATGGAGCATGTGGCAACAATCCTAGTATGTGAATTAAATACATCATTATTAATAAATGCATAACCAGCCTTGTATTTCCTGTACTCATTATCAGTGTGGTATGACGACTGAGTGTTGTTCTCAGCAGAGCAACACGAACCTCCAAGCATTATAATGAAGCATGTACGAAATACCCGTACAGGCTGCAACTCTCGGTGTGCTATACTAGCCCGATTG
This sequence comes from Papaver bracteatum, assembly GCA_023529315.1. Lineage (NCBI taxonomy): Eukaryota > Viridiplantae > Streptophyta > Magnoliopsida > Ranunculales > Papaveraceae > Papaver > Papaver bracteatum. The sequence goes on from JAJJWX010004373.1 coordinate 70,614, forward strand.
AGAATATTACTCTCGGTGTGCTATACTAGCCCGATTGAGCATCTGGACTGACCATGTCAGTCTCATAAATGATCATGACCATCCAACTTCACCAGCATGAATTGGATAGCTCAGATCACATCCATGACCCCAAGCAGGTATTGGAATATTCACTACTGAACCAATGCGGGACCCACATGCTTGGCCTCCCCAAAAGATTGGCATAGCTTTCCAAAACATCCAAGCCAGAGCAGTATGGACGGAAAACCCTAAATTAAGGTTTGTGGCACATTACATGTCGCAAAATAGTCTCAACCATCCATCTTCACAGGTATAGATGGAGGGTGTAGATGTAGATTCAAAGGGTCCAGAGCATGTCAACACAATCACCGTGGGCCCACCTACATACCTGACCGATCGGTCATGACCAACCATGGTTGGTCATCCCAATTCGTGCGCCCGAACAGAGCATGACGCATGGCCGTGAAACCCAAAATTAGGGTTTTGATCATCACGAGCGTCCATTTTCTCCGGAACGAATGAAGGGTCCAAGATTAGATTAAGCAGGTCCGGTCATATCAACATGACCACCGTGGACCCATATATCCCCTCACCTGATCGGCCAAGGCATACCATGCCTGGTTATCCCAAATCGCACGCCCAAACTAGCGTGGCCAAACTTCCCAATTGCAAACTAATCTCGACCACTCAACTTCGCCGGACAATTTGAGTGGCTTAGATCGGGTTTTCATGGGACAGTCTGGTATAGGCGTGAACACCAGCCTACAACCTACACGCCAGACCAATCGGCCAAGACCGACCAAGATTGGTCGTCTTGGAATGCATGCCCGAAGTTGGCACGATGTGCGGCTTTTGCGGCACCAGTTTTCTGTCGGAAATTGATATCGACCACTCAACTTCGCCAGACGAATTTAGTTACCCATATCACACTTTCGTGAGACAATGGGGTATGGGAGCCTACACCGTCATGCCATCTACACACATGTATGATCGGCCGGCCAAAATCGTATCCCAAGCTTGGATTTGATCAAGCTGAAGAGTGGTGCTTGCGCACCTTCTCCAAAACCCTAATTTCACCAACGGTCGCAGATGAGTGTCTCAAAGATCATCTCATCCGTACAACTTCACCGGCTTGGTTATACTTCCCTGGTCAGGAGTTAATTGGTCAGTGCGGAGTCATGGTGATCACCATCCGTCACTCTACCACACCATGTGGTCGGTCAAGGAAGGACTTGCTTGCTCAACCTCCGAACCATCACATGAAGTAGTCTGGATATGAGGCTACTTTGAGATGCTCAAACATCGATGTTTCATACATGTTGGATACACTCGATGCAGTACCTGTATAGAATGCGCACTATAATTCACAAGTATCAACTTCATAAATAACATAGTTATTTAATCTATCATTACATGCTACTTTCTGTGGGTCCCACGATCCACACGCTCGAGATATCAATCATGTTACAAACTGGGGTATACATACTGGGTATTGGTCTGGAGGTTTACAGCGTGCAGCACACAACGCGCCATCACAAGAACATGTCAAGAGGTCATGGACGGTTAGTGATGATGGGAGAGGTGGGCAAGACTGGTCGTGTGACACTAAAACATTACTCCACTACTCCATCACTCCACTTTCTCCACTTCCCACGAGATACGAGGGTTAGGCTAAAAGACTTGTATAAATAGGTTCTCCATCCTATTTTTCAAACAAGACAAGACAATTGAAACAAGTGTTGATACAATCGTATTCATACACCGAAACTGATAGCTTACATCCTGCAAGCCATCTCAACTTTCTGATACAAGTCATACATAGCCAACACCTTCTCATTCTCAACACCTTCTTCGCTTCCCTCCCTAAGATCAACCCCATCTCCTTCACTTTGTAACCGAAACAAGTCTGGAACGACCATTTCTTTGTTTAGGCCGGATTTGCACAGATTGATTTCTCAAATCTACAAGCACTCACCGCGTAGTGCATTTGATTAAGGTTTAGATTCATTCCTCATCCACACACCCCAAATCACCAAAACCGGCAGGAATAATTTTCACCCATAAACAATTGGCGACCACAGCGGGAGGTTAATCTTTCGGTTGTAAAGTCAATTTTTTCGAAATCCGATTCAATTTCATCAATTTCAAAAAGGGTAAATCTTAGAACCAATTCAATCAGTAATTCATTTCAAGATGGTGGAACTTAGGTCTGGATCAACAATCAATTCTGATGGAGCTAGCGTGGATAACACTTCCGGTGTCGATGTACCTATCAGTGGAGTTGTCGTGGTCAATACATCTCGTGGAGCCGTCACTTTTATTACCAACGCTAGCGGAGCAGGATATATTCCAGTAGGTATAATGCCTCCCATCACCAGAGCTAGAGCAGCCGCGAATCCCGGTATATCCTCAAGTGTAACACCTCCGGTGGTCACCAGAGCAACAACTTTTAGTCCTTCATTGGGGTGAGGAGCCGGAGGGACGAGAGTAGGACCACTGCCCATTACCATTGAAGACTTGATGGAGAAGCAAGAAGTCTTGGCTAAGACTCAAACGGGAGACGCAACTCAGAAAGAGGTACTCACTTTCCTCAAAACTTTGACTGAATGATTACCACAAGATTCACAACAACCCGGGGGAAACGTTTCCATCCTAGCCCACACGTATGAAGAAACTCGCGTTTCTCTTGAACGCCTAAGAGATAAGAACCAGCTGTCCAACTTCATCACATGCGAGGACCTGGAACGACTTCTCCAAAATCGAGGAAAAGGGGACCGAACGGATGTACACCAGCATCATCCGCCGTACCCTCAATATATGCAAAGAATTCCTCTTCCAAGAGGTTATACCTCTCCTAAATTCTCCCTCTACGATGGTACTGGTAATTCTTGTGAACACGTCTCTCGATTCTTGGAATCCTTGGGGGAACATGAATACAATCATGTTCTTCGCCTAAAAGAATTCTCAAAGTCACTTACGGGAAGGGCGTATACCTGGTATAACAACATTGCGCCTAACATCATATCCAATTGGAATGAGATGGTCAGTGCCTTCTACATAAAGTATTTCTTCGTGTCTAAACAGATCACCTTTTCAGATCTTGGGAGAATTCTTCAGAGAAACAACGAGCATCCCAATGACTTCGTTAAGAGGTTCAGAACCCAAGCACTAGATTGTCATGACCCGAACGTCACCGAACGACAATTGGTGGAGTTATGAATTAATGGGATGATACCCATATACCGCGCTCTATTAGAGAATCTAGGCTTTCAAACGTTCTATGAACTCCATGAAGCTGCCAAACGTTCAGCCACAACTGCACCAGAGTTGCTAGAAAGAACCAGAGTTGTTCGAAGTGAAGATTCACATGAAAGTCGAGGAAGTAGGCATCTCACGAATAAGCAATACAACACTGGTCCCTCTGTGAGTGTAGTGGGTGGAGGAGAAAAAATAAAGGATTCGGCAACAGAACAATAAACCAAGCGGGCATCCTCGGCACACACGACTTCGTCTCGAAAGGGAGTGGACAAAATTCCTGCACAAGACACCGAAGATAAGGCTTTCCTTTCCCCATGAATGAAGTAATAGAACTCTTGGAAGCATGGATCCAAGACGATGCCATCAAGATGCCTCCTATCAAACGTCCACCAACTGAGAAAGACATGGTGGATCGTATGTACTGTCGCTACCATAGGTTCGTTCACCATCCAACCAAAGACTATAACAGGATGAAACAAATCTTTAGGGAAAAGATAGAGACAGGAGAACTCCATCTTGGAAACGAAGGTGTTCATAGAGATCCTCTTTCTATTAGGAACTACATGATTTCTGGGGATTCTTTTCGTAAGACTGTACAATCTATGATGGAGCACTTATGTGAAATGTTATATTTCTCCAAGTGACAGCGTCAAGACATATTTATGGCCCTCAACCGCGTTGTATCAGGCATGCGTTTGTACCTATAAGCAGTCCAGAAACCCCAGTCTTTCCTGGAAAATGCGAGCAAGGGAAACTGGGGACTCCTAACCGTCACTCGTTTGAGAGACGTTGAGTTCGATAGCGTGTTGATTGATACAACCTCCGAATTTAACATCATTACTATCAAGATCTTGAGAGCAACAAAGATTTCGAAGCGGGAAGCTACTCGTCACCGAACTTTAGTTAAGGATCCAGAAGGAGAACTCAGAGATGCATATGGATACATTGATCTTGAAGTCAAATCGGGTGATGCCTCGACACAAGCAAAGTTCTATATAGTCAAATATCATCACAACTATGACATGATCCTAGGATGCTCCTGGATCACGACAACAAGGCAATACTATGAGTCTATCCTCTACCGGTTTCGATACCTCAAAAAATCTCCAACACGCCTTATGGAAATGACTGTCTGTTTTCGTACCAGCAACTTGCCAATGCGACACAACTTCCCGGAGAGAGCCTGTAAGCATAAATTGAAAGGTCCCGAGCTCAAGTAAGTCTCATCGCACAACTCTCTTTACAACTAACCACCCCTCACTCTGATAAGTCCTGGGGACTGGCTCTAGCCGAAAAACCAATCCTGGCTAAGAGATGCTAATGGGAGGCCGGCCCCTTCAAACAGTTTATCATGAGTCTAGAAGCTATCTCGATCAAAGATGACAATATCAAGACCCCGATGTCTATACGCCCAAACCCGTTTGGAATTGGAGATATAGTAACGAAGACAACCGCATTCAAGGTTGGAAGAATTACGGTGAAAATGGCTACCCCACCTGATTCACCCACCCAGAAGGAGGATGAACCATACCTGGTAGCAGATGTCATCCTAGGTGGATACTGAAAACTCATCAACGCTGACAAGCTAGAAGGCGTAACAATTCACTCGCGGTGGCTCAAACCCTACCGTACTTAAGGTGCTGTGCTATCCTGCACGCTTTAAGATGTTGTGCTACTTCCTCTAGCATGTTTCCCTTTACAATTTCATATCATATTTGTAATTCCTCTAGAAAATGATTGCAATACTTGCATTCATAATTAGGGTTTCAATTTTCAATTTTCAAATTAATTGAAGTATTATTTCCATCTGAGAACCTCTTTACTCCTAAAGACACAAAGTCCAGCCTAAATCAACACACTAAAGCAGGTCAGGAAAGAAACCCTAAATAAAAAACATCCTGAAAGGAGTCGAGGGAGAATATATGGGTGGAAGAATCTTTGATCCACTCACCCCAACAAGGCCGGGAAGATCTTGCATCAGGAACACAGGTCCGTAGGTATTCCATTATGGCATTATTTCTTTTATCACAAAGAATTACATGTGAAGGCGCACCCTTGCGCCTGAGAAGGTTCAGTTGCAGTCTTGACAAAGGATTATAAAGTAAAAACCCTTATTCAAATAATCAAATAATAAAAGAAAATCTTGAACTCGGCTGCCACTGAGTACAAGGAAGATGTTCACAAATTACGGAATATACTTAAAAGAGGAAAAAGAAGAAAATAGGTTTTAGTCGTCAAGAGGGTCTACCGCGCCTGCACCACCGTTGCGTTCTGCTTCAATTCCATCACCTGTTGATGCTCCTCCCTTCGGATCTGTCTCAGCTTTCACATCAGACATTTCCGCAGCAACGCACTCCGTCCCAACATCATCAGCAGAAGCATCAAAGGCCACATCAATATCAGGAGTCATGATGACTGCTTTCAAACGCTCAGGTTCGTCTGTCTCGGAATCAAGAATTGTCACCTCCACCGCTCCTCCATGTCAATCGCAGCTGAAAGGGCACGAATACGTCCCCTGGAAATACACAGGTGCAAAATAGACATCCCCTGTATATCACGGCCGACTTCGCGAAGTGGAAGATCGATCTTAGCCATTACTTCTTCGTGCACATGGGTTTCGGGCTTGTCAACTTCAAAGCTTCTTTCTGGAGAAGTGACAGAATGTTCGTCTACCACTTCCATGATAAACTGCAAAGAAGAAGAAGTTATGAGCACACAAAAAATCAATCAATCAGTCAATCAGAAGATCATATAAGTGTGGATAAGTCCCTGAGATATAGAAGAAACGACTACGTGAGATGATTCTTTATAATCTCTCAAGTCGACAGAATCCCAGGAGAAAAGAAGTCTTTACTTGCTACCTATAAAGGCTACTAATTCGGGATAGCAATCAACGATGCTTATCGGATACATCTGAGGAAATATGCCATATGGGGAAAGGGAGCACACCTGACCTAAGGAAGGGGCCAAGCTCTGTCCAGATATGTACAAAGGAAACCAAAGCGACTCAACGGATCAAGTCCTGATTCCTTCACAACCTTAATCAGGACTAACCAGTTTCAGGGCAAGATGCCGACCTATCCGGTAAATATATATTCAGTTTAGCTTGGTCATTTCAGTGTACAAATTTGTCACCATCTCATGCATACCCCACAATAGTGTAACTATTATGCGCTAGGCAGGGGACTTAATGTTGATGGTGGATTTTCATTTAAGGGGAAAATTGGAAAAGCCAAGAAATTATGCGCTAACATATTGTAAAAGATAAAGCCATTAATAAGTGATGAATACTTCTTCACTTTACTAATTCACCTAGAATGGAGCATGTGGCAACAATCCTAGACTGTGAATTAAATACAACATTATTAATTAATGCATAACTAGCCTTGTATTTCCTTACTCATTATCAGTGCGACATGACGACTGAGTGTTGTTCTCAGCAGAGCAACACGAACCTCCAAGCATTATAATAAAGCATGTACGAAATACCCGTACAGGTTGCAACTCTCGGTGTGCTATACTAGCCCGATTGAACATATTACTCTCGGTGTGCTATACTAGCCCGATTGAGCATCTGGACTGACCATGTCAGTCTCAGGAATGATCATGACCATCCAACTTCACCAGCATGAATTAGATAGCTCAGATCAGATCTATGACCCCAAGCAGGTATTGGAATATTCACTACCGAACCAACGCGGGCCCCGCATGGTCAGCCTCCCCAAAAGATTGGCATATCTTGCCAAAACATCCAAGCCAGAGCAGTATGGACGGAAAACCCTAAATTAGGGTTTGTGGCACATTACATGTGTCGCAAAACAGTCTCAACCATCCATCTTCACAGGTATAGATGGAGGGTGTATATGTAGATTCAAAGGGTCCAGAGCATGTCAACACAATCACCGTGGGCCCGCCTACATACCTGACCGATCGGTCAGGACCAACCATGGTGGGTCATCCTAATTTGTGCGCCCGAACAGAGCATGACGCACGGGTGTGAAACCCAAAATTAGGGTTTTGAACATCACGAGCGTCCATTTTCTCCGGCACGAATGAAGGGTCCAATATTAGATTAAGCAGGTCCGGTCATACCAACATGACCACCGTGGACCCATATATCCCCTCACCTGATCGGCCAAGGCATATCATGCCTGGTTATCCCAAATCACACGCCCAAACTAGCGTGGTCACACTTCCCAATTGCAAACTAATCTCGACCACTCAACTTCGCCGGACAATTTGAGTGGCTTAGATCATGTTTTCATGGGACAGTCAGGTATAGGCGTGAACACCATCCTACCACCTACACGCCAGACCAATCGTCCAAGACCGACCAAGATTGGTCGTCTTGGAACACGTGCCCGAAGTTGGCACGATGTGCGGCTTTTGCGGCAGCAGTTTTCTGTCGCAAATTGATCTCGACCACTCAACTTCGCCAGACAAATTTGGTGGCCCAGATCACACTTTTGTGAGATAATGGGGTATGGGCGCCTACACCTTCATGCCATCTACACGCATGTATGATCGTCCGGCCAAAATCGTATCCAAAGCTTGGATTCGATCAAGCTGAAGAGTGGTGCTTGCGCACCATCTCCAAAACCCTAATTTCACCAACGGTCGCAGATGAGTGTCTCAAAGATCATCTCGTCCGTCCAACTTCACCGGCTTGGTTATACTGGTCAGGAGTTAATTGGTCAGTATGGCGTCATAGTGATCACCATCCGTCACTCTACCACACCATGTGGTCGGTCAAGGAAGGACTTGCTTGCTCAACCTCTGAACCATCACATGAAGTAGTCTGGATATGAGGCTACTTTGAGATTCTCAAATAACGATGTTTCATACATACTGGATACACTCGATGCAGTACCTGCATAGAATGTGCATGATACTTCACAAGTATCAACTTCATAAATAACGTAGTTATTTAATCTAGCATTACATGCTACTTTCTGTGGGTCCCAAGATCCACACGCTCGAGACATCAATCATGTCACAAACTGGGGGATACATACTGGGTATTGGTCTGGCGGTTTACAGCGTGCAGCACACAACGCGCCATCACAAGAACGTGTCAGGAAGTCATGGACGGTTAGTGATGATGTGAGAAGTAGGCAAGACTAGTCGTGTGACACTAACACATTACTCCACTACTCCATCATTGCACTTTTTCCACTTCCCACTAGATACGAGGGTTAGGCTAAAAGACTTGTATAAATAGGTTCTCCATCCTATTTTTCAAACAATACAAGACAATAGAAACAAGTATTGATACAATCATATTCAAACACCGGAACTGATAGCTTACATCATGCAAGCCATCTCAGCTTTCTGATACAAGTCATACGTAGCCAACACCTTCACATTATCAACACCTTCTTCGCTTCCCTCCCTAAGATCAAACCCATCTCCTTCACTTTGTGACCGAAACAAGTCTGGAATGGCTATTTCTTGGTTTAGGCCGGATTTGCACAGATTGATTTCTCGAATCTACAGGCACTCACCGCGCAGTGCATTTGTTTAAGGTTTAGATTCATTCCTCATCCACACACCCCAAATTACCAAAACCGGAAGGAATAATTTCACCCATAAACAATAATATTTGGTAATCTACCAATATTTTAATATTTTATTTTGTCACGTCACCACTAAATATTTCGTCAAATTGAGCAACACTTGCTCAGTTGCAAAAATATTGATCCAACTATCAATATTTAGTAACTTATCAGTAATATTTGTTGAATTGAGCAATATTTGCTCAATTGCACGTCAAATTATCAATATTCAGTATTTTGTCGAATTAAGCAATACCTGCTCAGTTGCTCGTCAAATTCTCTATATTCAGTAATTCATCAAATTGAGCAATACTTGCTCAGTTGATCGGATATTAATCCAACTATCAATATTCAGTATTTCCTCGAATCGAGCAATACTTGCTCAGTTGCTCGAATAATCCACATATGTTCAGTAACTCATCAATATTCAACAACTCGTCGAATTTACATTATTTGCTCAGACAAGCAACATTAACATTCATGAATCGCTGAGCATTTTTCAAACATGCTCGATTCAACAAAACTTAGGCTCATTGTAGAATCCGTCAACAACTGACAAACCAAATACACGTCTATCATACAGACTCCACGATTCTTGAGACATCAATCACGTCAAATTGGGGAATAACAACTATGGTTTTGATCTGGCGGCCTACAACACGTGGATTCACCCACGACGAGAAATATGCGTAAGTTGTGTAAACGGTTGAAGGAGTTAGCTAAGTAGTGGATGCACGATCCGTCAAATCTCCACACGACATGGAACTGACTTTACTACGATCTTCCGCTTTCCCACTCTTCCACTCATGAAACCGTCACACTTACATGGATCAAGGTGTTCACAACTATGACAATATAAATAAGTCACCGAATCCATGATTGAAAGGACAACGAATGATCACTAGCTATCAGCAATCGTCTACACATAATTTCTCGAGTAACTACTCTCAAAAATTCATCAATCCATCAGAACTTATTCGAACTCAACAGTTCACCAATTATTGTAGAAACCTTCAACACATCCACAATCCTTGATCATCATTGATCCCACAAAATTCTCAGCTTCTCTCATACAGATCAACCCATTTCCCTCTTTGCGACTGAATTGACTCTGGAACGGCCATTGACTTGCTTTAGGATGGAGTCCTACAGATTGATCTCTCGAATCTAAGCACTCCCTTTGCAGTACATATGTGTGAGGTTAAGAAGTTTGCTCGGTCGAGGAGTCTCGACAACACGCTCGACTCTTCACTTTCCTAGAAAACCAGCGAACCGTTTTTCCCCATATACAGGATCAGAGATGTAAGGAGCGCAACTGTACCTTGAATCGGTGTGAAATTGATTTGGGTTCAACTACAGTTCATACCGAAGTTAGCTTTGTAGTAGGCTAGTGTTTGTAGCGTCTTAATATAGTGTAGTGTTCAAATATGGACTAGGTCCCGGGATTTTTATGCATTTGCGGTTTCCTCGTTAACAAAACTTCTGGTGTTAAATCTTTTCCGCATTATATTTTGTTATATAATTTAAATATTACAGGTTGTGCGTTGAATCGATCAATTAGTAATTAAACATTTGGTTGTTGATTGAAATTGATTTATCCTTGAACATTGGTCTTTGGTACCGTTCAATTTATTTCTCTTGTATTCAATCAGTTTCACAAATTCCTATTTGTTTGATTGTGGATTGAATCGAAAAATTGAGATATAACTATTTGATATACTTTTTATTAAGATTGAGTCTGACTGTCTAGTTGATTCTCTTAAAAGTATATTGGAGTTAGTCCATACAGATTGCTAAGCGAAATACCGGGTGTGGTTGTTGTACCCCCGCTTTTTCAATAAGGATCGATTACGCGATTTTTTTGTGATCGGTCACACCAATTACTAGGATCGTCGGTCACACCAATTACAAATATCGATCATACCATCTCAGGTGATTACTTAGGATCGGTTACACTAATTAATAAAAACCAGTCATACCAAATCATAAGTTAGGCAATCTGATTAGTTATACCAAGATACATAACAAGTTATGATTCGTTCTACTAACTCACACATATTGGTAATCCAAAGATATGCAATGAATAACAATACCAATAAGCCTAGCGATTTCCCTTTCGATTCATAAAACAAGTTCATGAATGTACTTCCTTTAAACAAATGTAAACATTGTTTCCTAGGATGAAATCTTCACCTTTACCCATACACATAATTACAATATCATTCATACGATTATGTCGATGTCATATCTACGAAGTTCAAAAGATAAGATTTATACTTCGTATTCTAATTCCTTAATACTATGATCATATGATCATGTCTTACTACTAGAGTATAATACTCATTTACAGCTTCGCAGTTATGTTTTCAATATAGCACGACTTGAAAGATACATTAGGAATGAAACAGTTCAAGTCAAATATTACTAACCTCAAGAGGAAGGATGTCGTCGATGTTGTAGCTCGTTACTTCATCACATTCTTCAGGTCTTGGAGTAATACTTGTATGTCTCATAATCCTAGACTTTCTAGTCTAACATATACGAAGTTGTCTCTAGTACATAATCAAGCGACTCTTAGATGAGTTTTGATTCACTAAAATATAAAAACCAAACTTGACATACCAACGCTTGGTGGGTTCAACCTAGCTATGCTCTAACAATAATGAAATTCTCAAGGAGATACTTCATGACTAAAAGAGAACATATCAACTTTGTTTCGATGATTTCATATGGTCGAAACTTAGTGTATTCATCAAGGAGTTTATAAAGATACAAGATAAGCCCTACAATATTCCACAGCCGCACTCCCCACAAAAATTTGACAATTAAGCACAAGTTCAATTAAGAACTCTCCCCCATAAAATTTCATTCCCGAAAGAACAACAAGAGCGACCTTACTTTTACAAGAAAAGAAGGATTTATTTGGACATTAACAAATCACATGAAACATGAATTTGTATCCAGAAAACTCAATAAATTAACCACAAAGGAACCTTAATGATTAATTTAATTGGAAATGCTCAACATAAGAAAACTTACGGAGCCATACAATACTTTCACATAGAAGTGGATCAGGGAAAGATCAATATTGCGGAATATTAAAAAGTTCATTCTATCTTTTATCAATATTTACATAATGACATAATAAACTTAAATTTTGACATATATGGGACAATCATAGTTCACGGACGTAAACACACATATCCCATAACATTATTTTCAATATATGAAACCAATAAAGATTAATACTGCAAAATCATCTTCCAAATAACTTAGAATTTAAATAAATAAATCTAAAACATTGCAAGATGAGAATCGTTGGCAATAGCTATGCGTAATCACAATAATTTCTATTCCAAACCCTATTTATCCTTCTTAAAACATAAGAAATTAACAATAAATTCTCATAAGAAGTTTCCTAGACAATAAGAAATTCAAGTTTCTTTGATAACTTCATACCTTTGAAAGACTCCATCATAAAAGATATCACTGATATCCTTGATTCTTTTGACAGTAGAGATTCAATATTCATGGGTTAGAACATTAAATTTTTTGATCAACAATGCGGTTAAGCTGGCTAGATTTGACACAGTCCATGATGAGTTTCTTCTGATTCCGAATCAAGACATTTTTATTTTCAAGGATTTTGGTATGACCATATGTTAATACCCAAAAATCGCTCATAGGAAAAACAATGTATTGCTGTTGTACTTTCTTTGGGTTCGAAAATCAAAATCATATAAAATGAGCCTTAACCAAGAAATTGTTCATTCACGTTTTGCTTCGATTACAAAGAGAGAAAATGGGTTGATCTTAGGGGATGGAAAGCAAAGAAATTTTGAGGAAATCAGTGGTGATTGAATCAGGTGTAAGGTTACTGAACTATGGAAGAAGAAGATCTTGGGAATGATAAGCTTGTTCTGTCTTCTGAATAGACAAGGTAGTCTATTTATAGTTGTAGGGAACACTCATTGTATCATCATAAGTAGCGGAGGTTGTGGAGAGATGGAAAGATGGAGATAGTGGGATAATGGTATAATTATGCCCATTATGTTTGGGAAGTGTCTGGAAACCGTAAACAATCATTCCATTACTTATCCACTTCCTTTAACCGCTCTCAACCGTTACCACTACTTGTAGCTTCCTTATCATGGGGTGTTGCCACGCCGCATGTTGTTGTAAACCACTAGACCAATATGAAAAAGTGGGGGTCTAACAACCACACCCAATAATTTATTTGGAAATCTGAGAGGACTTACTCCAAAGTACTTTCTAGAGAATCAACTAGACAGTCAGACTTAATCTAGATAAAAGTGTATACATGAGTTTATATCTCTATCTCTCAATTCAATCTGCAATCAACAAATAAGAATTTGTGAGCCCGATTGAATATAAGAGAAGTAACTTGAACGGTACCAAAGACCAATGTTCAAGGATCAACCAATTTAAATCGACAACCAAAGGTTGGATTTCCTAATCGATCGATACAACACACAACGTGTGATATTTCAATTATATAACAAAATATAATACGGAAAAGAAATAACACAGACAACAGAATTTTATTAATGAGGAAAACCGCAAATGCAGAAAAACCCCGGGACCTAGTCCAGTTTGAACACCACACTGTATTAAGATGCTACAGAGTCTAGCCTACTACCAATTAACTTCGAACTGGACTGTAGTTGAACCTTGATCAATCTCACACTGATTCAAGGTACAATTGCGTTCCTTACATCTTCTGATTCCAGTAGGATATTACGCACTTGATTCCCTTAGTTGATCTCACCCACAACCAAGAGTTGCTACTACCCAAAGTTGAAGACTTGATAAACAAATCTGTCTCACACAGAAAAGTCTATAGATTGAATAAATTTGTCTCCCACAAAATTACCTAAGAGTTTTTTGTTTCGTATTTTGATAAATCCAGGTGAACATGAACCAATTGATAAACCAATCTTATATTCTCGAAGAACATCCTAGTATTATAAATCACTTCACAATAATCTTAATCGACTAGCGAAACAAGATATTGTGGAATCACAAATGATGAGACGAAGATGTTTGTGATTACTTTATCTTGCCTATTGGAGAAATTAATCTCGAGTCAATTATTTCAATTGTAATCAATACGATAGAATCAGGCAAGATCAGAACATGCAACTACAAAGAAAATAGTTGGGTCTGGCTTCACAATCCCAATTAAGTCTTTAAAGTCGTTAACCTACAGGGTCTCGATAGAAACCTAAGTTTAAAGGAAAATCGACTCTAGTTATGCAACTAGTAACACACAAGAGGTGTGGGGATTTGGTTTCCCAGTTGCTGGAGTCCTCCTTTATATAATTTTCAAATTAGGGTTTGCAATCCAAGTTACCTTAGTAATAAAGCATTCAATATTCACCATTAGATGAAAAACCTGATTCAACCAAGATAATATCTTTCAACCGTTAGATCGAACTTAGCTTGTTACACACAAATTAAATGTACCCTCATTTAGGTTTATGTAACCGTACCTAAATGTGTACACCATGTTGGTTCACAAATAGTTAACCTAGGTTAGCCATATGATTACTTCCTAATCAACCTGTTGATGGTAGATTTTATTTCAGGGATGAAATTATAAAACCAAATTTTGTAAAACCGTTCTGCAAAGGATAAGGCTATTTGATAAGTGATGAATACTTCTTCGCTTTATAATTCTCCTAGAATGGAGCATGTAGCAACAATCCCTAAGTATTCTGTGAATTTTAGCATTATTAATGCATGAATCACCTAGTATTTCATGTGTTGTTCTCAGCAAAACTCGCATGGTTGGTGCGACATGATGACTGATTGTTACTCTCAGCAGAGAAACATGAATATCCAAGTATCAACAGTAAGGCATGCATGAAGTACCCGTACATGCTACACTATTCTCTCACAAAGAGGATCATCTCTCGGTGTGTTATACTAGCCCGATCGAGCATAATTGAATCTGGACTGTCCATAGAAGTCTCAGAAACAATCACGACCACGCAAGTTGGCCGCACGATTTAACTAGCCTAGACGAACCCTAGAAGGAGCAGGCTATCACTGCAATGACCACCAACGGGCCTATTTACGCCATGACCGATCAGGTACAAGTCACACCCGTCAAATAGCCACCAAACACCAGCCTAGAGTTAGACGTCCGTGCTGGTATGAAGCGGCTTGGAAGAACTCTTACGGGCCAAGACTACCTACGACAGTCTCAAACCCATCACGTCCGATCATCTTTGCCGGCATAGTTGGACGGAACGGAGCGTCCCATTCCTGGTCACGCAAGCACCAATGTGCACACCGGCGGCCCCCCTATTTACATGCATAGCCGATCATCTCACGACCTAGCCAGAGAGGAGCAAACGTTCACCCATAATTCGGCCGGCGTGATGATTTAAGGGTCGCTAAGGGTCTCAAATTGATCACGACCATCCAACTTCGCCGGCATGTTTGGATGGCCTAGATCAAACCCATGACCGTCAGTCAGGTATCACCATGATCACCACGGTTCCAATGTGGGTCCCACATAGTCGGCCTCCCCAAATGGGGAGCATAGCCTACCAAATCGTTAGGTTGAAGTTGTGTACACATGACCGATCCAAAACCCTAATTAGGGTTTGCGGCATATTACATGTGTCGCTAATCAATCATGAGCGTTCGTTTTCGCTTGCTTGAATGAAGGGTCCAGGATTAGACTAAGTAGGTCCGGAGAGTATCTACATGATCAATGTGGGCCCATATATCTCCATGTCCGATCGACCAAGACAAACCATGACTTTACACCTCGGTTTGCGCGCCCTGAAGGTGGCATTCCACGCCCCTTTTGGAATCCTTTGCGGCACAGGATTCCTGTCGCAAATCAATCTCGGCCACTCTTATTTACCGATAAACTTGAGTGGCCTAGATCGCACCTTCGTGGGATAGTGAAGTATGGACATGGACACCATCATGTCGTCTATACACATGCCTGATCGGTCCTCTATAAAGCACTTCCCATGCTTGGATTCGACCAAGCTGAAAGAAGGAACTTGCATACCTCCTAAACCCTAATCCGACGGTCGCAAGTCATCTCGTCCGTCCAACTTCGCCAGCTTGGACGGATAACCTACGACATGAGTTAGGCTATCAATGAGGCATCACCACAATTACCGTCAATCACTCTTCCACATGGAGTGATCGACCAAGTCAGAGGTTGCTTGTATAGCCTCCAAATGATCACTCGAAGTAGGCTGGACATGAATATATTTTAAGACGCTCAAACAACGATGCTTCGTACATGCTGAATATATTCGATGCAGTACCTGCATAGAATACACACGATACTTCATAAGTATCAACTTCCTAAATAACTTAGTTATTTAATCTAACATTGCTACTTTCTGTGGGTCCCACGATCCACACACTCGAGACATCAATCATATCACAAACTGGGGGATACATACTGTGGTATTGGTCTGGCGGTTTACAGCGTGCAGCGTGCCATCACAAGAACGTGTCAGGAAGACATGGACGGTTAGTGATGATGGGAGAAGTGGGCAAGACTGATCGCGTGACACTAATACACAATTCCACTACTCCATCACCCCACTTCCTCCACTTCCCATGAGAGATGTGAATAAGGCTCAAATGACTTGTATAAATAGGTTCTCCTCCCTACTTCCAAAGGACAACATAGAAATCAAGTGTTAATACAAAACGTATTCAAACACCCAGAATTTGCTTGCATTAATCGTAAGCCTGCTAACCTTTCTGTTACAAGTCATAAACAACCTACACTTTCACAATCTCAACACCTTCTTCGCTTTCCTCCCTAAGATCAACCCCATCTCCTTCACTTTGTGACTGAAACAAGTCTGGAACGGCCATTTCTTGGTTTAGGCCAGAATTGTATAGATTGATCTCTCAAATAAAAAGCACTCCCGTGCAGTGCATTTGTTTAGGGTTTAGATTCATTTCTCATCCACACACCCCAAATTACCAAAAATTAATTGTATCCCCTAAGCATAGATTATCTTAATACTGTTGTTAATAATGTTGTTGTAGTAAAAGATTCATTAATTGTTACAAGCCAAAAATTGATGTGAATCAATAATGTTGTTGTAGTAAAAGATTCGTTGAGACTTGTGAAAGCAATAGATTTTAGACTTAAAAAAAATAAAGAAAACTTAATTTAAGATTGATTTCAAAATATTAAAGATAACCAAGACACTAGAATCCACTATTACACATGAATGAATGATGTTGAGTATTTCTTAACTCTAATTAGCCTTTAAATCCTTTAATTCTTAATTCACAAATAATCGGGCAAATTCTCAAAAATTAATTGTATCCCCTAAGCATAGATTATCTTAATACAAAACATAACCTATCTAATTGAATCACAACTAATGAAGAAAATTATGCAAACAATTAAAAACTCTGCAAAAGCAGTGATTGAGTGAATTATAATTAAACATTAGAGAAAATGAAATAGTTACCCATTATTCATGTGTACATAGCTTCATCCATTGCCTTGGTTGTGAGAGAATTAGCCGCTTATCATGTTGGAAACACACTCAATTCATTTATGCTCAAAAGTGGTTACAAATGATGAAAAAATGGGAGCAAATGATTAAAACAAGATTTTTGTAACTGTTATAATTGTTGCAAATCAGTGTTACAAAGAACAATAAAACTGTAGCGTCATTATTATTGTAGCGCTACGACCCTCCACTAATTGTCGTTATTACTGTTGCACAAACGACTGCCTATAGTGGTCTTTTGTTCTTCGATCTCTTCTTTAATGGCAACAACAGCAGATTTTTAAACTCCCGATTCTTTGCTCTCTAATCTCCCCAAACTCTCCATGTCCTTCTACACAACCTCAGCAACTACTTATAACCCAACAACACCGAAAAATCTCGCCATAACTTCATATAATCCTCCATTATTTTTCTTCTTCACGAAAATATTTTTTTTCCTAAAATCTTTCTCCAACGCGTCTGCAGCTGTTGAAACTTCCTTATTTAGCTCCTACACGCTTCTTTAAGTAACCCAACACTATCCAAACACGTGAGTACACGTCTGAATTAGCTGTAATCCCGTGACATACCCATGCAAACTCGTGCTCCTCTGTTTTCTTCTCGTGGAATATCTAACCAAATCTAGTCGAACAAAAGGCCTATACCAGCCCTGTTTAGATAAGAGGAACAAACCCAATGAGTTTCGGCCATTTAATTTCTTTAAATCACGACCAAAAATCCAACCCTAATTTCTTCCAGTGAAAAACCAAAATTCCCGCCAAATTTCAGAATTTGAAATGGAAAGGATGAAGTGCCTCGATCCAAAGCAGGGGCGCTTTTATCAGCTGGGGTGCCCTTATCCAAAATGAGAGTGCCTTTAGTACTTTTCTCCGGGGGGGTCCAAATATCATTTTTGAGCAACTTTTTCCACACAAGTGTATTTCTCCAAAAACACCTACAAACATAAAAACACCACAATAAGTACAAAAATCGAGACTAACAATAGAGACACTAAGGACAATTTAGACACAAAAATGTGTCTATCAAATACCCCCAAACTTATATTTGCTAGTCCCGAGCAAATATAATCTAGAAAATAAAATGTCTACACTTAGCACGTACAACAAGCCGTTAAACCTCTAGGTGGCCTTAGCGGTGGAGTGTTGTCTCCGGAGGGTTTACCAGAGGTGTACCCGCAAAACCTTTACTCCAGACCCTAGCTATCTACGCAGAACCTTGGAAGGCACTAAAGAATCTCCTTGGTTGGCATACTTATTGACTATAGAAGGAAGTACCCTGACGCAAAATTCCAATTGTTGTACACGAGTTTGCACTCAAGCATACTAAAATTCATATAAAGTGACAGAGCTCTACTCAGATAGTTTCTGGATATCATAAACCGGAGTCAACCAATCACATGGATAGATTAAGAAGATGGATGTAGAGAAAAACGTGGATGATGTGGGCTAGGGTGAACCTATCCTAATGACTGAGATACTGGTCTGGACTAATATCAATACACTGGCATATACAAGGGGACCAGTGGTCGATAATAATAACTCTAGGTCAACTCAGCTGGCATATACAAGGGTACCAGTGGTCGACTTTATTGTATTTATTCCGGTTGGTCTAGTGGTCTGGTCTCGATATTTTTTTTTTTTGAGTATCCCAGTCACTCTATTTCACCCTAGCAATGGTAAAACGAAAAATAAAAGAAGTGATTAGGAATATTTCGATGTTTCCATCACGAGGATATGGCGAAACTACCATGTTTTCTTTTTCTAACACCTGAGATCTGTGCTTTTATGAATAGACTCTTTAGATGTTTCCATCTAATCAGATTGGTTCCTCAACTCCTACAACCAAAATGCTTCCATCCACTTAGATTGGTTAGTGCCATCCTTAATAAACATAAATTTCTAGGCTCTGAAGTTTATTTATTGCAGCTAAAAGCTAACAAAAAGTTTCTTCCCCACCCCCAAACTTAAATCTAACATTGTCCTCAATGTTTCTAATGAAAGATCAATACCAAAAAAGTAAAGTAACATGAGGAATCAGTAAAGAGAGAAGTCGGAAAGATAGTACCTGGATGAAGAGAGAAATCAAAAACTAATATACAACATACAATCGCCTCGATGGTCAATCAAGGGTAAACAGGGTACTCCAGAGGGACCTCCTCAACATCACCTGTAGGAAAGGGCTCTAAAAAGGGTTTCAATCTCTGACCGTTAACCTTCGAAGAACTACTACCATCCGGTGTCTCGATCTCAACAGCTTCATGAGGACAAACTGTGCGAACAATAAAAGGACCCGTCCACCAAAAACGAAGCATCTCAGGGAAAAGATGCAAGCGGGTATCATACAAAAGAACTTTTTGACCTGGAGAAAATGACTTCCGTATAATATTTATATCATGCACAAGTTTTATTTTGTTCTTATACTCCTTCGCACTATCGTAAGCATCTATACGAATCTCGTCCAACTCATTGAGTTGGAGTTTCCTATGGGCTCCTGCCTTGTCAAGTGAAAAATTTAGCTACTTAACATCCCAATATGCTCTATGTTCTAACTCAATAGGTAAATGACATGCCTTTCCATAAACAAGCCGATAAGGCGACATTCCAATAGGGGTCTTAAACACAGTACGGTAAGCCCATAAGGCATCAGTAAGCCTAGACGACCAGTCTTTCTGATTAGGATTAATTGTTTTCTCTAATATATGTTTTATCTCCCTATTAGAAACCTCTACCTGACCACTAGTCTGCGGATGATACGGAGTAGCTACCTTATGTGTAATACCATATTTCTTCATCAAAAGCTTAAAAGGTCCATTACAAAAGTGCGACCCTCCATCACTAATTATAGCTCGCGGTGTACCAAAATGTGTAAGTATATTATTTTTCAAGAACTCAAGCACAACCATATGGTCATTGGTTTTACACACAACCGCCTCAATCCACTTAGAGACATAGTCTACGGCGACAAGGATGTATAGGTTACCAAAAGAATTAGGATACGGACCCATAAAGTCAATACCCCACACATCAAAGACCTGAACAATTAAAATCGGGTTCAAGGGCATCATATTCCTACGAGAAATGGTTCCTAATTTCTGGCAACGATCACAAGTAACACAGTAACTATGGGAGTCTTTAAACAACGAAGGCCAATAGAATCCACACTGCAATATCTTAGCACTAAAGTGACCCCCACAAGCATGATCATGACAAAAGGAAATAATACTGGACTGGTCACTCTCAGGTATACATCTCCTAATGATATGGTCTAGACAATACTTAAATAAATAAGGATCATCCCAAAAGAAGTGCTTGACCTCGGCTAAAAACCTAGAACGATCTTGTTAACCCCAATGTTGGGGCGTTCGACCAGTAACAAGATAGTTCACTATATTCGCATACCAAGGTGATTGGGAAACAGAGAACAATTGTTCATCAGGAAAGTTGTCCCTTATAGGAAGGGAATCATCAGCGGAATTAACAATTATCCTAGACAAGTGGTCTGCTACTACATTTTAGGCACCCTTTTTGTCTCTAATGTCAAGAGAAAACTCTTGCAACAAAAGGATCCACCTAATCAATCTAGGTTTCGTATCCTTCGTAGAAAAAAGATATTTCAAAGCATCATGATTAGTATATATGACGATCTTAGAACCTAAGAGATAGGGTCTAAACTTGTCTAAGGCAAACAAAATTGCTAACAGTTCCTTCTCGGTAGTGGTATAGTTCAACTGGGCATCATTCAGAGTTTTTCTATCATAGTAAATCACATGAAGTAACTTATTTTCTCGCTGACCTAGCACAACACCAATAGCATAATCTGAAGCATCGCACATGATCTCAAAGGGTAGGTTCCAGTTAGGTGCCTGGACTATGGGGGCGGTAGTGAGTAAAGTCTTAAGATTCTCAAAAGCCTCTAAACAAGCATCATCAAAGACAAACTTAGCATCTTTTGCAAGCAAATTGCAAAGAGGTCTAGAAATCAAGCTAAAATCCTTAATGAATCGACGATAAAAACCAGCATTCCCTAAGAATGACCTAATATCTCTTACGGTTTTTGGGACCGGTAAAGTTTTAATAAGGTCAACTTTGGCTCTATCTACCTCTATACCCTTCAAAGATACGACATGCCCTAAAACGATTGCTGAACGAACCATGAAATGACATTTCTCCCAATTAAGCACTAAATTCTTTTCCTTATACCTAGTCAAAACTAGTGACAAATTATGCAATCACTCATCGAAATACGAACCAAACACTGAAAAATCATCCAAAAAGACCTCTAAGAACCGTTCTACCATTTCAGAAAATATGCTTAACATACAACGCTGAAAGGTCGCAAGGGCATTACATAACCCGAAAGGCATGCATCTATACGCAAAGGTACTAAAGGGACAGGTAAAAGTGGTTTTCTCTTGGTCTTCTGGGGTAATAGGAACCTTATTATAGCCGCAGAATCCATCTAAAAAGCAAAAATGGCTACGTCCAGCTAATCTTTATATCATTTGGTCGATGAAGGGAAGGGTAAAGTGGTCCTTCTTAGTTACCTTGTTCAATTTTCTATAGTCAATACAGACACGCCAACCCGTGGTCATTCGGGTTGGGATTAACTCATTGTTATCATTCGGGACTACAGTAATACCGGATTTCTTGGGAACAACCTGAACGGGGTTGAACCACTTACTGTCTGAAATAGGGTAGATAATGCCCGCATCTAATAGATTAAGAACCTCGGTTCGAACTACTTCTTTCATATTAGGGAGGGTTTGGTATCTTCCTCTATAAAAATCTGATGCATACAAACAGTAGGACTTATACCCTTAATGTCTGCTATGGTCCACCCTAAAGCTTCCTTGTTGTTTTGAAGGACGGTTACCAGCCTACTTTCCTGATCACTATCCAAGTCAGATGCTATAATCACAGGTAAAGTTTCAGATGGTCCTAAAAAGACATACTTCAAGGTATCTGGTAATGGTTTAAGGTCCAATTTAGGAGGCTTTTCTAACGAAGGAACTAGGGTAGACTTAGAAACAGGTAGAGGTTCGAACTTAGGCTTACATACATTACTAGTGTCTATCAAAGGGGTTGAATCTAACAAAGCATTCACCTCATTAATCACATCATCATCATCAAAATCAATCCCAAAGTGATCTAGGCATTTCTCTAATGGATCTTCCATCAAAGTGTTTGGTAATGACTCCTCGACTAATGTTCCTATCATGTTCACCTCTTCTATGCTCGAGTCATCTAGTTCAGAAGGTAGCTTACTAATATGAAAGACGTTCAGCTCAATAGTCATATTACCAAAAGACAAATTCATAATGCCAGTTCGACGGTTAATGATCACATTGGATGTAGCTAAAAACGGGCGAGCTAAAATTACCGGTATCTGGTTCTCTGGGTCAGGGACATGTTGGGTATCTAGGATAACAAAATCCACTGGATAAATAAACTTTTCGACCTCTATAAGAACATCCTTGATCACACCACGAGGAATTTTAATGGACCTATCAGCTAACTGAAGAGTCATCTGGGTCGGTTTCATCTCACCAAGTCCTAGCTTAATGTACACATGGGATGGGAGTAAGTTAACACTGGCTCCTAAGTTAAGCAACGCTTTCTCAACACGGTATTTACCTATTGTGCAAGAAATGATAGGGGACCCTGGGTCTTTGTACTTAGGAGTAGTGGTATTCTGAATAATTGAACTCACGTGACTAGCTATGAAGGCTTTCTTTTGAACACTAAGCTTATGCTTTCGTGTACACAAGTCCTTAAGAAACTTTGCGTAAGCGGGAATCTGCTTAATCGCATATAACAATGGGAGGTTGATAGTAACATGCTTAAAAACCTCCAATATATCATTAAAGTTGGACTCCCTCTTAGTTGGAACTAACAGCCGGGGGAACGGGGCTCTGGGAACAAAGCCTGGCTCAATATGACCCTCATTGGTCTCTTTAGAGACTCTATCAGTCTCCTCATTTTCTGGCTCAGAAGGGTGAACTACAGCATGTTCACTCACAGGCATGGCGACCTTATTGTCAAATTTATTTCCACTCCTAAGGGTTTCAACATAATTCACATGATTGTACGGTTTCTCTCCTTTAGGGTTAGGATCAGTATGACTAGGGAACCTTTCTTCTTCTCTCTCACTTATAAACATAGCTATTTGGCTGACCTGAAGTTCTAATTTAGTAAGAGACTGGGAATTATTATTAAAATTCTACTTGGTTTCCTCTTGAAAATTAACCAGGCTCTTTATCAACATTTCCTGGCTTTGTGATAGCATATCTTGGCTCTTTTTTAAAATACTAAGAGATTCCTCTAAGCTAGTCATTATATTCTCAGAAGGGTTCTGGAACTGGGCTTGACCTGAAGAATTATTTTTATAACCAAAACCTAGGGGAGGATGAGAATTACTAGACTGACCTTGATTCTGGCCCTTTGACCAAGAGAAATTAGGATGGTTCCTCCAACCAGGGTTGTATGTATCTGAGTATGGTTCAAACTTATGACAGTTCTCAAACCTAGTGTTGTTGTAGACAGCATGGGCTTGTTATTCACTAACATGACCTTCCTAAAACGAGTTATTGGGTTCTACTCCACAACTAGAGACTTGAGCGGCTCTAATCCTATCATCAGGTTCAACAAGAGACCTATGTTTAGGCTGATTCAATTCCAAAGCTTGTAACCTTCTAGACAAAGCAGCTAACTTAGCATCTGACCCGAAGCTTGTATCTACCACATTGGTGCTACTTCTATTGACCAAGAGTCTTTTAGGGGGTTCAACACAAGGTTCCCACTGTTGGTATTTTTCAGCGATAGCTCCTTAAAAGGTAAAACCATCATCAGCATTTGTATTAGTGAACTCACCAGCGCACATAGACTCGACCATGGATTTGGTCGAATAGTCTAAACCATTATAAATAATCTCTACAAGTTTCATCTTATCAAATCTATGGTGAGGACACTGGGATAGGAGATCATTGAATATCTCTAAAAACCTATAAAGAGAATCTCCCTATTGTTGCACACTAGCACTAATTTTCTGCCTAACAGCTGCAGTTTTATGCTTAGGGTAGAATTTCATATAGAAGGCTGCAATAAGTTCCTGCCATGTTTCAATGGATTCAGATGGTAGGTTGTTCAGCCAGATCTTGGCTTTATCTCTCAAGGAAAAGGGAAACATCTTAAGTTTCAAGACTTCATCAGTAAGGTCTTTTATTCTAACTGTCCCACAAATTTCCTCAAAGTCCCTAATATGAAAATAAGGGTTCTCATTATCTTTTCCTAAGAATATAGGGATCATCTGAAGAATATGAAGTTTTATCTCGAAATTAGCCGTATTGGCTGGCAATTTAATGCACGAAGCTCGATTGGTCCTAGTTGGGAACATGTAATCTTTTAAAGTTGTCATTGCTGGCACAGCTGAAGTACTAGGGGTACTTTCCTCACAAAGAGACAGATTCTCAAAACTGAAGTTTCCAAAAATGGGGATTTCAAAAGAAGAGTCTTCGAGCTTCCCGCCTTCACAAGAAGAACTACTAGGTTTGTCACTAATCAAACGACTTAGAGTGTTTCTTTTCCAAGCCCGTTCTCTAATGACCTCGGGCATACACTAGAAAAAGAAAATAAAAATAAAAATAAAAATCCTAAAAGGAAGGGATGTTTTATGCAAACACAAACAAGGCTGACTCCACCAAAGCAAACATATAGATTTCTAGCAAAAAAAAGCATGATGGCTCCACTTAGATTGTTTTCTATACCAGCTTCTAATCCTTCGAAATGGAATTCGTTACAATTTGAGCAAACCCCTCTGGAATCAATCCGAGTTTAAGAAAGTTGAATAGAGGCGAGGGAAGCTGCGTGGAGCTTTGATACCCAAGGCCTCACCGCATTACAAGGCGGCGCAGTCATGCATTCAACTCACGGAAACCATCATGAATTTCGAAGTATGCTTAAAGAGTAACCAATATTTTTCGAGTGACTTTCCTAGTAAGCTCGTTACCCTATCGGTCTTATTCTATTCCAAATTTTAAAGCTTAGGTTCGCGTTAAGTTTCGTTTTCCTAAAGCGGGCAAGAAGAGAACGGTGATGAAATCTGAACCCTTATCTTGTATGGCCAGTCCTTGCCCTTTACTAGGAATTTAAAACAGCCGTATTCAGTTCCTCAACATATATGCAAACGAAGGAATACAGTAACTCGCTGACAGGGGATTCACGAGTGTTTCGACAAACTTAACTCCCGTTCAAGACGGGGGATGAACCGCTGAAGTCGACTCGGGCCACGACTCCTATGTCATGTATGAACCCGTGGGGCCGAGGTGATATTGTAATCACCGTCCTTCTCTGCAAACAATTTAATATTTAATACTACCCTTTCGTAGGGTTTAAAAATAAAAGAATGTCCAAATGTCCAAGTCCAAAGTCCAAAGAGTAAAGTGAAAAAGAAAAAGAAAATTACAAGAATAGAGAAATACTAATACAATCTAAAAAAAATAAACTCTCTCTTTTTATAATAACAAAAAAAATCTTATTCTTTCGCTCCTTTCACTTTGCCTTTTACTCCAAATCTTTAAGTATTCACCAAAAGCTTTGGCAAATTTTTCTTTCGCTCCAAATTCCAAAATATGTAGTAAAAAGACAAAAACAAAAACGTAAAGAAGAACAAATAAAATAAAAACAAATGAAAACCTAAAAAAAGAATAAAAATCTAAAAACTCTAGCCTAAAGACAAGCTCCGTGTCGACGGCGCCAAAAATTGATGTGAATCAATAATGTTGTTGTAGTAAAAGATTCGTTGAGACTTGTGAAATCAATAGATTTTAGACTTAAAAAAAATAAAGAAAACTTAATTTAAGATTGATTTCAAAATATTAAAGATAACCAAGACACTAGAATCCACTATTACACATGAATGAATGATGTTGAGTATTTCTTAACTCTAATTAGCCTTTAAATCCTTTAATTCTTAATTCACAAATAATCGGGCAAATTCTCAAAAATTAATTGTATCCCCTAAGCATAGATTATCTTAATAGAAAACATAACCTATCTAATTGAATCACAACTAATGAAGAAAATTATGCAAACAATCAAAAACTCTGCAAAAGCAGTGATTGAGTGAATTATAATTAAATATTAGAGAAAATAAAATAGTTACACATTATTCATGTGTAGATAGCTTCATCCATTGCCTTGGTTGTGAGAGAATTAGCCGCTCATCATGTTGGAAACACACTCAATTCATTTATGCTCAAAAGTGGTTACAAATGATGAAAAAATGGGAGAAAATGATTAAAACCGGGTTTTTGTAACTGTTATAATTGTTGCAAATCAGTGTTACAAAGAACGATAAAATTGTAGCGTCACTGTCACTGTAGCGATACGACCCTCCACTAATTGTCGTTGTTACTGTTGCACAAACGACTGCATATAGTGGTATTTTGTTCTTCGATCTCTTCTTTGATGGTAGCAGCATAAGATTTTTAAACTCCCGATTCTTTGCTCTCTAATCTCCCCAAACTCTCTGTGTCCTTCTACACAACCTCATCAACTACTTATAACCCAACAGCACCGAAAATCTCGCCATAACTTCATATAATCCACCATTATTTTTCTTCTTCACGGAAATATTTTCTTTCCTAAAATCTTTCTCCAACGCGTCTGCAGCTGTTGAAACTTCCTTATTTAGCTCCTACATGCTTCTTTAAGTAACCCAACACTATCCAAACACGTGAGTACACGTATGAATTTGCTGTAATCCCGTGACATATCCATGCAAACTCGTGCTCCTCTGTTTTCTTCTCGTGGAATATCCATCCAAAGCTAGTCGAACAAAAGGCCTATACCAGCCCTGTTTAGCCAAGAGGAACAAACCCAATGAGTTTCGGCCATTGAATCTCTTTAAATCACGACCAAAAATCCAACCCTAATTTCTTCCAGTGAAGAACCAAAATTCCCGCCAAATTTCAGAATTTGAATTGGAGAGGATGAAGTGCCCTGATCCAAAACAGGGGCGCCTTTATCAGCTGGGATGCCCTTATCCAAAATGAGGGTGCCTTTAGTACTTTTCTCCGGGGGGGTCCAAATAGCATTTTTGAGCAACCTTTTCCACACAGGTGTATTTTTCCAAAAACACCTACACAAACATAAAAACACCACAATAAGTACAAAAATCGAAACTAACAATAGAGACACTGAGGACAATTTAGACACAAAAATGTGTTTATCAGACCAAGGTGTCTCTACACCGCTTTCAGCGATACTGTCGTAGGGGCTTTGCTCGCGCAGGAGGATGATGAAGGATTCAAACATCCCATATACTATTTCAGTCAAGTATTAAGAGATGGTGAACTCAGATATCCCAAAGCAGAGAAAGCGTGTCTAGCCCTGATTCATTCCATCCAGAAGTTCAGACACTACCTGTTGTCCAACAAGGTATTACTCATATCTAAATCAGACCCTGCAAAGTTTTTACTTTCAAAGCCGGCCTTGATGGGAAGGGCGGCCAAGTGGCTTCTTCAAATTTTAGAGCTGGACATAACGTGCACATCACGGAGAGCTATCAAAGGACAAGACGTTGCTGATTTACTGGAAGCATTACCTGGAGAATGCACTACTGAATTGCACGAGGATCTTCCCGGAGAATTATCAGAGATCTCTGTTGTTGAAAGAGAGGCGTGGTTACTGTATTTCTATGGCTCTGCCACTCCTAGAAATAACACTGTAGGATCAGGCGTGGTCCTAGTATCTCTAACTGGCGAAGTCTTTTCACATTCTTTCAAGTTAGAATTTCAGTGCACCAACAACTCAGCGGAGTATGAAGCCTTTCTCAAAGGACTATCACTAGCCAAGCAAGCAGGGGCCACTCGCCTAGAGATAAGAGGTGAATCTAAATTACTGGTTAATCAGATGAACGGAGTATATGCATTGAAGGAGGCAACACTGGTCCCATACCGATCAGAAGTGCAAAGGTTGTTGAACTACTTTGCAGATACAACCATAGCCCATGTTGATCGCTGCAATAACAGACATGTCGATTGTTTAACCACACTGGCATCCAAATTACAGTTTGAATGTTTGGAAGAGACTCTGACGGTAAGAAGGTGGATAGTGGAATGAACATGGCTCTCACAACACGAAGAAATGGGGACCTGTGATTTGCGAACTCCTATCATTCAAGAACTCAACAGCTCACTTTCTCAAGGAAAGGTCAGTCTCAAAACTCTGCAGAGCTATTTCATGCTTCATGGTATGTTATATCATCGAAACTCGGATGGTTCCCTATCGATATGTCTCGGAGATGAAGAGGCGTAGTTGCAGATTAACCGCGTTCATACTGAAACCTGTGGACAAATGTTGGTGGTACTTCTCTACCGTCATCTTCAACGCCTGGGATATTACTGGCCAGAAATGGAAGCTCAATCTCGTTTACTCCAGAAATCTTACACCAATTTCCAAGTGCCGCCACATCAATTGGAGGTTCTCAACATAAGCCATGTTGGGGACTGGAGAGAACCGTACATTAGCTATCTCGGCGATGGAGTAACTCCTTCCAATCAAAGGGATGATGTCAAGATGAAACAAAAGGCGAAGCAATTCGTATTTCATGAAGGGATCTTATATCGTAAAATCTTTGGAGGCGATCTATTACGGTGTCTGGCCAAGGAAGAGATTTCGACTATGTTGAAAGGAATGTATGAAGGGGAACATCAAGGGAAGAGGAAACTATTTCTCCAGATACACGAGAAATACTATTGGCCGACTATGGAGGATGATGCAGCTTCATTCGTTCAACACTGTCATGGGTGTCAAGTTCACGGGAACCTCATTCACGCACCTTCCACTCCTTTACACTCGATAAGCAGTCCATGGCCCTTTTATAGCTGGGGACTTGATATTATTGGGAGGATTAATCCGTCATCGTCAAAGCAGCACGAGTATATCATAACTGCGACAGAGTATTTTACCAAGTGGGTTGAAGCCATCCCTATACGGGGAACTACAGGAGCAATAATTGCCGCCTTCATCAAAGAATACATCATTTGTCGGTTTGGTGTACCCAAGAATATCATCACCGACAATGGCACTCCCTTTGCAAACAAACAGGTACGAGATATGCTTAAAGAATATGGGATTAAACATGTCTTATCCACCATTTACTATCCTCAAGGAAACGTACAAGCTGAGAGCACCAACAAGACGCTGATCCAGATCCTCAGTCGAACAGTGCATGACAATCCCAGGGACAACCACGAACATCCGCCTATGGCACTATGGGCGTATCGGACGGCACCTAGAAGCTCCGTTGGGGTGTCTCCATATTCACTTGTTTACGGTGCGGAAGAAGGCCTCCCGACAGAAATAAGGATTCCGTCAGCCAGGATTGCAGCAGCAGGCGGGGACCACTAGAGCGAGGCTGAAGTATCTAACTCGAAAATTGCTGAGTTAGACACTCTGGATTCCAGAAGAAGTAAGACAGAGGAGAGCACTCAGATGTATAGGAGCATGATCTCCAGGGCATATGACAAGACTGTGAAGCCACGTGTTTTTAAAGTAGGATATTTGGTCTTGAAGACAGCGAAGCACATTCAGCAAGACATGTCACCACCAAAGTTCACTCCGAAGTGGGAAGGTCCCTATGTGATTACCAAGGCTTACAGTACCGGCTACTACAAAATCATTAAGATGGATGAAGGCAAGTTAGAAGCAGTCCTTAACGGAAAATGGCTCAAGGCATACCATGCTTGATCATTGTCCCGCCATTGTCCCATGACATGACAATGCAGGCATTTGCATTATGCGTTTTGAATTATCGGTTTATTAAAAAAAAAACGATAATAAAAAAAAGAGCTTCATCCATCTATCAAAAATCAATGCAATTCATTTATTGAGAAAGTTCAGAAGGGAAATCAACAATAAAGAAATGTGACTTAGAATAGGCCATCTAGCAGGTTGTAGTTCCTGGAGAGCATCATCTTCATCCTGGTTTGGTATCTCTCCGTTATATCCTTCAAGTTTTGTACTTCCTGCTCCACCTTATCTGATTCCGAATCCATAGCCTTCTCCTCCTCCAAGATAGATTTCGTAGAAGGAACAACATTCACGGGGATACCAACTCGATCAACCTTGATGATGTCAAGACGCTACCGCAACCATCCCACGTTGAGCTCCATGGATTCGCAGGTAGATACCATGTTCTCCCATTTTTCGAGGTTTGATTCAGCGAAGTTTCAGATGGAAATATTCTCCATCTCAGCAATCATGGGAAGAAGGCAGTTTACCGTAGTGACCAGAGAAGATGAACAATGTCGAACTACATTCCTGGTTGCGATATGGCCATACTTTCTCCACATATTTGTGTATAAAGGCACAAACTCCTTCCGCACTAAGAATCCACCGACATCTCGGTAGCTGGAAGATAGGAATTTCATGTGTACATCGAATGAAAGTCCCGCATTGGGGTATTCGTAAGATGAGATACCCAGATCAACATCTTCAAGGTCCACAGCGGCAGGCATGTTCGAGTTCGAAGGAAGAGGACTGGTTAAGTCATCATCGTCGATAAATGTCACACATGTTCCAGTGGGGTATCTTTGTAAAAAGAAAGGATCATTCACCTGATCATCATGAATAACGAACAACTGTTCGGAAAAGAAAAGGGAAAGAAAGACAAACCGGTATGACCTTCTTGACTCAGAGAACACAAGCAGGGGATTCATCATGAGGCCCAAACCCAGATCGTGCACGCTTAACAGAAGAACCTGGACGATATGAAGAAGATGATCCATTGTTTTCTGACATGATGAGGAAACAGAGTTTCTGCCAGAGAACCCTATTGTAAAATTGTAAAAAGTGGTTTAAAACCTCTACACATGCATATATACTGAGGAAACCCTAAGGGAAGAGTAAAGCGGTTGCGGCGAAGCTTACCCGATATATGAGGATTCAACACCGATCAAGTCATACCTTCTTTCAAACCCTAATCAAAGATTGGGAGAGCAGCGGGATTCAAACGATTTAGCCAGCAGTGTGTAAACACCCACGCCTGGGAATTCCAGTAGAAGAAGAATTCCATTCCTGACTTAAACGCCTAAGGGAGGAAGCCAGTCCCACCAAGGCCCATGGTCACGCATACATGGAGGATTTCCCACGATTGGTCAGAGTCCTTCCAGGTATACTTCCTTCATCTCGTTTTCTTATGTTGCATATATCACCATCTAATGCCTACCCCACAATGGTGTAACCATCAAATGCTAGGCATGGGACTTAATGTTGATGGTGGATTTTAGTTTAGGGCTGAAATTATAAAACCAAATTTTGTACAGCCGTCCTGCAAAGGATAAGGCTATTTGATAAGTGATGAATACTTCCCTAAGTATTCTGTGAATTTTAGCATTATTAATGCATGAATCGCCTCGTATTTCCTGTGCTATTCTCAGCAGAACTCTCATGGTTGGTGCGGCATGCTGACTGATTGTTACTCTCAGCAGAGTAACATGAATATCCAAGTATAAACAGTGAGGCATGCACGAAGTACCCGTACGGGCTGCACTATTCTCTAACAAAGAGGATCATCTCTCGGTGTGTTATACTAGCCCGATCGAGCATAATTGAATCTGGACTATCCATAGCAGTCTCATAAATAATCACGACCACGCAAGTTGGCTGCACGATTTAACTATCCTAGATGAACCCTAACATGAGCAGGCTATCACTGCAATGACCACCGACGGGCCTATTTACGCCATGACCGGTCAGGTACAAATCACGCCCATCAAATAGCCACCAAACGCCAACCTATAGTTGGACGTCCGTGCTGGTATGAAGCGGCTTGGAAGAACTCTTACGGGCCAAGACTGCCTATGGCAGTCTCAAACCCATCTCGGCCGATCATCTTCGCCGGCATAGTTGGATGGCACGGAGCATCCCATTCCTGGTCACGCAAGCACCAATGTGCACACCGACGCCCCCCCTGTTTACCTGCACAGCCGACCATCTCGCGACCTAGCCAGGGAGGATCAAACGTTCACCTATAGTTAAGCCGGCGTGATGCTTTAAGGGTCGCTAAGGGTCTCTAATTGATCACGACCATCCAACTTCGTCGGACATGTTTGTATGGCCTAGATCAAACCCATGACCGTCAGTCAGGTATCACCATGGTCCCAATGTGGATCTCACATAGTCGGCCTCCCAAAAAGGGGAGCATATCCTACCAAATCGTTATGTTGAAGTTGTGTACACACGACTGATCCAAAACCCTAATTAGGGTTTGCGGCATATTACATGTGTCGCTAATCAATCATGAGCGTCCGTTTTCGCTAGCTTGGATGAAGGGTCCAGGAATATACTAAGCATGTCCGGAGAGTATCAACATGATCAATGTGGACCCATCTATCTCCATGTCCGACCGACCAAGAAAAACCATGACTTGACGCCTTGGTTTGCGCACCCTGAAGGTGGCATGCCACGCCCTGAAGGTTCGCAAGTCATCTCGTCCGTTCAATTTCGACATCTTGGACGAACAGCCTAAGACATGAGTTAGGCTATCAATGAGGCATCACCACAATCACCGTCCACCACTCTTCCACATGGAGTGATCGACCAAGTTAGAGGTTGCTTGTATAGCCTCCAAACGATCACTCGAAGTAGGCTGGACATGAAGCTATTTTAAGACGCTCAAACAACGATGCTTCGTACATGCTGAATATATTCGATGCAGTACCTGCAAAGAATACACACGATACTTCATAAGTATCGACTTCCTAAATAACTTAGCTATTTAATCTAGCATTACATGCTACTTTATGTGGGTCCCACGATCCACACACTCGAGACATCAATCATATCACAAACTGGGGGATACATACTTGGGTATTGGTCTGGCGGTTTACAGCGTGCAATGCACCATCACAAGAACGTGTTAGTAAGACATGGACGGTTAGTGATGATGGGAGAAGTGGGCAAGACTTACCGTGTGACACTAATACACAATTCCACTACTCCATCACTCCACTTCTTCCACTTCCCATGAGAGACGTGAATAAGGCTTAAATGACTTGTATAAATAGGTTCTCATCCCTATTTCCAAAGGACAACACATAAATCAAGTGTTAATACAAAACGTATTCAAACACCCATAGCATGCTTGCATTAATCGTAAGCCTTCTCACCTTTCTGTTACAAGTCATAAACAGCCCACACCTTCATAATCTCAACACCTTCTTCGCTTCCCTCCATAAGATCAACCCCATTTCCTTCACTTTGTGACCGAAATAAGTATGGAATGACCATTTCTTGGTTTAGGCCAGAATTGTATAGATTGATCTCTCGAATCAAAATCACTCCCGTGCAGTGCATTTGTTTAGGGTTTATATTCATTTCTCATCCACACACCCCAAATTACCAAAACCAGCAAAGATAGTTTTTACCCATAAACATATCCTTATCCATCTTAACCATAACTAGTTCAAATGACTCAAATGAAACTAGTTAAAGAGTTATTCAATTGCTATATTCTCATAGAATTATACAAGAACCCAATTGAATCAAAATCGGTTTGATTCACTCGAATCAATCATGAACATTATAGTCACGGTTTAAAAAGATTGCATTTCTTATTATATAAATGTTATGTTCATGTACAAAACCGATTTTAGAACTTTAACCTTCAAGTATGCAAACGGGTACGCATACTTGAAATACCCAGAACGAGATTGGTTTCCGGCAGTATGCAAACGGGTACGTGTACTTCCAATCCCAGCAGAAATTCTCAGATATGAACTTGTACGCCAGTACGTAAATATGTATGCATACTTAGATTCTCAGATTTCTCAAACCAACCGGTACACAGATGGGTGCGCAGACTATGGTTCCCGAACATGGATTACATATGTGCAAGAGTGCACAACATGACATATCCAATAATGGTTAAGTGTTCTAAACTCTTATTTCAATCATTGAAACTTTGTTAGAGGATGATAATAGCCATTTTCACACACTATTAGCATCAAAGCAATTTTTAATTTATTGAAATAATCATAACGAAATATTCCAAGACAAACACCAAATGATTGTATCACACAAACCATGTAAAATGTTACTCGGAAATTTTATCATGATATAAGATGAACTTGGTCGAAGTGAAAGCTTGGAAACATATATTTCGAGAAATATATAAGTGAGATAAACTCGGCTCCAAATCTCAAATGTGTATATAGAAAATTATATCGTAATCGACTTATGTCTCAATATGGAGATATAGTAGAAATAAACTTTCCAATTGATAGATGAGTTCAAGTCTCCACATACCTTTTGTCGATGAAGTTCCATAAGATCCCCTTAGTAGTTCTCATCTTCAAATGATGAACGTCATAAAGTCTAAGCTCAACTATACAATCTATGTCCTAGTCCGAGACATCTATAAATAGGCTAGAAATTAAGACTTATAGTTTTGATCACTAACATTAACAAACATGCTTGAGATAGAAATGCATGCGAGTTCGACCGAGCAATGCTCTAACACAATACTCATAAATAATTCCCCCATGTAACTTGTTTTGATTTCTCGTAGGAATTAGTAGAGTCGTCTAGATTGTCACGATACTGACTGATTGATAGCCTAAGCTAGCCAGACTTTGTCGACATATCTTGAAGAGATAAATCGATCCAAGTGTATGTGTGGCTAATAATGAAGCCACCATAAGATGGAATTGAAAATAGCTAGCCATAATAATACACGTATATCATAGTATACCAAGCTATCCAAGTATTCGTGGCCATATGGATAGGCTAGGCCAAGCTAGAATGACTAGCAAGGAGGTCACGACTAGTTAGATGCTAGGCTAGGATAAACTAGAAGGCAAGGACGCCACATCCATATGGATTGTTTAGGCGAGACATGGATATGCCGGGCCTGAAGACAAGGTGGTCGTGACCTGACTATCTAGGAAGATAGGCTAGGCCAGACTAGGATCCAAATGAGGTCGTTGTTGTGACTAGGACAAGTGTTTGTGGGTGAAAATTATTTCTGCTGAATTTTTTAATTTTGGGTGTGTGGATGAGAAACGAATCTAAACCCTAAACAATGTACTGCATGGGAGTACTTTTGATTCGAGAGATCAATCTGTACAATTCTGGCCGAAATCAAGAAATGGCCATTCCATGCTTGCTTCGGTCACAAACTGAAGGATAAGGGTTGGTCTTAGGAAGGGAAGCGAAGAAAGTGTTGAGACCAGAATGGTTAATTCTGAAGATGTGGCTTTTTTTATGACTTGTATCATAAAGTGGAGCTGGATTGCAGAGTGAAAAGCTATTAGTTCTTGGTGATTTCTGGATACTGTGTTGCTGCCGACCAAAAACTTGTTCTTTGGTGGAAATAGGTGAGGCCTATTTATACAAGTCATATTGAAACATACCCTGGTCTCGTAGGAAGTGAAAATGATTGAGTGATGGAAGAATGGAGTAACGTATAACCGTCAGAAACCCATGCTTCCATGATGAAGGAAGTGGATCCGTTTACACCCGTTACTTATTGCCGCCATGAATTGTCCCGCTTCATGACACTTTCTTATAACGGGCGTATTGCATGCCGCACGGTGTAAACCGCCAGACCAATACCCCGATGAGTATCCCCTAATTTGTGACATGTTTGACATCTCGAATAGTTTCGTGGAAAACGTGTAGCAGGTTGCTATGTGTGGAAAGTCAAAGACAAGAGTCTTACCCCATGAAAATAGCATGTGATGCTATTAGGAACGTCTTGGCTGGTCGCCTAAAACTTTCCACAAGTCCGTCAGTTTGGTGACGAACTTGGATGGCTGAGATTGCATCTTATGAGGAAGGGTAGCCGTTGATCATGGATACCTTTTGTTGGTGCCTGGTAATGGCACAATGGCCTTTTTTGGTGTATGCCAGTGGCACTATGGCATGACTGGTATAGATCGTGCATGCCAGTGACACGGTGGAATAAGTGGCGCTTGGCGTAGGCATGGCCACGAGATTTAAGCGTCTGATCTCCTAAAAGTTGCCACAAGTCCGTCAGTTCGGTGGCGAACTTGGATGGCTGAGATTGCGTCTCATGAGGAAGGATGACCATTGATTATGACCATATCTTGTTGTATAGCAAAGTGGCGCCATGGCATAACGTCATGCCAGTGGCAACTGTTGGGACGTATTTATGTTAGACTCAAATGTGGTGTGGCAACATCAGTTTCAATAGCCACATCAATCCCAATGTTCTGTGGAACATTGTTGGCGTAAAAACTTTGCCTAAATTAGGGTTTGGCATGTCGAAACCCTAATTAGCGCATAAGGCATGCGACATGCGGCATGTGGCCGTGGATGGCTGAGATGATTAGACCAAATTCAATATAAACCATTTAAGTTGGATAGCCAAGTTAGATGGCTGAGATGATTCACATAAATTTGTGTTAACTCATGAAATTTCGTAATCAGAAAATTCAGATGTGGGACCCTCACTAAAATCGTTGTAGAATTCTCGTACGAACTCGGATTTTGAAGGTCCGCGCCTCCATTATGATCAGAAAAGAATTTCCTATCTCCCCACAAAGAATATTTAGGTTTAGAGATCAATTAGAAGGTGAAAACGACATTAAAACTCAGGAAGAATTCAGGAGGGATTCTGTCAATTTTCAGCCATGACCTAGCTCGCTTTTTATGCCGTATCTCTTAGATTGTTACTCCAATTGATTTGATTTTTTAGTATGTTATGCTAGACATCCATACGAAACTTTTGGCATGTAGCTCATATTAAAATTGTTTACCAAACGTCCCCAGTTGTTTGTACAATCTTTGGGAAGCCAATTTGGCATTGTGAACACTTGACGCAATTCCACATCTTTTAATATTGTGGCGGGTTTAGAGCCACCTGATTGGTCAATAAAAAGAGGGGTCCGGCCAAGTACGAGTGTGGACACACTTTTGGTACACGTGGTAGGTTTAATGCGACCTGATTGGTGGATGGGGAATAGGGCCGGCAAGTATGGGCCCAACCATAACTCATGGGAGTGTGGCAGGTTTAAAGCGACATGATTGGTCGACAAAGGAGTAAGGGATGGTTGGGTAGCATGGGGATTGGCCAAGTGGCGATGTCTAGCATATGGCATGGCCACGCTTCCTCTCATTGTTACTCCTACTCCGCGACTCCTTTATTCTTTGCTTTCTGATTTTGGGTAGGACTTTGCACCTACTAATCCATGGCGGATCAGTTGCTTAGTCTGGGATTGTTTGCTACATGCACCAATTTTGATAAATTTCATGTGAACATATTGAGTTGCTCAATAAATATTCCAGTAGATAGGTTGAGCACTCATCACTTTATATGGCTCTGTTTCTTTGCAGAGTGAAGGCACATTAAATGCGAGGTTTTAAAATTTTAACCCTGAACTAAAAAACCACCATCAACATTAAGTCCCCTGCTTAGCACGTAATAGTGGCTTTATTATGGGGTAAGCATGAGATGGTGATATATGAGGATAAAAATCGAAAGGGAAGATATTAAGAGATTTCCAGAAAAATTCGACTAACCTTTGGCAGGAGGCATGAGTAGTCTATGATCCTTGTGTTGGAATATTTCTGGCATGGACACAGGGTATTGATGCCATGTAGTGTTGGTGCAGTGATCCTTGGATACAAAGATGAGTGTTGAGGTGGTGGATCCGTCATCACTATAATGTATTGAGGCAGTATGCATGGCAACACAGTTGTGAGTGATGAGGAATTTTTATGTCTCAACACTAAAAGGAGGATATGTTGAGGTAGTATGACTGAAAACATAATAGCGAGTGTTGAAGATTTTACACGACTCAATAATAAGAGGATAGATGTGTTAAGGCAGTATGCCTTGCAACACAATGGTGTTGAGGAATTTGAGTGTCTCAACACTAGGAAGAAAAATGTGTTGAGGTAGTTTTCCCGACAACACAATAGTGAGTCTTGAGGAATTTACACGTCTCAACACAAATAGGAAAGGTGTGTTGAGGCAGCATGCCTGGAAACACAGTAGTGAGTGCTGAGGAATTTACACGTATCAACATGAATAAAAAAGGTGTGTTGAGGCAGCATGCCATGCAACACAGTATTGAGTGTTGAGGAATTTGCACGTCTCAACACTAAGAGGAAGAATGTGTTGAGGAAGCATGCCTAACAACACAGTAGTGAGTGTTGAGGAATTTTCACATCTCAACACTAAGAGGAAGGATGTGTTGAGGAAGCATGCCTAGCAACGCAGTAGTGAGTGTGAGGAATTTACATGTCTCAACATGAATAGGAAAGGTGTGTTGAGGCAGCATGCCTGGCAACACAGTAGTGAGTGTTGAGGAATTTACAGTCTCAACACTAATAGGAAGAATGTGTCGAGGATAGCAACACAGTAGTGAGTGTTGAGGAATTTACACGTCACAACACAAATAGGAAAGGTGTGTTGAGGCATCATGCCTGGCAACACAGTAGTGAGTGTTGAGGAATTTACACGTCTCAATACTAAGAGAAAGAATGTGTAGAGGAAGCATGCCTAGCAACACAGTAGTGAGTGTTGAGGAATTTACATATCTCAACACGAATAGAAAAGGTGTATTGAGGCAATATGCCTGGAAACACAGCAGTGAGTGTTGAGGAATTTACTCGTCTCAACACTAAGAGGAAGAATGTCTTGAGGAAGCATGTATGGCAGAACAATAGTGGTGTGGAGGAATTTACACGTCTCAACACGAATAGGAAAGGTGTGTTGAGGCAACATGCCTGGAAACACAGTAGTGAGTGTTGAGGAATTTACACGTCTCAACACTAAGAGGAAGAATGTGTTAAGGAAGCATGCCTAGCAACACAGTAGTGAGTGTTGAAGAATTTGCACATCTCAACAATAAGATAAAGGATGTGTTGAGGAAGAATGCCTGGCAACACAGTGGTGAGTGTTGAGGAATTTGAACGTTCAACACTAAGATATTTAAAATTTATTGAATATGCCTAATAGATATAAAACATTTATTTTAAGGATAGTTACTTAATTCTGTCTCCGCTAGGCATGTCCTTCGCGCATGATTGGGCTTTGGTTATTTTAGGCTCCCCATGAGTGAGAAGCATCAGGCATTAGTGATGACATCATGATGATATCGGGTTGATAGACGTACAAAAGTCCCCAGGTCTTTGATGGGATTAAACAAAAGGTGGCCACAACTATGAACCTTGGCTGGATGCAATCACGATCCTTGACAGGGAGGAGTGTGGTGGCTTCGGGCATGAACCTTGGAATGGAGGAGTGTAGCGTCTACGACACGATCTTTGGCAGGAAGAAGTGGCGGTTGTGGCACGATCCTTGGCAGGAAGGAGTGGCGGCTACGACACGATCCTTGTCATGAAGGAGGCGTTGAAGCGGCTTCTTCTCTTGGAGAGGACGTTGAAGCTTATGGAGTAAAACGCTGAAGCTTCGGCTTCGGATCCCGGAACAGCTTATGGAGAGAACGCTGAAGCGGAGCGTCTACTGGAACTAATGTTGAAACAGAGCGACTCTTGGAGAGAATGTTGAAGCGTCTCCTGGAGAGAAACGTCGAAGCATCTCCTGGAGAAAAATCCAGGGCGCTATTAACCCTTGACTTCGAAAAATAACTTAATATTATATGGCATATGGGAAGACGGCACAAATAGTGCTGGTCTGCAAGTCATGTTTTTCTCCTCATGGGAAAGAATATGCTTCTTCTGTTTGATTTTCCCTTACAGCTCTTAGAGCCTTGACGGTTATAATGTTGAAGTCAGAAGCCGCGTCAATCAGCATGTTGTTAAACTCAACATCCTTCACGTGAACAGTGGTTAGGATTCCCCAGTTCCATATATCAATCGTACTTTCCAGGAGAGGTTGGGGTTTGGGGATGGCTTCCCTGGATGGAAACAACTGATTTCCTGATGCAGTACGGTTGAGGGATGTAAATATGTCTTGACGCTGCGCCTTAGAGAAATACAGAATCTCAAATAAATGTTTCATCATAAATTGCACGATTTTGTGGTCGAAGTCCCCAGAAATCATGCAGACGGGAAGAGGGTCTCTGTGAACTCAAGAGGGTTATTGATTTTCTTTGCCTAGATTTTGGAGTAGTCGTTCTAGATCTTCACGTGTGATGAAATTGGATTGCTGATTCCTTTCTACTGGGCGTTTAAGAGCAACGCGAGCCTCTTCATCTATAAACGCGCGTCCTGCTAAAGTGTATGTGCCGAATGTTAAAAGTATTCCTTGTCATCTCCATCTAGGGTTGACGTGACTCTTGTCGTAGCCGCTCCATTAGTGTCTTGAGGAAAATAGGTATCTCTTTCTGAGTTGTAGCCATGTCTGTCTGAGCCTTACGAGAACCTTTTGTCTTTCCATAAAATCAACAATGGTAAAAAGAGATTGACTTCTTCTGGCTCCTCCAGTTTCTCATCCTGATGGTGGCATATCAGCGGCTCTGGTGACGGTTGGAGCTGTCATATTTGAAGAAACATTGGGGGTGGTGGCATCGGCTCTGGCTCCGGTGATCGGAGGTATAACGCCTGAAGGGACATTTTTCGCGCCGCTGGTATTGACAGGCGGCATATTAATGTCACTGGAAGGAACGTTAACCTCGAAGATGATTTTAGCACTAGTGTTTTCAGGATTTGTTGCTGATCCGGACCTGCGTTCTACCATCTTGAGATCGGAATTGAAAAATAAAATTGGAAATTGGAAATTGATATTGCAACCGAGAGATTAATCCCCCACTATGGTCGCCAATTGTTTGTGGGTGAAAACTGTTTCTGCTAATTTTGGTAATTTTGGGTGTGTAGATGAGAAATGAATTTAAACCCTAAGCAATGTACTCATGGGAGTAATTTTGATTCGAGAGATCAATCTGTACAATCCTGGACTAAACCAAGAAATGGCCGTTCCAGGCTTACTTTGGTCACAAAGTGAAGGAGAAGGGTTGATCTTAAGGAGGGAAGCGAAGAAAGTGTTGAGACCAGAATGGTTGATTCTGAAGATGTGGCTTGTTTTATGACTTGTATCAGAAAGTGGAAATGGCTTGCAAAGTGAAAAGTTATCAGTTCTTGGTGATTTCTGGATACTGTGTTGTTGCCGACCAAAAACTTGTTCTTTGGTGGAAATAGGTGAAGCCTATTTATA
The DNA here is from genome assembly GCA_023529315.1 of Papaver bracteatum. Lineage (NCBI taxonomy): Eukaryota > Viridiplantae > Streptophyta > Magnoliopsida > Ranunculales > Papaveraceae > Papaver > Papaver bracteatum. The sequence goes on from JAJJWX010004373.1 coordinate 112,114, forward strand.
CAAGTCATATTGAAATGTACCCTGGTCTCGTAGGAAGTGAAAACGATTGAGTGGTGGAAGAATGGAGTAACGTATAACCGTCAGAAACCCATGCTTCCATGATGAAGGAAGTGGATCCATTTACACCCGTTACTTTTTGCCTCCACTAATTGTCCCGCTTCATGACACTTTCTTATAACGGGCATATTGCTTGCCGCACGTTGTAAACCGCAAGACCAATACCCTGATGAATATCCCCCAGTTTTTGACATGTTTGATGTCTCGAGTGTTTTCGTGGAAAACGTTTAGTAGGTTTCTATGTGTGGAAAGTCAAAGTCAATAGTATTGTCGCAGGAAAATAACATGTGATGCTATTAGGCACGTCTTGGCTGGTCGCCTAAAACTTGCCACAAGTCCGTCAGTTCAGTGGCGAACTTGGATGGCTGATATTACATCTCATGAGGAAGGGTAGACGTTGATCATGGATACCTTATGTTGGCGCCTGGTAATGGTACAATGGAATTTTTTGGAGTTTACCAGTAGCACTGCGGCATGACTGGTATAGCTCATGCATGCCAGTGGCACGGTGGTATAAGTGACGCCTGCCGTAGCCATGGCCACGAGATTTAAGCGGCTGGTCGCCTAAAACTTTCCACAAGTCCGTCAGTTCGGTGGCGAACTTGGATGGTTGAAATTGCATCTCCTGAGGAAGGGTGACCATTAATTGTGGCCATATCTTGTTGTATAGCAAATTGGTGCCATGGAATAGCGGCATGCCAGTGGAAACATGTTGTGGCGTATTGGTGATAGACTCAAACGTGGTGTGGCAACATCAGTTTCAATGGCCACATCAATCCCAATGTTCTGTGAAACATTGTTGGCATAACAACTTTGCCTAAATTAGGGTTTGGCATGTCGAAACCCTAATTAACGCATAAGGCATGCGACATGCGGCATGTGGCCGTGGATGGCTGAGATGATTGGCCCAAATTCAATATAAACCATTAAATTGGATAGCCAAGTTGGATGGCTGAGATGAATCACATAAATTTGTATTAACTCATGAAATTTCGTAATCAGAAAATTCAGATGTGGGACCCTCACTAAAATCATTGTAGAATTCTTGTACGAACTAGGATTTTGAAGGTCCTCCCATCCATTCTGATCAGAAAAGAATTTACTATCTCCAAGAGGTAATATTTAGGTTTTGATCTCATTTAGGAGGTGAAAACAGCCACACAATAAAACTTAGGAAGAATTCAGGAGGGATTCTGTCAGTTTTCATCCATGACCCAGCTCGCCTTTTATGATGTATCTCTTAGCTCGTTACTCCGATTGATTTGAATTTTTAGTATATTATGATAAAAATCCATACGAAATTTTGGAATGTATCTCATACTAAAATTGTTTACCAAACGTCCCCAGTGGTTTGTATAATCTTTGGGAATCCAATTTGGCATGGTGACCACTTGACGCAATTCCACCTCTTTTAATATTGTGAAAGGTTTAGAGCAACCTGATTGGTCAATAAAAAGAGGGGGCCGGACAAGTACGAGTGTGGCCACACTTCTGGTGCGCATGGTAGGTTTAATGCGACCTGATTGTTCGATGGGGAATTAGGCCGGCAAGTATGGGCCCAGCCAAAACTCATGGGAGTGTGGCAGGTTTAAAGCAACCTGATTGGTCGACAAAGGAGTAAGGGACGGTTGGGTAGCATGGGGTGTGGACAAGTGGCGCCGGCTGGCCTATGGCATGGACACGCTTCCTCTCATTGTTACTCCTACTCTGCGGCTCCTTTATTCTTTGCTTTCTGATTTTGGGTAGGACTTTGCACCTACTAATCCATGGCGGATCAATTGCTTAGTCTAGGATTGTTTGCTACATGCACCAGTCTGGATAAATTTCATGTGAACATATTGAGTTGCTCAATAAATATGCCAATAGAGAGGTTGAAAACTCATCACTTTATAAGGATCTGTTTCTTTGCAGAGTGAAGGCACATTAAATATGAGGTTTTACAATTTTAACCCTGAACTAAAAACCACCATCAATAACGGGCTCTTCCGGACATCAAGGAGACCGTGGCTGATTAGAAGCCATGCTATGCCAGTTGATAGGAAACCGTGGCCATGATTAGCCAGTCCAGAGAGGTCATGGCTAGATAGGCTAGGGATAAGGTGGTCGTGGCCACTTGATAGGCCAAACCAGGAGATAACGGGGTCGTGGACTAACTAGCTAGATGGATATCTAGGAAGCTAAGGAGGCCGTATCCATATGTCTAGCTAGGATAAACATGGTTAGGTCGGAAGACAAGGTAGGTTGTCTTGCAAATTAAAAGGGATGTCGGCCAATGACATGGCCATGCCGAAGGATAAGATAGCCATGGCCAATGGCCAGTCTAAGGGGTAAAGAGGCCGTGACCAAGATAAAGTGGCTATGGCTGGTGGGACTATACTAGGATGTCGTGGCTAGTTAGGGAACTAGTGGCTACGATCTTGGCTAGTTTGCTACCTAGGGATGTCGTGGCCAAAGACATGGCCAGGCTAAGATATAAGAAAGTCGGGGCTTGGCTAGCTGGGGAATTAATATCCACGAACTGATTATAGAGCGCGACCATGTTTGCACTAGCACTTCATTTGTAGCATAAAAAACATACTCGAGGAATTCTGCCGCGGAAGTTTTGCGACTCGAGGTAATATTCCAAATATTATGCTTTTGGTGATACTGTTATTCAAAATAGCGTAGCTTATTCTGAATACTTATAAATTATACCATCATTATATGTTAATCAATACATGATAATTTGTATGGCCATGCACAAGATAATGAGAGTTCATCCAAGTGAAGCTCTAAAATCCTGTAGGCATACTGAGGGCTATTGTGGCCATTAATGAGCTATGCACTCTCAATTCTCTTGCGGAATATGACATAGAGGTACCAATCTATAATTATGATGTCGGGTCAGGAATTAATAAATATTTTTAATCATATATAGAACTCCGAGAGTTCATCTGGGTGAAGCTCTAGTAGATATATGATTATAGATACGTCTCTGTGTAAGTTCAGAGGCTATTTTTCACAAGTTTTGCCCTTGTCAAAAAACTACTATCTACATTAAGTTCCCTGCTTAGCGCGGAACGGTAATGTTTTGTGGTATGCACTAGATGGTGACAATGACGCTAAAGGATTTTTGAAATTTAAGACTCAGTTAAAGAGTACTTACTTAGATTTATCTCATCCGGCAATGTCCTTGGCTCTGGATTTAGTATTAGACTCTTTTGTGAGCAAGTAATAGACTCTAGTGCTCAGGATTTGATTATATGGTAGAAGGCACTAGCAATAACATCAACAAGGCAGAAGTGTAATGAACATGGATCCAGAAATCATAGCCCGTTGTAGCAAGACTGGAAATAACGAAAGCCATCATGAGGAGATGAAGATAGACTGGAGCTCTGGATGAGGCTGGACTTCAACAATTTCTTTTGAGGTGGATTTGAGTACGTCAAATGCTCTTGAAGTATATAATATCCATCGACTTTGTTTCCTATCAACCATGAGTACTTAGATAATGGCCCATTTGAGTAGGTGAGAACCCTTTAGGTGGATGATGTCTTCCTGTTGCCGAGTTTATCAAATCCAGTATAGATTTCGTTATTTGCACATCATTCGCTCTAGGAGGCTTCGCGTCTTCATACAATGTCGGTTTTCGACGCTTGACCCCAACCTTCGAAGTTAATGGATGAGGCTATCATATGCAAAAGGAATCACCTGATTTGGAGTTTTTATGGCCGGTCTTCCATACATGGACATTTGCAGTTTGTAATCCGGTGCAATTCTTGAAACTCCACGAACTTTAGTAAAATACCCATATATCTTAGAGACAGTGTATCCATTTGATACGCCCTTTTAGTATGTCGTAGCAGAGACGTAGACAAAAATTTCTTATAAAGTATGCATTATCCCATTCCTCATCGATGGTAAGCTTCCGAGAGCATCTTGTAAGATGAATAGCCGAAACTAGTATTATCACTGCAAGTACTTGTTTGTCTCAGACTTACTTGTAGATTGATGGTGTCACCTTGAGAATTATTGATGCAACATATTTTCCAAAATTAACCAGTGTGATCAAAATTTCCGGCGACAGAGGCGGAGTCCCCATGTCATGGGTGTGATCAGGTAAGGAAAGACATGGCGGTCGATGTCTTTTTATTTTGCTGTCATTTCGGTTGCTCCGAGGCTGGAGTAAAAGATGGATTGAAGTTGAAGGACATATTGGTGTATGTACTGCTGAGTACCAATTAAAATGTTCTTTAAACTATTGAGCATCGTCTGGAATGAAACTGTGTTTATTCCAACTCTTTAGCTCATAGGCTTATTCTCCCTTCTGACTGCGATGATGATATGTTTGGAATGCTCGTACGGGTAGAGTCTTCCGAAGGTATTGGGTGAAGTAGACGAGCTCAGTTGCCGATGTGTTGTTATCATGCCTTCAAGGACTTCGTTCCAAGCAACATCCTTTGAACTATCTTTCGAATCTTTGATTGTTGTATGGAATGGGATGCGATGAGCATTCCCCAGTCATATTTCTGTTTGGTTACTAGAGCTGTATTTTTTAAGTCGGCTCGGGAATACAGTGCGATCTTGTCAGGAGTTGTAGATGCCTACTAGATCTGATGGCATGATCGGATGCGTGAATATATCTCTGCGGCGTACTTTTGGAGGGTAAGGAATCATCATTAAATTTGCGGCTCCCTGGTTTTCTATCTTCTATGAGTTGGAGATATTTTTGACAGTGAGGGGATTTTATGCAAAACTTCAATCCCCCAAGTATGATTCATGTGATTATTTGTATGTGTTTATGCCTCGGTCAATGCGATCTTTCTTATTTGTTGAAGAGTCTCGGAATATTCATAGGAACAATAGTTCTGTTTTATTGTTGATCATTAGGAAGGTCCCTTGATAGTAACTTCTTCAGCTGAGGTGCGTTGGATTTGGCTTTGCTCAAAGATGATACGACCATAAGTACCTCTGGATATGTATGGCTTCATGTTGATAAATTCCTGCAGCTCGTAAAGATTTGACAGTGATGATGTTGACATCTGATCCAGCATCAATAAACATCCTCTCAAATTTAACTTGCGTGATATGGGCGGTTGTGAGGAATCCCCGGTTGGACTTCATATCATTCTTGTTGATCCCGGTCTCATAGACAGGATTGTATGAATCTGGTTGAGGGTCGTGAAAGCATCCCGCGCTGGCGGTCCTCAGGTGTAATTATCATGAGCGTATTTTCTCGTGGAAGATGTGATACTATTGCATTAGATGGTAAGGTGGTGAATGCGTTTAAACTTCCAAAACTGAAGGAGCCTTCAGTCTGCAAGTGTAGCTTACTTTGATTGTATCTCCTTGAATCCACGCCTCTGGGATTTGATACAAGCTTATTATACTCTCCTGGATGCGATGCTGGGATGCTTGGAACATCATATGGAAGAAGTATTCTGGATAACGAAGAGGTAGAGGTGAGAGAGTTATGTTTCTAGCGTGGCTCCCCCGGTATCTTCAAGAAAAATGTTTCAGCCGCGTATCTGGAGTTATCTCATGAATCTTTTATTGTTGTCGTGGATGAACTGCGGTGAGCAGTCCCCAGTCGCACTTCTCTTTAATTACTGAAGTTATTTTCTATGAGTAGGCTTGGGATCCACCTCGGCCTCGTAAAGTGTTGCATGCGCCTTCCAGACAGAGAGGTGATGATATCCTTACGCTACACCTTTGAAGAGTGGATGACCATGTCGTGGATATGAATTTTGGTTGATCGTATCTTATGAGCTTTGACAGTGAAGGGATTCCATGTAGAGCCTCAGTCCCCAAGTGTGGTTTACATGGTTCTATCTTGTATGGTCGGTGGACGTTGACCATGATAAAGATTTTACCATCTTGCATATATACTCTAGGTGTCTCTATTACTTCTTCCATGAGAGACTAAAATATGAAGAAGTACGGACTACCTTTGTCTGTAGTGGTTTTTTCTATGATGAAGCTTTGTCTGGTATCAACAAACGAGCATCAATGGTTCTTGGTAGCAGTTGTGATTAGAAGAGACTGCATTGTCATGGGACAAAGCAGGTTGGCTGAAGTTGCATGGGCGTTCATGTAAGAAAATGGGTTGGATGGACGTTTAATCCAGTAAAAATCTCCACGACCACGAGCTTTGGTGGGATGGGACAAAAAGTGGCCACAACTATGAACCTTGGCCGGCTAATTTGATAGGGAGGAGTTGGGGATATGGGCACGAACCTTGGCAGGGAGAGGCGTGGCAGCTAATGACACGAACCTTGGCAGGGAGAGGCGGCTACTAACACTGATCATGACAGGAAGGTAGCTACGGGCACGAACCTTGGAAGGAAGAAGGCATGGTGGCTACGGAACGAACCTTGGCAGGAAGAAGGAACGGCGTCTATGGCACGAACCTTCGCAGGGAGAAATCATGGCGGCCATGGCATGAACCTTGGCAGGGAGAAGGCATGGCGGCTACGACATGAACCTTGGTAGGAAAGAGTGACAGCTACGTCACGAACCTTGGCCGGGAGAGGCATGGCGTTGCGGCTACTAACACGGACCATGGAAAGAGGAAGGAATGGTGGCTACGACACAAACCATGGCAGGAAGGAGTGGCAGCTACATCATGAACCTTGGACGGGAGAGGCGCGACGGCTACTAACACAGACCATGGCAGGAAGAAGGCATGGAATCCATGACATGAACCTTGGAAGGAAGAAGGCATGGCGTCTATGGCATAAACCTTGGAAGGAAGGAGTGGCAGCTACGGCACGAACCTTGGCCGGGAGAGGCGCGACGGCTACTGACACGGACTATGGTAGGAAGAAGTCATGGATGCTACGACACGAACTATGGCAGGAATGAGCGGTATCTATGGGCACGAACCTTGGCAGGGGGAAGGCATGTCGGCTACGACCATAGACTCTGGTAACATGTAAGGCTTTGCTTGGACATTATGGCCCAAAAGAATGATTCTTCCCTTTAATATAACTCATGTCCGTGAAATTATTTTTTTCTTTTATTTTCCTTATATTTTATTCTTTCAGTGAAGTAGGTCTTCCATGATTCTCTGCATGCAGAAGCTCGCCTATCATTGATTTCCTGCGACCTTGGTGTATTGACTTGATGAAAATTTCAGATTTGTGTCTTCTTATGGAAACAATCACAGAATCTCCATGCGAAGTCAGAATAAGGAGGTTAACCTCTTATTCTTTAGCTAAAAGGAATATCTAACATCTGCAAAAATAATTTCTTGATTCAGAGTCGGTTTGGTGGGTGAAAAGTATTTGACACTGAGAATTCAGAACTTTCCAGAAAGAATTATGTAGGTTTTCAGCTGTTACGCAGTCGAGGGTTTCGACCGCCACTTTTAACTCACTTATCGGATTAACGTGCCCTTTTAGCATGTTGTATAAGACTTCCATACGAATTTTTTGGTTTATGTCTCACTCCAAGATTCTTCACTAATTATCGCCAGTTTCAATTCTTCCAGAGGGCAGTGTAAAAAGGTTTCTGACGGAGTTCTTGTAAACAACCCGTAACCTTTCTAAACTACATGCCATGTCCTAAAACACTTTTTAATGAATTTTTAGGTTTATAATGGACATTTTTCATGAATTTTATGGTTTGTACTTGAATATCCATGCTTGAACCATTTTTTGCTAACTATGACGCTTTTATAAATTTTCAGCGGGGGTACGACCCGAATGGAGAAAGACATGAGGGAGTCTTGGAGATTACCGTAGGTGACGTTGATCATGAAGTTTATCTCCTTGTGATTATATTTTGATGTGTTAGCACCAGTAGTAGACTTGGAGGTGTTCGTGGATGGCTCCTTCTGGAGTTGGCGTTGTTCTGGTAACATTTGCTCTGTGAGTGCCTTCAGATATGCGAGGTTCTCCTTCTTGGTAGTAGACGTTCCTGCTTGTGCCTATGGATTGACTTTAATGACTTATTTAAATCCAAGATCCACCCTTATTTTTCAAATGCTTGAAGAACTAATTTTGTGACCGAGAGGTTGATCTCTGGCTGTGGTCGCCAATTGTTAATACCCAAAAATTGCTTCTAGGCAAAACAATGTACTGATGTAGTATTTTCTGTAGGTTTGAAAATCAAAATCATACAAAACGAGCCTAAACTAAGAAATTGGCCGTTCACGTTTTGCTTCTGTTATAAAGAGAGAAAATGGGTTGATCTTAGGGGAGGGAAAGCAAAGAAAGTTTGAGGAAATCAGTGGTGATTGAATCAGGTGTGAGGTTACTAAATTATGGAAGAAGAAGAGATTGGGAATGATAAGCTTGTTCTGTCTTCTGAATAGACAAGGTAGTCTATTTATAGTTGTAGGGGACACTCACTGTTTCCTCATAAGTAGTGGAGGTTGTGGAGAGATGGAAAGATTGAGATAATGGGATAATGGTATGGTTACGCCCATTATGTTTGGGAAGTTTCTGGAAACCGTAAACCATCATTCCATTACTAAGCCACTTCCTTTAACCGCTCTCAACCGTTACCACTACTTGTAACTTCCTTATCATGTGGTGTTTCCACGCTGCATGTTGCTGTGAACCACCAGAACAATACCCATAAATAATCCCCCAATGTAACATGTTTTGATTTCTCATAGGAATTAGTAGAGTCGTGGACTTGTTTCTAGTTTTGTCTAAATTGTCACGATACTGACTGATTGATAACCTAAGATAGCCAGACTTTGTCGACATAGCTTGAAGAGACAACTCGATCCAAGTGTATCCGCCATAAGATGGCATTGAAAAATATCTAGCCATAATAATACACGTATAGCATAGTGCACCAAGCTATCCAAGTAGTCGTGGCCATATGGATAGGCTAGGCCAAGCTAGAACGACTAGCAAGGAGGTCGCAACTAGTTAGATGTTAGGCTAGGCTAAATTAAAAGGCAAGGAGGCCGCAACTATATGGCTTGTCTAGGCGAGACATGGCTAGGCCGGGCCTGAAGACAAGGTGGATGTGGCATGACTAGCTAGTTGGCTAGCTAGGAAGCTAGTATAGGCCAGACTAATATCCAAAAAGGCCGTTGTTATGACTAGGACAGGCTATGCAGGCTATCAAGGAGATCATGGATAATTAAAATCCAGGCTAGGCCAGCTGACAGGAAACCGTGGCCATGGTTATCCAGGCCGGTAGATAGGTAGGTCATGGCTAGATAGGATATGGATAAGGTGGTCGTGGCTACTAGATAGGCCAAACTGGGAGAAAGTGGGGTTGTGGAATAACTAGCTAGCTTTCTAGCTAGGAAGCTAAGGAGGCCGTAGCCATATGGCTAGCTAGGCGAAACATGGATAGGCCGGAAGACAAGGTAGCTTGTTTTGAAAATATAAAGGGATGTCGTGGTCAATGGCATGGCCAGGCCGAAGGATAAGATAGCCATGGCCAATGGCCATGCTAAGGAGTAAAGAGGTCATGACTAAGATAAAATGGCTATGACCGGTTGGACTAGACTAGGAGGTCGTGGCTAGTTAGGGAACTAGTGGCTACGACCTTGGCTAGTTTTCTAACTAGGGTGTCGTGGCCAAAGACATGGCCAGGCTAAGAGATAAGAAATTCGTGGCTTGGCTAGCTAGTTGGCTAGCTGGGGAATTAATAGCCACGACCTGATTATGGAGCGCGGCCATGTTTGCACTAGCACTTTGTTTGTAGCATACAGAACATACTCGAGGGATTCTGCCGCAGAAGTTCTGCGACTTGAGGTAATATTCCAAATATTATGCTTATGGTGATACTATTATTCAAAATAGCGTAGCTTACTCTGAATACTTATAAATTATACCATCATTATATGTTGATCAATACATGATAATTTGTATGGCCATGCACAAGATAATGAAAGTTCAGCTGAGTGAAGCTCTAAAATCCCGTAGGCATGCTGAGGGCCATTGTGGCCATTAATGAGCTATACACTCTCAATTTTCTTGCGGAATATGACATAAAAGTACAAATCTAAAATTCTGATGCCGGGTCAGTAATTTATAAATATTATAAACATATATAGAGTACCGAGAGTTCAGCTGGGTGAAGCCCTAGTACATATATGATTATAGATACGTCTTTGTGTAAGTTCAGAGGCTATTTTTCACAAGTTTTGCCCTTGTCAAAAACCCACCATCTACACCATGAATGAGATGATTTATTTGCAGTTGAGGATTTGCAAAATCTACCTTTGAGTCATTATTACAAAAAATTAAATCCTTGAAAGATTCATCAATCCAGGAGTTGTACTCTTTCCTTGCAATCATATTTTTCAAGACAAGTTCTTGAACCCAATCACATCCTTTAATGTCTTCTTCTATCTCAAGATTCACCATTTCATGAGGCCTTGAAGAGTTCTCAACATAATATATATATATATATATGTTTACGAACAAGAGAATAAAACTCTTGTTATAGAAACCCTATAAACTCTCAAGCATAAGACACGGACATTCGTGGACCAGTTATGGAAGTTAATGGATCAAAAAGGATCCAGTAATAAGGAAATACACTATGTTTTCAGATATCTCATATTTTCATAGCTCAATAATTTAAAAGTTTACTTTAAATCAGAGCATATGAAAAAGATACAAAAGTTACTAGGAGTCAAGATATGACTCAACATTCGCAAAAGAAGAAAACAATTATTTCAAACACAAGACAGATGGTAACCTACAGTAGACTTGAGTGTCTCGCAAATATCATCCTTGCAGCTTTCAAGTTAGGTACAAGGATGAAATTACCTAGATCTAAGTAGCAAAGTGAGATGTAATCCCACCATAAATATTGAGAGACGAGTTGTAAATACTATCTGAATGTTTGAGCCTCGTATTCCTTACCTTCCTTCGGTTATTTCTTATCCCGGATGAATACATAAACCTTTTTGAGCATCCATCATAAGGATTTTTCTGAGGATTAAATCTAGGACCTCCAGAGATCGGTTCCAGAGGGTCAGAATTGAGAGAATTCCATTTCCTAGACTTAGATCTTCCAGACTTATTCTCATTAGCACTAGGCATGTGTACATTTATTTTTCACAAGTTAGCACCATTAAAACAGACACGATTCATGTAGAGATTTCTTGAAGAGTGACTTTCGAAACCTTGTGCATGAGAATTCTGTTTTTTTGCAGGAATAAAATCCACTGTAGATGTTATCAGATAATTCACTTTTTCGACAGCAAAAAGAAGTAGATTTTGTAGATCAGAAATCTGTTTCTTTCTAGAAAAACAATGTGAATCATAATGACTTCTTTTCTCACAGAAGGAACATGTTCATAGAAGAGAGACAATATGAAGGAACCTGTCTTAAAATTGTAGCCCTAATAGAAGACTGCAAATTATGTAAACATTTCTTAGAAGACGCTTCCTTTGGAGTAATTTTCTTCATGTACAGTAATCCCAGATGAGAATTAGAGAATAACAAAAAATAAGGATTACTCATTAAGACAGAGGTTTCCCTTTTCAAGGATTTTCACTGTTCCAGGGCTAGGAGAAGTGATGCGATCAGTTTCTATTTTTCAACGCGAATGTTGTTCATATCTGATGTATGAGTCTCGATTAAACATTTTTCTCTAATTGAATCTTCTTTAACAATATTTTCAAGAACACTAATCTTTTCACGCCGTAGGTTAGTTTCCGGAACAAGGATTTCGATATTTGTTAGAGAAGGACTCAACTATACTGTAGAGTTCCCGTTCTCGATCAAGAGACTTCTCAAGTTCATCAATGAGCTGAGCATGTTTTTCTTCAAGAGACATTATTTTAGAATCTTGAATATCCATAATCTCAGCAGATTCTGGTGAGTTCCATTTTAGATTCTGACATAAGGTCAACTGTCTCATCAGAGGGAATATTATCAGAATATGATATCCACAATTTTCTACCTCGGGATTCGGAAGAATCATCTAAGGAGTTATCCTTTGAGGTAAGCCCAATATATTTGGCATAATCAAAAACTTTGGAAGACATTTTTATGTGCGTAAAAAAATAGAAAATCTTCTGTCCACAGAAATCAAATTGCTACAAACACATACTTGTGAGGACTTAAATGTGTTTGCCTGCTCTCATACCAATTGAAAAAGTGGGGGTATAATAACCACACCCAATATTTTGTTAGGCAATCTGTATGGACTAACTCCAATACAATTCCAAGAAAATCAACTAGACAGTCAGACTCAATCACAGAAATATAGCCAAGAGTTATATATTTGTTTCTCAATGTAATCAACAAATCAAACAGATAGAAATCCGCGAGCCTGATTATTATGAGAAACAACTTGAATAGTACCAAAGACCAATGTTCAAGTGTCAATTAATTTCAATCAACAACCAAAGGTTGGATTTACCAATTGATTGAACTACGCACAATCTGTGATATTTTAATTATAAAGAAAATATAATGCAGAAAAGAAATAACATAGACACTAGAAGTTTTGTTAACGAGGAAACCGCAAATACAGAAAAACCCCGGGAGCTAGTCCATATTTGAACACCACACTGTATTAAGCCGCTACAGACTCTAGCCTACTACAAGTTAACTTCAGACTGGAATGTAGTTGAGCCCTAATCAATCTCACATTGATTAAGGTACAATCGCGTTCCTTATGCCTCTGAATCCCAACAGGAATCTACGCGCTTGATTCCCTTAGCTGATCTCACCCACAACTAAGAGTTGCTACGACCCAAAGTCGAGGACTTGATAAACAAATATGTCTCCCGCAGAAAAATCTATTTTGATAGATAAATTTGTCTCCCACAGAAATACCTAAGAAGTTTGTTCTGTCTTTTGATAAATCAAGGTGAATATGAACCAATTGATAATCCGATCTTATATCCCCGAAGAACAACCTAAAAATATCAATCACCTCACAATAACTTAACTATATGGTAGTAGAACAAGTTATAGTGGAATCACAAAGAATGAGACGAAGAGCTTTGTGATTACTTTTTATATCTTACCTATCAAAGATAAATCTCGAGAAAATCTTGGAGAAGATAGTACTCAATATGATATAACAAGTAAGATCAGAACACGCAACTACAGAGAAAATAATTGGGCCTGGATTCAGAATCCCAATGAAGTCTTTAAGTCGTTAACCTATAATGGTTTAAGAAAAAAACTAGGTTAAAGGAGAATTGACTCTAGTCGCAACTAGTATCATACAAGAGGTGTGGGGATTAGGTTTCCTAGTTGATAGAGTTCTCCCTTATATAGTCTTCAAATCAGGGTTTGATAGTGTTGGAAAAATTGCTGAAAATAGCCTGCAAAACAATCATAAAACCAAACAAACAAAAATGTTATGGCTAAGTCACGACCAGGTCGCTCTCTTTAAGACGTTTTGCGGCTCTGCCCAAAATTGTGCAAGCAGTTCTTCCATGTCACGTCGCCCCCATGATAAAACAGTCGAGTTCAAACTTTTACATAATCACTCTTGCACGATGAGAGGATGTGAAAACTTATACACTTCATTCTTGCTCAAAAACTCATTTAGAAAAATAAGGATATTCACACACTTATTTTTCTTTCTCCAAAATTCATTTTCTTTTTGTAAAATCAAGTCATAAAAGAAAAACTCTCTTTTATTTTTGCAACCAAAAATCTGATTTATAGTATAGGTTTCAAAATAGTTTAGTGAAAATTAATTATGATATAACTCACACAATTAGCAACCATTAAAAATGAAACGACCAAAATATTAATGACATAATTAATTTATTCTTTTATGAAAAGCTTTATGAATATTAAAACAACTCTAATGGGAAACTAATTTTTGTTTTAAAACATATATTCCCAACAATTTCCACTTATATTTTAAAACATTGAGTAAGATATGTATAACAACGTGCATAAGCGAAGGTATTTTTCGATTTTGAACCTTTACATAGTGTTAGACTCTCGAAAAATATGACCATAGAGTGAACATAAGTCTTTGAACTCTGGGAGATAAAAAGATTATTTGACACACACACAACCATACTAGTTTAAAGTCTCAGGCCAGCATATTACATCCCTGTGCTTGAATTCCGGTTTAATGAATGATCTAGAGAACTTCCCATATTCTCATAGAAGCGACCACATTTTCACATCCATATAGGTGATTTTATCAATAGTACTCCCGTAGATAAGTACCCCACTCTAAATAGAGATATAAACATCATTAAGAGTTTTAGAGAAAAAAAACTCAACCTTAACTCGCTTCAGGATATCATGCCGTGAGACGAATTCTCTAAAGCATGATTATGTGTTTACATATATTATCCGTGACTTAGCCCCATTTGAACCTACATTTTGGGATCTCCATTAATAGGTAGGGATTACCTTTTGAACCTACTTATGGAATCTTGAGTTATAGGTTGGGTGTCCATTATGAACAACTATGTTCATATCATTTGTGAATCATTATTCCCTTTGAACCTATTTCTAGGTGGGTATCCATCACAAATGACTCAATTATCAGTGGGCATCAACATCATCCCATAAGATGTGTTTACACCTTCTTATCAATCCTTTAATCAAAGGATCAACGATAACTCCTTTCAGATCATATATAATCCATTTCTTATAACATAAAAAATGCCTTTCAATCACCATATTTGTCGACTCCACCGTTAATTAATGGTTCTCAACTCTTGCAATAGTCGCGGTACTATCGTAGTGGATTCATCTGAAAGTATTTCCAATCAGTTTCACAATATCCATAAAGGATTTTGGTAAACATTTAGATAATGTATTTCTAGGTGTAAGATGCGTTTGAAACACCTCATAACCTTCTCATAATTTTACCAATTTTCTATACTAGGATTGGTAAATCTGAATATAAAACCCCCAGTGTGGAAGCAATATATTACACCCCCACTATAAAATATATATATATGAAGTTAATCATGTAGCAAAGAAACATACCAAGCTATCATACTCAAGTCTAGTGCAATCACACACAATCTCAAAAACATTAGCACTACACCAAATGATTGAAAACTAGTTTATAGTAAGAATATATATATATATTTCTATCTCTTTTAAATTTGCATTTCTATTTTCATTGTAATGAAATATATCTAAAGAAAGAAAAAATTCATTTCAAAAACATACACCATCTTCACTCAAGTCTTTCATATCAAATAATAAACTAAGCATGTTCTCAATTTCATTTTCATCTTATAAGTTAGAATAAAAATTCAACAAATCTCTTATGTATACAAAACAAAGAGTATTGTGCATTTCACTTCAAGTCTGAAATCATTTGAGTGAATCAAGTAAACAATTTATTTATTTTTAAATTATTTTAAAGTTGTTTTCAGAATATAAATGATAACTTATCTAACTTATATGCTTTCTTTTATTGTAGAAACTACACAGTTTTCCATGCTTGGTTTACATAGGTTCTCACCTTTAACTTACATAAAAGTATAGATTTCTACTTATGACTATAAAAAATCATACATCATAGAAACAACATCAACAAAACAAGCATGTAAGTTAATTCAGCGACATGAATGAAATTGTCAATGAAATATATATTCTCTATTTGCTTATCTAAAACAATAGGCTCATAAAAAAAAATTCCAAAGATTTAATTTTTTTGAAGAACAAAGTTGCTAATGAGTAAATTTTAAGCAACAAAAATATTCATGACTAAATTTTAGTCTCACTATATATGCTTTTCTAGGTTCATTCTTAGTGAATTACTTGTCACCTTCATTGTTCTAGTTCCTCTAATTTAAATCAAATTGGTAATACATAGGATATGGAACCCCCACTATTTTTTGACTCAAACAAGAATTTCAAAGCAATATCCAAAGATCCCAAAAATTGTGAAACATTAATGAACCAATGATCTAAACCCAAAACGTTTTATACAATACTAGGGAATCACCCGTGCCTTGCAGCACGGGCTTTATCACACCGTATAATTCTTTGGTGTGTTGCTGTCGGTACTGGATATTGTTTTTACCGCCCAAGCCACAGTTTCTTGTTTTTTTTTAAATGAAAATTTCTTTGTTAAAACTTCAATCGGCTGAATAACATATAATTATTTCAAATCGGCTAAATACCATCAACACACTTTAAAGTGGATTAGGTTGTTGGTATGTAACGATTAGGATGAACCTCCACTACTGTTCAATTGAGAAAACAGACAAAGCAATAACTTCAATCGGCTTAATACCATCAAAAAATTTCAATCCGGATGAAAACTGAGATGTTTGTCTACATTTCAAATCGATTCCTTAAAATTATAATGGGTAAATTGAATTGCAGCTTAGTGGATTTCTATTTTAAGTGTTTAGATAATCCAATGGAGGTTGGAATACATGGACGATGATGATTTTAAAATCCCAGGTAACACTCGTAGTTGATTGTATTTAGTCTTTGTCGAAATTGGTATTTGTTAAATGATATTTTGCGTTATAATTTTTGTTTCTTAGATTTTTTAATGTTAGTTAATCAGTGAAATTTTGGGTATTCTACTGGGTTCATACATAGGGAACAACCTGTTTGTGAAAAAGTCTGAATGGTAGAGTCTCTCTCTCCGATTTTTGCTCTGCAAATCGGAAACCAACTCAGTCCCCTACCTTAGGCTGAGTTCCAGCTTGAATGTATACATAATTATTTCAGAAATTAGCTATCCACCTAGTAATTCTCATCTGCATTTGTCTTAACTACAGATTCTTTCACTTTCTAATCAATCTCACAACCAGAAAAGAACATCAACAGAGTACTAGTTCTACCGAAATCAAACATAAATTTTACTCAGATACTTTAGAAACTAACAACAATCATTTCATAATTTCTTATAATAGCAGCTTTAAACCCCTGTTTCATCATTACATTCCAACCATTACTACTACATACCATAATACCAACATTACAAATTCTCAAAATATCAAACCAATTTCAAAGATCATTGTTCCAAACTTCACCCATAGCACAAGTCTCCAAAATACTACCAAACATATGAATAAACCTCAAAAAACTATAACCTTTTCAAAATTCAAGACAACTTCTAACAAAGCCGACCGATCTTCTTCAAAACACAACAAGAAACTTATCATCATCAACAACAACAGATTCAATAAGTTGGGTAAACAAGGAAATCACCAGAAAAGCCATTTCATAAAACATTTGCTAATCATCTTCATGCTTTACAAACATCCTAAAAATTCGGATTCATTTGGTAACTTTGTGGCTCTCACCACAAATCATCCTGTTCTCCACCCCCTCCCCGCTCACTATCCTTACTGTCAGTTGGAGCACGAGAAGTTCCACTGGAATCTGTATCACCATTCTGATCATCATCATCACAATAAGCTCTCACACTTACACTTAAGCATATTGGTTCACCTTCGTTCATGGTGCGTGAGAAGATTTTTGGGTTGGCTAGTTCATATGCAAAGCGATTCTACAAATGCTCTTCATCATAAACAATTTCTCCATTCCCATTTCCTTTATCTGCTTCATCATCTTCATCTGATTCCATGTTACCGGCCTCCATCTCATAATCATCTTCACCATCTATTTCAAACCCATCTGATGCATCAAAATCTTCTTCTGCCATGCTTCCATAGTTGGGTGATTTGGTATTTTTGGCATCCCTCTCTTCTTGTTGCTCCTCTCATTCATCATCTTTCCTCTCCCGCCTCTCATAGTATTTTGGCAACCATGCTTCATAGACCCTATCACGCATTCTCGCCTCGAGCTCTCTCTTCTGAGCAGCATGATCTTCTTCCCTCTGTTGGATTTGCATATGCACATGCCTCTCAATCTCAGAGAGAATAATACCCTGCAGCTTCTGTAACTCCTCTAACTTTAATGAACACAGAAGAGATTTGGCTAATTCATACTATTGAGATTCTGGAGATGCATAAGTGGAGGTTTGTGAGGTCCTTGTTGTAATTCTTCCATTCCCAGTACCCTGTGAAGATTCTCCGGCCATTCCTTAATTCTGCTAAATTTTCTCTAAACTTTTCATATTCTGGTGAAAATGCTATAATTTTTTACTTGGTTTTTGATAATTACCCCCACAAACCTCCTTTTAAAGCCATCAACATACCTATTCATTACCATTTAATACGCTTGGTTAAGCGTCATGTCGCTTTGTTTACCATGCCTCTTCAAATCCATGCGTTTGATTTTGCCATTCCAAATCATAATTACACTACCAAGACCTATTTTCAACACCTAAACCTCATTATAATATCTAAACCCTACGGAATCGCTATTAATAGGATATTTGGTGGGTTACCAAACTTTGAATTTTATCTTTGGGGTCTAATTAACATTTTATGTTGCATGCAGATTGGGAAATGGTAGCATTAGTTGGGAGGCACCGCTGCAGTCTGGGGCATATTAGCCAGGAAGGGTTGTAGTCTACCTACCAGAAATAACTGCCTAGCAAATAAAATAACAGTCCCACCTCTTCACCATTTCATAAAGGAAATTTTCCCTTATTTTTCTACCATTATTACTCTTGGAAGTTTACATCATCACCCCAACGTCATCACAAAAAATGACAAGCAAAATAAATACTCAATAACCCAATTCTCAATCATCCATCTCTATTCCAATCTGTCCCAAAGTTACCACTATATCACCATTAATCATACTTTATTGTGGTTCTCATCCTATAATACTCATGTGAACACCTTGAAGCAAAGACAAACTCAAAAGTCTGTTACTGAAAGTGACTTACCATATGCTAAGCCTCTCACTCAAAATACAATTTACAACCTCTTTCCAATGACCTTACATCAAAAACACCCTGAAATCTGCTCAAACTTTAGTCAACATTATTCTCATTCCATTTTTAAGGTTCAAATTCAAAAATCTACAAACCTTTCCAACACATCCCTCTTCTACACTACCTGCTCCATATATCAACACAATATTCAGTAGAATTCTTTTTCTTTATCTATCTATTTTATAATAGCTACTTGGAATCCTAAGTTTACTCAAATATCTGAAATATATATTCTCATCACTTTCACTATGGAAACCCCATCTTCTTCTGATAAATCTCATAATGTTAATCTTGATTTTCAAGCTATTTCTACTCAAATATCTGATAAGTTAAACCTTCCTTCCTCCCTCACGAAACATGTTTTCATTGACAAGAAAGTTCTTCTAGCAGAAGCTGACACTAACTGGAAATGGTGTATGGCTGGCTACATCTGCTGCGAAACCCTTATTCCAACTACTTCAATCAGATACTATATTTGCAACAATTGGCCTTTGGGTCAACACCCTTCTATTACCACTTTCAATGGTCAAAGAAATAAAGTTCTCATCCGTTTCCTCTCAGAGGAGGACTTCAACAGAATCAATTCGCAAAAGCCTTGGTTTGTTTGTGGTTATCTATCAGTCCTGAAAGTAGTGCTAGTTGAAGGCTGACCTCCAAATCAACAAATCACTTTGGATGAAGAGATTATGTGGTTTATATTGTATAATATACCAAATGAATGAACATAATTTGAGGATCTGAAGCTTCTTACTATATATATGGGTGAACTCATTGAAGCTCATAACCCATTTGGCAAGCACCCACACAAGAAGAATGTTAAAGTCTGTATCATAATTCCAGTCCAGAAAGCTCTACCAACAGGCATCCCTCTTTTTACTAATGGAAGGAATGAACCTTTTCTTATTGAATGCAGACATATCATAGTTCCAAGATGCTTCTGTACCTCTTGTCGCATCCTTGATCACAAGGATCAAAACTGCCCTGCTTGGAAGCTTCAACAGAAGAAAATCAAAGAACTGGATCCCCGCCGTAATAACTACAATCTCCCAAGAGTTTCAAAGATTATGATGCCATCTCCTGTCAAGGAAGTCGGTCCTTCATCTGTTGGTACTACTGAGATCAACATGCAAAATCCTGAGGATATACCAGATACTCCTATGTGTTCAACAATTGAAGTAAGCTCCAAAGGAAAATCTGTAGCGGTTGATCAAATATTGGAAAATACAGCACAATTTGTTTTGTTCAATACCTTCCAGATGGGTCCCTTTGTCAATAGATTATTGATCGGTTGTCAGGCGACACAAATATAATTACACTTTCTTACTACTCAAAATATAAATATAGCAAGGGCAAGAAAGGATCGATCCCACAGAGAGGTCTAGGTTGTCTCGTTGTTTTGGTTTCCTATATAAAATACCGGGGGTTTTCTGATTTTTAATATACTAAAAGTAAAATAAAAGCAAACAAAAAAAAGTAAATAAATCAAGGTAGTGAGAATATTGGTTAAGGATTCATCTTCATTCACAAATATGTTTTCTTCACAATAATTAGAATTGATATTTAATCTCAACTTTTATCAAAAGCCCTAGAATATCTTGATCGCAAGAATATCCCGCTAATCTCCTTTTGTCATCAACAAACACATTAAAAGATGCGAATATGAGTTCTATCTTAAAGAACAACCTAACGTGTAAAAGCACTAATTAAGTTTAATTCCCTAGATGCATTAAATTCTATGAAATCAGGCCAATCAAAGCAATCGAACGTGGAAATCGCACTAATTCAATTTAACAAAGGTTATAATTCACATACGATCATAAGAATATATCACTATAAACCATAATCATATTTATGCTACTTGCATTCAAGGAGTATCACTTTTACATATAATAAACCCTAAACTAGCAATAGAGATGAAAACAACTCAACCGATTCGCGACTCGATCAAACAAGCATTCAAATCATATAACACTATAAATTGTGAATCATAATCGATAAAATATGGAGACAAAACTAATTTATCATATCAAAAACCATATTATGTGAAATCCAACTATTACATAACTAATAATAAAATTAAGCACTCATATTCAAGGAGTTCATAACAAGAAGAAGAAGACATTCTATCATATTGCAAACCCTAGAAAAAAGTAGTAGTGGATATTTCTAATGTAAAAAGATATCTTTTTTAGAGAAAAGTCTTCTCTTTTATATGTTTCTCAATTTCCATAAAGGATACTCCTTCCAAAATTAGGTCTAGTCTTCTCAAAGTCCATCTCCAAGTAGTCCACCAAGCCCATGTGTGAAAACCCGTGTAGAAAATATGTCCCAAAACTAGTCGCCGGAAACTGGGTTTTTGGCCGGAATCCGGTGAGAAAAGTCGCCGCTGGCGACCAAAGATTCTTTTCCGTCGACAGAATATTCTGTCACGGCGACGTTAAACCTAACCGTTGACCTAACGGTCGACGTTAGTCAACAGGGTCAAGGGGAGTCACTGAGTCAGAACCGAGTCAGCTAACTAACTCGGCTGACTGGTCTGAGTTGGAGTTGGCCAAGGCCATTTGCACAGTCCACTTGCATTGCTCTCAGCCATGATGGCTGAGCATTCCGTTCCACCAATTCATATGCCAACACCACTTGAACTTGATCTCCTCTGCCTCATACTCACTACTACATCCAACATTCCAGCACCAACAAACTTCCACCTGCAAACTCATACCACCAGCACTCTGTAACTGTTCTTCACCTACTACAATGCTAATTAACTGCAGTCACCAACTTCATTTGCATTTCTTGCATCTCAAGCTCTTGTAGTTCTCAGCTGCAACTCCATCCACTGCATCAACCAGCTCCATAGCAGCACCTCAGTTTCACTCCTAAACATCCATCCACTTCTGCATACTTCACATTTATCAGCTCAATTCAACTCAAATTATTTGCAGCTTCTTAATCAAGTTACAAACCACCACTGATTCCACCTGCAACACTGGCTCACCAGCTCAATGCAACACAACACCATTACCTGCTTCTTTGAGCTCCAATACCCAGTTCTGCCATTCACTAGCATCTGCATCATTGCTTCAATCACTCTTCCAATCTCAACAACCCTTGAAAATCACCCAATGTGCACAGCAATAGCTTCAATTGAGCAGCAACAACTCATAACCGTTATCTTCACCAATTCTCCATAGCCATCTGCATCTTCACTTCCTTCTCCTGCTCGATTCGTTGAGACAAATCTCCCATTTTCAATTGGTAAACAAACCCCTAAAATTCAGACCACAGATGAAACCCCAAGTCTGATTTGATTCACATTTAATCTCTGCCCATACTTGAAATTTATCTACTGAGAGACAACATAGAAGATGCCATCTGACCAGCTACCCTTCCACTGCAATTTCATATATTCAACCATACCAGACTGGCCAATGCACGAACACCTTCACTCCACTTCACACAACATAACCAGAGCCATTGTCTTCTCGTGCACTGCCAAGATCTCTCGTTCAGGACTTTAAACAAACAGCTCAAATGCGTTTTGCTGCTGATACCCATATGAGCTACTGTTAGTTTACAAAACCATTCCATCTCCTTCCCTGTAGCATACAGTTCCAAATTGATACAAACCCATCATTTCAATGCAATAGAACTCAAAAAAAACACATTAACTTCATTCATTCTTCCCTGCAATTTCATCTTCCATCGAAACAGCGTAAATACCTTGTTCAGTGCTTTCTCAAATCGAACCCATCTCGATTTTGCCACTGATTTTCTCAACTCTGATTCCACCAATCACAACCCTAACCTTGAACTGATTAAGAAACACAACCAACAACAGCTACTAATTCTCAATCAACCTCAATCAGCTTCTTGACTGCACTGCCATAATCACGTCCATTAAGACCATCTTAACCCGAACTCCATCATCACAGACAACATCGAGCTCTCGATTCAGATCCAACAGCAGCAGGTGCTGCTCTTCTTCCGGCTTTCTCAGATTCAAAATAAAGAGAGAAAATGTCTTCTCTCGATTGAATTATGGTATAAGTGGTTATGGATAAATGCACCCATAGTCTTAGACAAAGACCACCCCGGACTGGTTGGCTCTTAACCTGTGCCAGGCTCCCAATAGTGTTCCTCCAAATAGAGTCACCCCTTAACCTTGACTGAGAATCAGATAGTGTTCTCCAGTGAAATAACCTTTCTGCCCTTTTTCTCTCTAAACGGCTGGTTTCTTCTTCTTTTCCTCCGTGTGACTCCAGAGCACCTAATAGACTCAAACTCACACATAAGATACATAATTTACATGAAAACTCGCAAAGAAAGCATAAATACTAGATATAAAATTAGGTGTGTATCACACCTATCAATTATCTGCATTGAAGATTTTTGATGTTGGTCCTATGCAAAAGCACACAACACAGATGGAAAATGGCTTGCCAATAATCGTTAAGCAAGTTACCACCCAAAATATTACTGTGGATGCCTCAATTATTGGTTCTGAGTCGACACCTAGTGGACCAATTCGAACTACCAATTCCTCAAGAAGATTCAAAACCGCTGCTTTACCAAATATCAACCCTATTGTCACTAGAGGAGCTGTTAATTCTACTGAAAAAGATGCAATAGCTAATCTCAAAAGAAAGATCAATCCAAGGTCTGACCTAAGGAAGCGTACCAGATCTAATTCTAATATTGCTAGCCTTGATGCTATCCCTGAAGACCAAACCTCCAATGAGCCGGATTACGCTCAACTATGTTCTCCAATCACCAATCTGGGTGAATCACCAGATATAGATATGTCCAATTTCTCCCTCAATACCCAAGCTATGTTCAACTCCTTTGGTAACTTTAATGTTCCTACTGATACTTCCCCAGTTAGCAATGGTGTCTGCAATAATTACCCTCTCAATGCTGCTAATCCTAATCTGATTCCTTCCCAAAGTTCTACTTAGAGTGGTGATGATTCCAATTCTTCTCTTGGAAGTGGTTCCGGCTCACCTCCTCAGGTAAATTATGTTCCCAATCACCTTATTCTTGATAATTCAAACCCTATCTTGAACCAATTCCCTGTCAATAACATAAATCTTATAGCTTGGAACCTTAGAGGCTTTGGAAAAAAATCTGTTAATAAAGAACTTAGCATGCTCTGTAAAAATGTTAATCCTGACATTATTTCCTCTTTGAGACCAAAATGGGTAAAGACATGGCTGCTAGGAAACTTAAAAACATGGGAATTCCTTGCACCTTCAATGTCCCTAGTATTAGTAGAAGTGATGGTCTGGTGCTGGCTTGGAAAAAAGAAATTCATTTGAATGTTTTATCTTCTAGCTTAAGGGGCATCTATGTGACTTCAACCGATATCATTCATTTTAAAACCTGTCACATTCATTTCTTGTATGGTGAACCTGATAATTCTCTTAGAGCCTCCTTTTGGGAACAACAATGTCAGCAGACTATTGCTCCCATTGACGAGCCTGTTTTTGTTATTGGTGATTTTAATACTCTCTTAGGAACTGAAGATAAGAATGGTGGTCTAGAAGTGAATGATTCTGATTTTGAACTTTTAAAAAACTTTTGCTCTACTCACAATTTGCATGATCCTGGGTTTTCTGGCCCAAGATTCACTTGGTCTAATATGCAACAAGGTCCTGATCTAATCTTTGAAAGACTAGATAGATGTTTTCTAAACCAAATGGCTGAGGAGATTTGTCCTAAATTCTGTGTTAACAATCTCCCTAGAGATTCCTCTGATCATTGTCCTATGCATATAGGTTTTAACTATGAGGAAAATTGTATGCCTAGGCCCTTTCATTTTATGACCATGTGGATAGAGGATCCTACCTGTAGAGATATCATTTCTAACTCTTGGTCCGTCAATGTCATAGGCTCTCCTGCCTATAAATTAAAATATAAACTTCTTAGTACTAAGAAGGGTCTTAGAGATTGGAACTAATCTTCTTTTGGTAATATTCAAACTGATATAACTACCACTAGAAAAGACTTGTTAAATTTACAGATTTCTAATCCCACTGATACTACCACTACTTCTAGACTTAAAGTTAGACTAGAGTACCTCTACACCCTAGAGGAACTCTACTGGAAAGATAATTCTAGAGAAGTCTGGCTCATTGAAGGTGATAGAAATACTCATTACTTTCATAGAGTTACTCTTTTCAGAAGGAGGAGGAATGCTATCAGTTGGATCAAGGATTCTACCAATGTTATTCTAGCTGATAGAGATAGTATTGGGAATTCCTTTTTAGATTATTTTAAAAATCTTTATTCTTCTCAGCCTCAACAATTTCAGGAAGAAATTCTAAACGATCTCCCTATTAAGTTTTCTGCTGAGGATAATGACTTGCTGAATATCCACCTCACTGCTGAGGAAATAAAAAATACTGTTTTTCAAATGGGAGGTAAAAAACCTCCAGGTTCAGATGGTTTTACTGGTCTCTTCTACCAAAAACACTGGGATATAGTGGGAGAAGATGTGGTTGATATGACCCAAACCTGCTTTAGAACTGGTCATATTGCTAAAGTTTTCAACCATACCAACATATCTCTTATCCCCAAATTCCCCATGACTGAGCTGGTCAATCAATACAGACCTATTGGATAATGTAACTTCATTTACAAAATTCTCTCCAAAACTCTTGCTAACAGGCTCAAACCCTTTATGAATAACATTATATCCCAAAATCAAAGTGCCTTCATACCAAAGAGGAGTATTTCTGATAATATTCTTCTTGCCAATGAAGCCATATATTCTGTCAATCATAATGACAAAGTTGAGGGCACTGCTGCTATTAAACTTGATATGTCAAAGGCCTATGATAAATTGGAATGAGGGTTTCTAGAAAAAGTCATGAGGAAAATGGGTTTAGCTGAAAACTGGATTAAAGTCATAAATCAGTGTGTGTCCACTGTCTCTTATTATGTTCTTAATGGTAGTCCTACTGGTTTTATTCAACATGAGAGAGGCCTTAGGCAAGGGGATCCTTTATCCCCTTACCTTTACATTATCTGTGCTGAGGCTCTATCTTCTTATATAGATAGTCTCCAAAGAAATGGTTCTCTGAAAGGTATCAAAATTTGTAAAAATGCCCCTGAGATGACCCATCTCCTTTTTGCTGATGACTCTCTTCTATTTTCTTCTGCTACTACTGAAAATTTCAATGTTATAAAGAGTTATCTTCAAAAGTATTGTCTTGCTTCTGGTCAGGAAATAAACTTTGAAAAGTCTGGTATTCTTTTTAGTAAGAAAATCCCTGAACATAGGAAAGCCATTTTATCCAATATTTTGGATATCCAAAGTAGGGATTTGGGGGATAAATACCTAGGTACCCCCACTGTTTTTCAATCTTCTAAAATTCAAACCCATATGAGCATTTTACAAGCCTTGGATGCCAGAATAACTATTTAGCTTCATAAACTTCTCTCCCAGGCTGCCAGAACTACTTTGGTAAAACACATTGGCCAAGCTATCCCCTTTATCAAATGGGAGCTTTTCTAATCCCGATGCCCATCTCTGCAAGTTTTGGTGGGGAGAATCTTAAGATCCAAAAGATAAAAAGCTTCATCTTTTGGGGTGGGATATTCTATGCTCCCCTAAATCTGAAGGTGGTCTGGGATTCAGAAAAGCTGAGCTAAATAATTTGGCTATGTTAGCTAGAAATGCGTGGAAAATCATTGAAAATCCTGACTATATGTTAGCAAAATTTTAAAAGTAAGGTACTTTCCTAGGACTGATTTTCTCAATGCCAAGTGTCCACCCAATTGATCTTGGACTTGGAAATGTCTTCATGCCATAAAGGAGTTGATTAAACCATTTGTTTCCTGGATTGTAGGAGGTGGTAAATTTATCAACCCTTGGTGTGATAAATGGATACCAAGTTTAGGGTCTGCTACCCCTAATCCTCTTACTCCTCAAAATCCCAGCTTAATTGTTGATTACTTCATTGATAATCCTACTAGAACTTGGATTGTTTCTAGACTCACTACTCATTTTGATGATGCTTCTGTTAAGAAGATTATCACAATTACCTTAAGCCAGCTTTGCACTCCTGACAGGAGGGATTGGGACCTTTCGAAGAATGGGAAATTTTCTTCAAATTCTGCTTATTTGGGACTCAGAGGCTATTACCCCTCTCTCTATAAGACTCTTTGGTTACACATCTGTAAAATTAGAGTTCCTTACATAATTCAACTTTTTCTTTGGAAAGATGCTAAAAATGCCTTACCAGCTAGAACTGTTCTCCATACCAGAATGCCCATGCATTCTGTTGATTGTACCAGGTGTACGGATCCTCTTGAAACTATTATGCACACTCTGGTCCTGTGTCCCTATTCCTCAAAAGTTTGGTATATGTCTAAGTTTTGTATAAATACCTCTTTCTTTATTCAAAAAACTTTTCAGCAGTGGCTTGTTTTCTGGTTGCTGGACCAAAACTCTAGATTTCCTGACGAGGATCAACATCTCTTTATTGCTATTTTATGGTCTATCTGGACTAGTAGAAATAACTTGGTCTTCCAAAAATTGTATGAAGTTCATAAGTCTGTATTAGAAAGAGCTAAATTTATGCTCCTAACTAGGAAGAATACTATTGTAGCCACTCTTTCTAGTCCCATCGGCTTGAATCAAAAATAGATGCCCCCTATGGTTGGATGGATCAAATATAACACTGATGGAGCTTTTGATGACATCTCTGGAGATAATGGTTCAGGTTATGTGATGAGAGATCACACTAGTAAAGCTTCCCTCTGTGATGCTTTGGTCTTTGAAGTCTTGTCAGCTGAAAAAGCCGAAGCTAGAGCAATCTGGGGAGTACTCAAGAAAGCTGTGGAACAGAAGATGACTCATATTATTGTTGAAAGTGATGCAAAAAAACTGGTGGAACAATTCTCTTTGGGTTCCTTTGATGGTGATTCTAGGACAGATGCTATCTTTAAATATATTAAGTATTTTTCTTTTAGCTTAATTGCTTGTATTTTTACTTTTCAACTTAGAATCTATAACTATGTTGCCCATGAGTTAGCTCTATGGGCTAAACAGAAAAAAACTTCTATGTTCTGGTCTATGCCTCCTGCTTGGCTAGCTCCAGCAGTTGAAGCTGACCTTTAGCCTGTTTTTTTCCAGGCCGTTGCTTATAAAAAAAAGTCTGAATGGTTGTATAATTGAATCATCTAATTGATGCAGATAGCCACAACTAACTCTTGTGCAAAAGCAAAAGAAGCTATTAAACCTGGCCTATGAAGGTCAACAAAAACCATTTAGGTTGGTAAAATTCATCAGAAAAATTAGAATTGGTGAATAGGTTAGTAAAGCCTAGGGGTAACAGGCAAACATAGCTTCAGTAAGGAGAAAATTCTTCCTTAGTCATCAACGTTTCCGCAATTTGGAATAGCTTAAGTAAGTACTAAATACCTAAAGAGTCTGAAACAGTTAGCATGGAATGGCCATGTAAACATTTCCGCATTTGGGAATTTTTATAGATTTTCAACTTTAAAATGGGTGTATGCTCGATATTGTAGGGTAATGATATCAACTTAAGACCATGCAGATAATTTGGGAAACCAACGGCCAGAAAATTGATGAATATTATGGTTAACATGTATCAGACGTCTTAAACATGGTAGAATCATTTTATGTCATTAAAATAAAGAATCCAAACATCATAGAGATGTAAAAAAATTGTTGGAACACTTTTTCAGTTCTACCTCATGACGTGCGTGTCGAGAGGGTAATTATTAAGTTTCAGTACGTAGTTGTGCGTCTAATCTTTTGGTTGTGTGTGTAATCATCGTACTCTTAAAAGGGCATGTTCTTTCAATACATATTATTGATCTGTGTGCCTTGTAGAATATGTTAAAAGGGAATATTATTTTGATTTGTATTTTGAAAGTTAGAGCCTTTACTATATAGCGACTCACTTGTAGAATCTGAAATCTCTGCAGGTCATCATCTTATCAAGTCATGTCTTCCATTAAGTTGAATATGATCCATTCATTTTTTGATCGGCGATGCATTTATTTTTCTGGTATCTAAAGGTATGTTCCGGCCCTATTTTGCATCCTTATTTGTTTATTTGATTAATCTTTTTTTTAAGTATCAAAAGTAATACTCTTGTATACATTCAGGCATATCATCCATTCCCCGTCATTTTCCAATATTCCACGTGCTAAGCAAGCCAATTTGAAAGTACGATGAACGACTTCCACCCCGTCCTCTATGGTTGTCTTCAGATGGTCAAAATATCTGGCTCCATCTATGATTGTCAGCTGTAATCTCAGGTAATACAGCTCACCCACGTTTGGATCCACAAAATACAGCCTTGCAATGGTGAAACCCCTCTTCCGTATAACCCACTAACTGTCCATCCAGCGGCAGTGTTGCGGGAATTCCTTGTAGGTGTATGCCGGTGCATCCAGATGCATTGTGTAGAATTCGAAATAGGCCATTTGCGTGGTTTTTTTCCTTTCCGCCGTCTGTTGTAAGTAGTGGACAGAACGTTGAGAGTCGTATACCACATATTATTGATTTAGCAGGTGTACTGCTAGCCTAACGACATTGGGGCACTCCTCATGTAACGGAAAACTCAATGTATGCCACACTCCCTCCGGTGGACCTATGTACCTAGCATCTAAATATTGTTTAACCTCATTTGGCGGATAGCAACTGCGATATTGTTTTCATGTTATCGGGATTGAAATGTATGGGTTATTTTTCCTGCTTAGTCGGTATCACAATATGGTGTGAAGGCCTAGCATAGGGGCACCTACATATATACCACAGAATGATTATTAAATGAACCCCAAACACAATTAGTGAAAACAAAGTAGATTAGCCTTAAACAGAGACGAAATTAAGGAGGTATTTGATAACATTTTTCGCATTTCCACGACTTCAGTTATGTCTGCATCAGTGTAGACTTTGGTGGCATTTGTCATAGATATGGTGTTTCTCCCTGAATTACCACGCTTTAGAGTTACAGATTTTGCTTTTAAAGAAGTAGGTAAAAAATAATCATTTGTTTGTCAAAGTTCGCTCACCTGAGATTTTCAATTGTGATCTCGCGTATTCGGCTTGATTGCCCACCGGACCTTTGAAGCACCTGGATGTTCGTGACAGTTTTTAAGAACCCAACCACATCTGGATCAAAAATGTGGTAAAGGTCAGGAAAAAAAATGCAGGTGTCACAGATAAAATTAGTGTAACCAAATAAGGTGGGTGAAAATATGATAATGATCTGATCAAAAGATACATATCAACAAATATTTCACATATAATAACAGGTCACCTATATGCAAAATATACATATCATTTGGGTTGACTATAAATCAGCAACTTTGAACCAAAGAATCAAAGAATCAAATAGTACACTTGAACTCCACCAGATTTAGAAATATGAATCTTATTTACATACATCTTATTTACAATGTAAATTGTTAATTTGTTTCAATTGAATGAAACATAGTCAACTGAAAATGCGATTCCTGTTATGCAATAATGCAATGTGGAACTTCTATCAGTGATTAGGTTCAAACATGGTCATTAAAATGAGAAACAACACATGTATAACATTTAGTTTCAATTTACCTGTAAGATGTATGTTCTAAAGGTTCGATTCTATGGCTTCAAGCTCAGTGAAACAGAAACATAGGAATACGCATCCAAATCAGAAACAGAGGTGGTGCTCCGGAAGAAAGCCCGCTTCTCATTGTGCGCAGGACGGAACTTGGGTTTAGAAGTGGTCAAGTGTAGTTTCTGCATAGAGTACAGACCCCCCTCCCAAATCAACTTATCAAACTTCCAAATAATATTTTTGGGTATGACAGCGTGTAACTCTTCCCCTTATAACAATGAACGTGTTAGCACATGCCAATTTAATTGATTCAAATTTATTTATGTGCCTATTTAGTCTGGATTGTTACATGCTCGTCAACAATAACCATATCAATGCTGGTAACGTTGTTGGTCGACATGAAGTCCAACTCTTCCCATTTTCGGGTAACACGAACGGTAACGATGCTTGTTTTTCCTTCGTCAGGCGATCGTAAGCTCTTCAGTGTCATGTGTGGCTGAGGGTCCAACCTTATGAATATTGCAAGTAACCTTTGATGCCATTTCTCTATTTGACCGGGAAGCTACATGAATTTAAACCAAATATCAGACTACAATTCAAAAATTAGGGTCCAAAGACACTATAAAATTAACATAACTGTAAAATTCATGAGCTAATGAAACAGCCTCCGAGATAAGTGGTACTGTGACTGGTAGGTAGTGTCATTAGTGAGATTCCAAGGGAAAATTTTAAATAAATCGATTATGTCGATGGACGTTGAATCTAGATAGCAAGGAAAAAATGGAAAACCAAGGGAGAATTTTAAACTACGGGTGCTAACTGAATCCATGGAAGCCAAAATATAATCAAGTGACAGATCAAAAAAACAAAACTACTGGTGCTAATTGAATCCAATACAAATCCAAAAAAAAAAAAATCCACAGATCTGTTGTTGAAAAAAAAAAAACTGTAAACGGAAGGAAGAGAGTGGAAACTTACATGGTGAACCTGTGAGACTGATGATTTCCTGTGATTTTTGGGGACAATTTATAGAGGTAGTAGGCAATGAAATCAATGGCGAGCGTTTCTTTTGCTTTAATTTCACCAATAAATCAATCCCATCGCAATTCTAATTATTAGGGAAAACCTAGAACCGTTACTTATTTCAGAAGCTGTGAAATTTTTTGAAGGGGAACTCCAAGCGACCCTGAGATGCTATTAAGAAAATGCAATTAATGGATATCGAAGATTCAATCACAGATAATGGAAGAACTGAATCGCCCAGAGTGAACATTGAGGAGATACAAAAGAGAGTGAACGGATTCTCTTTTATCTTTCCAAAGGTTGTGGGCCACGATATTAATAGCTAGGTGACATTTACAAACGCACGACAACAATGACAGCCACCGGATCGAATACATTTGGGAGGGGAGGGAGAGATCACAACCGCTAGTTGATACACCGGATGTATCCCAGCCGTCCCGTGACACATCATACACTACTATTGTGTAAGCAATGATATAGAATAAAAATTCAAACAATTTTCATGAAAACAGCATTGCCTAATTTATTACTCATAAGATCATATTTGATATCAAGACAAGCTATTTGAAGTATTAAACATGTTTTATAAAATTCTCAAACATTTTATTTCATCATTTTATTTCATTTCATACTCATGCAAGTTGCGTAAGATTACATACATGTTATTCAAAAAATTCACCAAGTTTAGAAGAAAATATAACATGCTCATAATCATCACTAACTAATTCATGTGGAACCATTCAAAGTTCAAGTCACGCTATGGTAAGATTTCTATATTAGGTTTAACAATTTCATACATAACATATCATTTTTAGTACAACAATGATTAAATTTTATAATTTTCTAATCTCAATCTTGTTAAAAACAAGATAGGCAGAAATTAGATTCATTCTCATTTCGAAAGTATGAACATCCTTAACAAGATAGTTCTACCCGAAGTAAACTTTGAAACCATACCAATACCGATGTAATCCTAGATATGTGAGTATATCTCAACACCACTTTCTTTCAAACGATTCGGTGCAACTTTTGAACCATAGCCTATCAAAACAAACATGGTGTAAAACACCAATATATGCCAACCTTTCACCATATCCATAATTCATATTAACTTAGCTTGAAAAGCATTATTAATAACATTTGATATCCGTGCAAGAATAGCAAATAACTTCATAATCAATATTATGTTCATTTCTTAGTGAGAGTTGATATTCACATTTGTTTTGACTAGGTTTCTTACTATTTCGGTTTTGGTTTCGTATCAAATTTCATCTCATAAGTTCCAAACTTATATGATTTATATGTTTATTGTCATACATAATAATTATGAACATCTACTTGTTTCCCTAAAATTTATTCTAAGATTGAACAATCAATTTAATTTCAATCTAGAATGCAATTATTTTATCACTACAATAACTACAAATAGTTCATCAAACATACCTCTTTTGATTTGAAAGCTCAATTGGTTATAAACCATTGTCCATTTTTTGCACACCAACAAAGAAATCAGCAAAACCGTTGCTCCGCTCGTCGATTAATTTCCCGCAATTTTTATTTCATTGGAAAATAAAAACTCGCTCAAGTAAGTGAATTTTCACTTATCGCATTTCAACAATAGTTTTCTTTTGATATCCATGGAAGAATAAATCGTCTTTGCTGAAAATATCTTGCAACACAATCATAAAACCAAACAAACAAAAATGCTATGGCTGAGCCACAACCAGGTCGCTCTCTTTAAGACGTTTAGCGGCTCTTCCCAAAATTGTGCAAGCAGTTCTTCCATGTCGCGTCGCCTCAGGATAAAACAACCGAGTTTAATCTCTTACACAATCACTCTTGCATGATGAGAGGATGTGAAAACTTCTACACTTCATTCTTGCTCAGAAACTCATTTAGAAAAATAAGGATGTTCACACACTTATTTTTATTTCTCCAAATTTCATTTTCTTTTTGTAAAATCAAGTCATAAAAGAAAAACTCTTTTTTCTTTTTGCAACCAAAAATATGATTTATAGTAAAGGTTTCAAAATAGTTTAATGAAAATTAATTATGATATAACTCACATAGTTAACAACCATTAAAAATGAAACGATCAAAACATTAATGACAAAATTAATTTATTCTTTTATGAAAAGCTTTATGAATATTAAAACAACTCTAATGGGAAACTAATTTATGCTTTAAAACATATATTACCAACAGATAGCTTTGGCACAAAGTAATCAATATTTACCGTTAGATGAATCCTGATTCAAGATTCAAGCTAATATCTTTCCACTGTTAGATGATCTTAGCTTGTTACACACAAATGAAATATACCTTAATTTAGATATGGGTACCCGTACCTAAAGTCCTAAACGTGTATATTGAGTTAGATCAATAACAATTAACCGAAGTTAGCCATATGAACACTTTTGTATTAACTATGTTCATCTTAACACTTATAGATCAATTGATAATCAAATAAATCTAATTGTGTTACTCATAGAGTTATTCAATTGTTAATATTATCATAGAAGTATACAAGACACAATTGAAGCAAAATCGGATTGATTCAAAAGAATCAGTTCATGAACATTTTAACCACGGTTTGCAAAGATTGCATTCCTTAACATATAAATGTATTTGTTCATGAGTATGAAATCATACTTAACCGATTTTAGAACTTGAACCACTTAAGTTCGCAAATGGGTACGCAAACTTAAGTTCCGGACATTGGTCACAAGCCGACAGTTTGTAAACGGGTACGCAGACTTTAGCTCCGGACCGAACTCAGTTGAAACCGTTTGCGAACGGGTATGCAAACTTGGTTCCCGGACTTCAACAATTAAATCAGTTTGCAAACAGGAAACTTAAGTACCCTGACTTAAACAATTGAATAAGTTTGTGAACGAGTATGCAAACTTAACTTCCGGTCCTGAATTCCATCAAAACAGTTCGCACACTTAGTACACAAACCGTAATGTATCCAGATATAGGTTTTAGCTCTTAACTCCCATTTCAATCATTAAAACATTCTTAGAAGACGACAATAACCGTCTCACAGAAACTATTAGATTATAAGCAATTTTTAGTGATCGAATGATCAATACGAAACATTCCGAGTCTACATAAAATGACTGTCTCACACAAATCATGTAAGATGTTACCAGGTGATTTTTACATGATCTTCTTTTGACTTTTGTCAAGAATAATGATGAACGTACTTAAAGCAAAAATCTTTCTAACACATATTTCGAGAAAGATATAAGCTAGTTAAACTCAGCTCATAATATCAAATGTGTATAATGTAAAGTCTATATATCTATACGACTTTGTCTCAATAAGAGATATAATATAATAGACTTCTGAGTGATAGATGAGTTCAATTATCCACATACCTTTTGTTGATGAAGTTCCACAAGATCCCCTTAGTAGTTATTCGTCTTCAATCGATGAACACCGTGAAGTTCAAAAACTCAACTACACATTCTATCCTATTCCGACATATAACTATAAGTAGACTAGAAATCAAGACTTATAGTTTTGAAAACTAAACTTGACAGACAAGCTTGAGATAGCAACGCTTGCAAGTTCGACCGAGCAGTGCTCTAACAGAAAGCTTATATCTTAGTCTAGTATAAGCCCTTTACGTAGTCCTTAAGCTTCACAACTTTACCTCATGCGTTCATACTTAGGATATTTTAAAATTGATCGTCATCTCATCAAACGAAATATGAAAGGTGCTCGTCTCCCAGTAAAAGCTCTCAACAAACACATTAGTGGACACATGGTTAGAATCAAGGAGGAATTCTCTACTACATGCATCGACTTTGGGTCTTTTATATTATTTTTTATGACACCATATTCAAAACTCAGTTTTCACTTATCCATTTTAGCCGACGACGATTGGTGTCTCAAGAGATGATATACACTACTATGATCATATATAAAAGAAACAGGGAAAATAATTAAAGCATTGAAACTTGATAGAATAATAATTCAAAATAAAGTATCGGGTTAAGATTATTACCACATCTGCGTAGATGTTCACAGCCCGAGAGTCTTTGTACCCCAAATAACCACTTACTTTCATCTCTTGGTAACTTATGAAATGTCTCATCATAATTAGGTTTAAACATCAATGTAGCGTTTGGAATGGGCTCACATTGTTTCTTCTTGGGATCTTTCTCTTTGTCATATTTTCTTGGAGTTGTTATTTTCCTTCTAACTCTACTTGGGTAGTTGGTTGTTCAATGACATCATTGACGTCGATACCTCCACCACCCTGAGCATTACGGTATATATCATGCATACTTTTACAAATTTTGACACGAGGGCCCAAACTCTCGGCTTCAGGACATTAAGTATCAATAACTTTAGCTTCATTTTTCTTTTCGCATCCCTAAAGCATTTCTCAATAAACAAGAATCAAATTACAATCGGAAAAATGCAAGTGCAAAGATACATAGAGAAATACGTGTTGAAAATCAGCATATTATGACATATTCGACAACAAATTTTAACATTAACCAAATAATTGGCTATACCAGTTAATTGTCGATTCCAACCACATTTATACACAGAACATTTGAAGGAGATAAACATCTATTAACGGCAGTTCATTTACAAATAATGGCCGATTCTAATCCTATTTATATTCAAAACATCTATGGAAGTGAACGTCGATCTATTAGCGACAGTTCATTTACAAATTATAACCAATTC
Source organism: Papaver bracteatum (assembly GCA_023529315.1). NCBI lineage: Eukaryota > Viridiplantae > Streptophyta > Magnoliopsida > Ranunculales > Papaveraceae > Papaver > Papaver bracteatum. The sequence goes on from JAJJWX010004373.1 coordinate 148,213, forward strand.
TCACCCTAGGTTTATTTGTAGTTCAATAATCGACCATTGTGGGACAAACTTCTGCCGATTTATCTTGATATTAGGCGCAAATAAATAAAGTTAAGAACAATTGGCGTAATATTGATAGGCTTTCGGGATTGCCTATATATAATAACCGCAATCTCACGGTGTCTAACTAGTAGACAGAGGCAAGTACGAGTCGTTCCCACGAAGAGCGGTGGAAATACTAAAATCAATATCTCAATTAAGAGTAACCAACAATAATGTTTTTGAATTTTTATAATGAGAATGAAACAAAGAAAATAAATTAAACTAATAAAACGAATCCAAATGAATAATCGATAACCATGGTTTTATTGGTATCCACCACTATTTTCTTACAAATACTGAAATAAAACATAATTATGAATACGTGTTTATTGTTCATTCTATTGACATCACCTATTATATATATTAGAGTCGCAAATATCACTGGTATACCCTAAGCATGGCACATCAAAAGACTAAATCCAAGTATGAACCATCAAATTGCATCAGCGAAAAAGTTATATGAAACTAAATATAGGTTCACAAATTCAATATGGCTTTTCTAAGCATAACTCATCAAAGTTTTTAACGAAGCATGGATCATCAAATAATAAGACAAATATATTTGTAAAACTATCAATTACGGGCAAAGGTTTTTTTATAACCGGTAAAGCAACAACTTATATTTTCAATCAATAAAAAAAACATTATTCAAAAATTAATCAATTCAAATCATATTGGTCTAACGCTATATAATCAATTCAAATTAGCCTAATACCCAAAGTGGTCTCATCCATTCACATCACCACTGACCGTTTATCCAGCCATTGAATCGTCTCCCAAGTAACCCATATGAATCATGGAAGCAAACACCAGTTCTTCTACTGAGAGAATCACCAAAATCAGCTCCAAATCGAGTACAAGGCTTCACAGTACAAGTTTAGCACAAACCCATGTGAACAAACTCATCAATCAATTCTTCCTTCTCTTTACTGTTGTAAATCAAACCGAGATATACCCAACGAAACCCACAGAATACCGTTGATGTCTCTGTTGCGTAGAGAGCTTCATAATCTCATCTATCTTACTCTCCGACCAATATTCACTGTTGAAACTGTTTTGATTTGATAACAACTGAAGATGTTGTTTATGCCTTCGATACACAACCAAGAAATGTGGTTGAGGATGGGACACATCTCCCACTTACTTGCCCTAGCCTCTAAACAACAACGTGTCTCATCATTTCTTTATCCAAAAGACGCCAATAATGTAAATGGCTCTCTAAACTAGTTTATAGTCGTGAGCATCATTGGTTGCTTTCTCCCCAAATGCCATTTAAGTCTTTCTTTATCCTCTTATTATACCGATGATCCGAATTAGCATATACTTTATACAAAATCACTAAAATAATGTTGGTTAGCCAAAATATTGAGTACCAGTTAATATAAATATGGATATAAAATGTAGCATCTACATGTTTATCAAATATTTATCTTACATCGGCTAATTTTTCTTTATATTCTTAATCTATGAAGAACTTAACATAAAATCGGCTGATAATATCCATTGACAACCGTATATTTTTCATAATCACATAAATTCCTAAAGTACAAATCACTAAAAAACCAAAATGGAATGCATGGGTTGAGAGAGTTACCTTATTTTGGCCATTTTTTGTTGTTTCCTTAAGTTTTGGATGTCACAATCTCTCGGAGATCCTTGAACTTCAGATCCTTCTTCAATTTTTATCGGAGATCCTTGAACTTTAGATTCTTCTTCAATTTCTAAATTAACTAGCGGTATGTTACGCAAGTTTTGGATTAGATGGATTAGGTTTTCTAGGTGCTTCCTTATATCGAGTTGTCGTTATGCAGAAGAATCGACAATGAGTTGGTATTTGAATTGACGATTATGTATTATCAATTGAAATTTTAGAAGAAACAGAAGAAGAATAGAGATAAGAAAACGAATCAACAGCATCCCCCAATTCTTGGTGTCGGGTTTTGTGAATACGGAGTTTTAGGTTCAAGTATAATGGCGAGGTTAATTTAGATATTTTACACTCTTTAGACACCCCTTATCAGCCTACGCTAGTTGGGTACACACTTAGCAGCCACAAAATTACTATGGGTAGTTTCCAGCTGCGCTGGACTTAAAAACTGGAATTTTACGAGTCCATCTTTTTTCACACTCCTCTAATGAGTGTATATTTAACATATTATTCTGATTGGTTATTTAACTGATGACCCCATTACTGATGAAGTATGAGTATTATCTATGACATTCGTGGAGGCCCGGGATCCAACATGGCTCAAGTTCGCAAGTAACAAAGAGATTTTAGTTTAGGTGGGGTCTTAGTAGGTGGTGTTTTATTATCTTACATGTATTAGAATTTACTATCTTTCAGCATTTAGATAAGGTTTATCTTATTAGTTTGTTTATCTTTTTCTTAGCTAGCAAGTTTAGGGTTCTATTTAAGGTCTTGTTTAAGGGTTTAATCGGCAGTTTTTGATGAATATGAAGAAAAGTTTAAAGCTCCTTTGAGTTTTCCATGTTCAGTTTATGTCTAATCCTATAACACTGCATCAGTTTTTGCGCTAGAAACTAATCACCGTTCATGGCTCTAGGAAGAGGAGAACATAGAATTGGTCTGCCTCTCCTCATCTGGAGGAGATGATGAAGTTTGAAAGGATTACCAAACTTGAACGACAGGTTGAAGTGCTCACTCGTCAGATGGCTGTTCTGCAAAAACAGCAAGAGCACCATCAATATCCAAATCGGCGAGAGGCGGAGGAGGATGCTGATGAGGAAGACATGTTTGATGTCTTCGCTGGTAGCGTAGTGGGTAGTCAACTCACTGCATATCAATCGCATGATTCCAGGTGGGACTCTGGGTTGATAGTTGACATCCCTGACCTTAATGGTAGCTCGCAACCAGATGGTTCAATTGATTTCATTTGTGATGTAGAGGAAGTTCTGGAGCTTAAGAGCATCCAGCGAGATCGAACAATGGGTAGTGAACCGTTGTTCTCAGCAAGCGCAAAAGAAGACGGAGTTGTTGTCGATTGGGAGTTACCACCAATCTATGATACTTATCCAAATGATGAAGTTTTCCTTCGTTCAGATTGTATCGATATTTTTCCGAGAGAAGATATAACAAATGTAAGTACTCCTTTGGTTCTATATGGTTCTGTTAATGAGTCTCAAGTTTTACGTATGGCAGAGAATATTAGTTTCCGTTCCAACTTTTATGAGAAAAAATTTGGTCATACCGAGATACTTGGAAATAATTATAAAAGTAAAATTAGAGGTCGAATTTTCTCGAACACCGAAACAGAAGCACATCTGAAAAGTTATCGGGACATTTGGGAAGCGTCGTGTATTGTGCTAGCACAAAGGAAATTTTGGTCCAATGGCCTGGAACAAGAATTATAGCATGTGCAGCTGTATGTCTAGCGCATGCTATAGGTTTTTTATTTCTTGATAGTACTTTTACAACATGTGTTTCCACTGATATTCAAAGAAGTTTACAAAGCATTTGTTTTCATTCTCGTGATGCTGGTTCATGTGCTCATTCGGCTTCTTGTCGGGCATATCTTTATGCTGAGATGAAAATAGTTCTAAGTCAGTTTTCGCGAAACACTTTAATTATTGAATCCTATAACAGTTTTGGAAACTATGTATGGGTCTTCAAACATGATTTTCTAGTTATGTCAAGACAAGAAAGTTTGAAAGATAAAGTAGACCCAGCAAGGCCGATAGGTAACATTTCTTTATCTTTATTTCATTTCCGTGTTGGTGTATGTGTTTTTTTGTATGAGAAGAAGCTTCATCACATGAGACAAATGCTGAATAATCTAGTTTGTTATTGGGAAAAGGGTTTGAGAGAAATTTCCTCTCCAGACATGTACCCTATTCTAAATTGTGAGCCGAAGTCATTTAGCTTTGTTCATGAGAAACTGATCTCTTGGACGATGTCAGTTTACGTATACATGTGCCATTGTACAACTCTACTTGCCAAGAAATTTGTTTTGGCTCTGTCTACAGGTGACTGCATGTTTTCTATTGCGACAATGAATTCGGTTATCAAGGCCTTTTCTGTTAACAAGGAAGCACAGCTAAGACGGGAAAAGGGAGGAAGCACTAGATGTTTTGTTATACTGATTACTGCCATTGCAATTGCAAGGCACTTTGCTGGACTGTCTTGTATCAAAAGAGGTTTTTATGATCATAATGAAGTACCCTCAAAGTACGTCAATCTTTTAAAAGATCTTGTAGTTGCCGCAAGAAGAATTATTGTACCCGAAGGTCTTGCGTCAGTATTTGAAATCATACCCAAGCAACGAAAGTTTTTCTCGTTCTCTGGCATGTACTATTATAGCAAACCTTATTTTGAAGCTTTTGTATACGCTGTTGTTATGCCATTTTTAATAGAGATAGAGAAACACGTTGGGATTACGCGACAACAGCTGGTGAAGAAATGGACAAGCTACAAGGTTGCTACAAGGTGGTGTTCAAGGTCTTTCCACTCTTTCCACTACTGCAACCATTATTTTAACATTTATACATCTCTTCAAGCAGTCAGTGAAATTAGGTTCTCTTACTTCCTTGAGTTGTTCAATAAGGGAATCAATGGTGCAATCAAATATGTCGTAGTTTCACCATTTGAACAAGAGCGAGAAGAACAAGAGCGAGAAGAACAAAAGGTTTTCAAAGGAACTCAGGAAGGTTTATGTCCAGATTATATGTTTACGAATGAGGCATGTTTGGGAAGGAAGGAAGTTACAGTTTCTCGTTATTCACACTCAATCAGGGAGCATAAGTTATTTAAGGAAGTGCAACATGAGCTATCGTCCTCATGTGCACGAAAATTAATTGACCAGGAATTATTCAGTCATCTCCTTGTGCTTAAGTACGATAAGGATGATAAGATGGATGACCTCGTTCCCAGGCGCATGTTTTGTGCAATCAAAGATAACGTGGAGAAGGAAAATCAGCGGTCTCTACTAACATTGACACCATCAACAGCACTAACGATGTGGATTTTATTTTTGAACGAGGAAAGTCAAAACAAGAAGATGGTGGTTAATGGTCTCAAAAGCGAAGATGGTGGCCAGAGATTCATATATGCTATATATCGAAGTGGGTTAATGCTAGTTACTGGCACAATTAGGTCCAGTATCATAAGTGGAGGCTGGCGTTTTGTGTTTGATCGTGGAAAAGCATCATAAAAGTCATATGATTCATTCAACGCACCTCTTGTTTACTGTGCTTTGGAATTTCAAAAGCTTTGGGTTTTGTTTTTGACTATGGGAGAGCAGGAGAGGCAAAATTCAGAGACAAATTTTATTTGAGCTGGGGAGAATGATGAAGTATGAGTAGTAGCTATGGCATTCGTGGAGGCCCGAGATCCAACAGGGCTCAAGTTCGCAAGTAACAAAGAGATTTTAGTTTAGGTGGGGTCTTAGTAGGTGGTGTTTTATTATCTTACGTGTATTAGAATTTACTATCTTTCATCATTTAGATAAGGTTTATCTTATTAGTTTGTTTATCTTTTTATGAAGAAAAGTTTAAAGCTCCTTTGAGTTCTCCATGTTCAGTTTATGTCTAATCCTATAACCCTGTATCAATTACCCTTTATGTTTAGCATCCTGACCCTCATTAGATAACTTCCTAAATTAAATCAATGTTGGAAATTGAAATGTTACGTACACACTCGTTAAGGAGTGTACCTAAATTTGGACTCACAAGGGTTTGAAAATGAGAGCCAATTGAAGAGCAACATGTGGCGGGGTGAGAATAAACAAGGAGGTGGGAAACGACTCCGTTAACATAGCTCGGGAGTTTCTGTGACTTGCAAATTTCGAAGCTTATCCCAGCATAAGACAAGACAAGAAAGCCCTGAATCACACAAGAAACACCATTAAACACACATGAATTTACATGATTGGCAGCAACACACCACTATTTCATTTCGGTCTTATCCATCCATTAAACAAACACTTTTCTTCTTTCTATTTCATTCCACTCCCTCCCTCCATCTCTCTCTAAACCACGTACTTTCCCCTCTTCTCTCTAATGGCGTCAGTTTCAGCTCCACCATTTCCTTCACAGACTACTTACACAGATTCAAATCCACGGAATTTCTCATTCAGAAACCTTAATAAGTTCTCTATTACATCCCCTTCTTCACCATTAAAGAAATTTCAAACTTATCCGTATAATAATTTTAGGGTTCCAGATGCTACCCTAATATGTCGTTGTCAAAAGCGTCCTTCAGATCCTCCTCCTCCTGAAGATTATGCTAATAGAAGATGGGATTCTGGATTACAAGATGTTGTCAAAAGTGTCATTAAAAAGTTTGATGATTATATGAATTCTATCCGGAATCCAGAAAATAAACAAAATTCTAATCATGATTTGGTTACAGAGAAAGTTACTGGAATCGAAGGTGAAGAGTGGGATTGGGATCGATGGAAGAAGCATTTCGAAGATGTTGAAGAACAGGAGAAAATTGTTTCCGTCTTGAAGGTATTTTTCTTCTTATTATTATTTTAAACTTCAGTTGGGAAATAACTTCAAGTATCCGAAAAATGTTAGAATGCACGCTCAATTGGCCGGGCAGACGCATATAAACACGATCAATCCCAATCCCTTACTTGGTCATTATGAGACATTTAAGATACATATCCTTAATGTAGACTACGTAGCTAAGGTCCGTGAAAAAGCTAAAAGTTTTGTTTGAGTATTGCGTGTAAGTTATGATGCTTGTGTGAGCATTCTTTTTGTGCATGTGGATATTTGTTCGCAAGCTGATATTTTGTATTCAACAGTCCCAGTTAAATGATGCTGTTAATCGAGAAGAGTTTGAAGACGCTGCTAAATTAAAAGTGGCAATTGCTGCAATCGCAGCAAATGATACAGTGGGCAAAGTGATTACTTGTCTCAACGTAAGAAGCCTATCTTTCGTCTCTCTCTGTTTCCTTATGTATCTGCCATCTGATGTTATTGATTTGCTGCAGAGAGCGGTAGAAGAAGAACGTTATGGAGATGCTGCTTTAATGAGAGACAATGCTGGGGCAGGTTTGGTGAGTCAACTCCAGAGAAATTTATTTCACAGCTGAAATGTTTCTAGGGGTTATGTTTTAATATCGTACTTGCCTTGTTTTTTTCTTCTTAGAGGTTATCAATGTGATAACTACTGGAAATAAGGTAGAAGGGAGAACTTACCTTTGTTCTAATCGACCACCTTAAACTTATGGCACTAATTCTAGTCATTTTGTCTTGCGAAGTTTCTTCGCCCTACAGCCTATAAATTCCGAGAGACAGTTTTTTTAGGATGACTCTTATCTTGTTCAAAGTAAATTACTTTGTTCTTGACTTCTTTTTATTGTTATATTATCAGTACTATGTTTCAATTTGTAGCATTTAAGCTGGCTTCTCAAAGCTGCCGTACCTAAGGTTGAAGTTACCTGTCCTAACTTCTTTTATTCTTAATATTTTTGTAGATAGGATGGTGGGCAGGCATTTCAAAAAACTCAGATGTACCTTATGGTCGAATCATCCGTATAAGTTCAGAGCATGGGAGATATGTGGCACGGAGTTATAGTCCACGGTAAGATAGTGGTTACAGTGGGCATTTCTTCCAAACTTTGTCTCTGTTTCTGTCATCCTCAGATAATCAATCTTACCACTATTACCTTTTATCATTCTGTTTAGCTTTCTGTTTTAAATTTTTACCTTGTCTCAGGCATCTTGCTACTGCCGCACCTGGTGTTCCCCTATTTGAAGTTTTCTTTACCATTAGCGACAAAGGAGAATACAAACAGCAGGTATATAGTAGTTACAATCCTGTTTCTGGTGCACTCTGGGTTTTCGTATATATCAAGTTCCAGAGTTGCTGATTAAAAATGAGGAGGTTCTAGTTTCTATTTTGCCACCAGGCTCACCACTATCATATACTTCGGTCATTCACTTAGCTTAATGATCCCACACTTCAAAAATACACATTTTACATCCTTTGCTCTTTCAAGCTTAGAAATAATTTTCCCAATCTTCAGCGGATGTACTCTTCTACCAGATTCATATAGCTGTTGGGATTCACTCTGCGTGGTGTCACAGATTATTTTTTTCAATGCATTTGACTTGATGTTAAAGTTCTTGTGATGCTGTGGTATATTTCACTCTGCGTGGTGTCACAGATTTTTTTCCAATGCATTTGACTTGATGTTTTTCCAAACTAAGTGATTGGAGTTGAATTTCAGGCAGTGTACTTGAAGCGTGGTGGTCAGAAATCTAGCTCTCCTTTAAAATTCTCCAAGTACCCTGATCCTACTGGTGGCTCAAACACTTTGAACAAGTCAAGTGAAGGAAAAAGTGGTTTATCCACTGCAAGCACCGAGGATGCGGAAGAGATTGAAGATAAGGACAATGACTCCGATATGTCCGATGAAATGACTGGTTTTCCTAATATCTTACGTGATATGATTCCTGGTGTCAAGGTCACCGTCCTGAAAGTTACAGCACCGGGCAAGGTGGATAAGGATTTAATATCCAAGGTGATTGAACAAATCATGGAAGAAGAAGACGAAGACGAAGTGGAGGAAGAAGAAGATGAGGAGGAAAAAGACGTGGAGTTATTGGATCTTGAAATAGATGATGAAGTTAAAGCTGAAAGTAACCAAGATCAAGATGAAATAGAAATGAATGCTGATTCTGGAGTAATTAGTGATATAATAAGTGAAGAGCGAAATGAATTGGCAGTGAAAGTTGTAATTGGTGGTTTAGTACAAAATCTTTCGAGCAATACCCCTTCTAAGGCTTTACTTCGAGTTCCAGCTAGACTAGACAAATCAGGTCGGTTGTCATTTTCATTTACTATTGAGAAAGATGAAAGTGAACTGGATGCTGGTGGTAAAGGAAAGCCTTCTCTAGATAAGATGGCTACTCTTCGAGGTCCACGTAGCATTGATAATCTCATGTCTGATCTTGCTAAATCTGTCATTACTAAGGAGAAGATTCCCATGAAGGTTAGTACTACTTTTATCAATATTACTTCAACTATCATGGTTTTCTCTCTTTTTAAGTAAACCTCGACCACGAAACTAGAGCTACATATTTTCCATGCCTGTATCTAGTAAAAAGGTTTCAGTCGTTGTTCATTGTGCAAGAGCATGAAGACAGTAGCCCCTCACCTGACACTTAACCTCCTGGAAAAAGTTGAAAAACTGATTAAAAGAAAATAATTCTTCTATTTGTAAGCAGTTATGAGCATTGTCTTCTTATGGCTGAATATAGTTAGTTAGTTTAAACTATCTAATTTGCTATTTTTTTTAATTCATCGTTCTTTTCTATGTGTAGGTACTTAAGGATGTGGGGGAATTCATAAATCTCACTCTTAACCAAGCTCAAAATCGTCAGCTTCTTTCTGGGACTACGCTATTCAATCGCATTCAGATACCAGCATCTACAGATCTACTCAGTGGTAATTATATTAAAAACCTCAAGTGATTTTTAGCACTTTCTAATTGTTTTATTTAATTTCCTCGTGTTTCTTAATGCTCTGGTTTGGTGTGTGAAGTTTGACTTCATTTGTACATGCACTGATCTTTAACTGATGTTTTCTTGTGACTGAGGATATTTTCATTCATTGGTAATAGGCTTGTATATTGGTTCGCACGGGCTTTACACATCAGAAGTCATTCAGTTAAGACGAAAATTTGGACAATGGCAACATGATAGTGGAAATAAGAATCCTCAAGATCTTGAATTTTATGAATACGTGGAGGCTTTAAAATTGATAGGGGATTCCCATGTACCGGCAGGGCAGGTACTTCCATTTTCATGCATGCTCAATCTAATTTTGTGGAGCTTATCCATAGGCAATTTTTTTGGGGGGCAAGGCTTCATTAATTACATTATATTTCATTGGCTATCCGTGGTATGGGTGTCATGCTTCATAATTAGTGTACTGGGATTACTTCATAATCTGTGGTGGACTGGTGGGCGTTGGTTATTCTGAATTGTTTTTCATGTTGGCAAGTAACATTCTCCTATGTCCTGAATATAGCTATTTAAAATGTCGGCCAAATTCTTCCTTAACAATCGAATTTAAATGGTTTTTTTCAGGTAGCATTTCGTGCAAAGGTTGGCAGACAATATCAGCTGCCTCATAAAGGGATAATCCCAGACGAGTTTGGAGTGGTGAGTGGCTTTCTATTAAACATCACTCTCCTCCTAGTAGTTTAGCTAAAGATAAAGCACTAATTATGTTCAGCTTCAATTAGGTCGCTCGATATAAAGGACAAGGCAGGCTTGCTGAACCAGGGGTCAAGAATCCTCGATGGGTTGATGGTGAACTTGTTGTTCTTGACGGAAAGGTTTTTTTGTTTCCTTTTATTTTTTCCTTGGCTCTGTTTTTCGTTAGAATTGGTTATGATATAACTGATTCTGGCATTATGCTTCTATTGTTGATGGATGCAGTTTATCAGAGGGGGCCCAGTTGTTGGTTTCGTATATTGGGCTCCTGAATATCATTTCCTAGTATTCTTCCACCGGCTGAGGCTTCCAGAGTAGGTTTCTATCATTGTCAAGTCTAAGCAAGCTCCTTTGTCTCTCGATATTTCTTCAAGGTGAGGCTATATTATGATCTTAAGATTCTTACCTTTAGTGAGAGTGAGAGCATGAGAGTGAGAGAGGGAGAGGGAGAGGGAGAGATGTAATGACAAAACATATACTGGGATATCTTGTGCATACATCTAATTAATGTTCGCTAATGTGCAGTGTAGACATTTTTAAGGTCTCTCCTCCAAGTAGCACAGCAGAGAGGGAAATAAGAGAAGTGCGGGTTATGATGAAGGCCGAATTTTTGGTATAAATTTGATTTATATGTTTATAAGCATAGAGGCCCTAGATGATGAGGAACTTGAAGATCAATACCTTTCTCATTCGAAGTGACTATTACTGTAAATAGTATGAAGCTGACTAGCTTATGTATCCAACTTTAGTTGAAATTTTGAATTGTAAATTATTTTATGTAGTCCATTTGATCTGTGGATATTCTGATAATGCCTGGGGAATAAATGCCCGAGAATGTAGTAAACTCTGGATCAGTTTAGGAAATTTAGGCATGAATATCATATCAGATACGGTCAGGGTGGGAGGCAAATGTATTTAGTGTGTTACGTCATGATGGCTAATTAATTTGATAATTAATACATTAATTTCTTTCTTGTGGGAATGTTATAAATGCCCCTTCATTTGAGAGGGAGCTTCATGAATACCCTTTATAACTTCACAAATGCCCCTGACCTATCTAGAAGAATATTATTTTATTGATGATTCCCTAAAGATTCCCTAAATGCCCTCCAAATGTTAGTAAAGCGAATCTGTTTTAACTTCAGATTTAGAAGAAGAAAAAATCGTTCCTCTTTCCTCCTCTTTCTGCGTCACCACCAACATCTTTGCCATTACCACCACCCCGTCGTCGTCTCCGCCACCATTTTCGTTGCTCGACCGACAAAATTTTTCAACACTAGAGAATAAAAATCGTCTGTATGTGAGAGTGAGAGAGAGAGATTTGTTCGCTGCAACTTATCAAATCTCCACCACCACCATCACCACCTCTGCAACTACCACTACCTCAGTCTCGGCCTCGGCCTCCACCTCCGATGGTAAGCAAACTTTTAGAGGTAAAATTAACGATTACGTCTTTAGTTTCAGATCTGGAAAATTTATATGAAATACGAAATGAGAGAGATATTCGTTGACAAACCAATCAACAACAGCAGAAATTAAATTTTGGAATCAGCAGCAACAACTAAAACTAAAATACCTTCTTTTTTCTTCTCTGAGTTTTTCAACATCAAAAGATCGAGATTCGATATTTTGGTTTCGTTAAAGTAATTTGTGAGATCGAGATTCGATTTTTAGGTTTATTTGATTTTTGGTTTTGTTGCAATTTCAGGAGCAATCATCATGTAAAAACTGACGAATTAGAGATGTGGTGGTGGATGCTGGTGGTGCACGGTTTTAATGAGCTTAGAAATTCATCAGTATTCAATTTGGTATTTTTTATTATGTATTTGTGATTCAATTGAATGAAAAGTGTTATGTGATTGATTAGGAAATGTGTATCTGTTTTGCAGAAAAAATTGCAAGCATAGGCTGTCGGTGTTCCACCACCCACCACCAGCATCCCAGAAAAAATTGCAAGCATAGTAGAATATATTTGTGGAACGAACTGGGTATGTATGTAAGTGCTAGAATCTCATAAAAGGGAAGAATATGAACCTTCTGTGGATTAAGGAAGCACGAAAGAAGATGGATAAGTTAAAGGCGGAAAGGAAACCAGTGCCACAGATCATGATCGAGGTACATTTCCTTATATTTCTTTGTGTTTTTACGGGTTTAAGAATGAGACTTATCGGATATTGTAGGTGAGGTAGAACCCATAGAGGTGGGTTCTCAAATTTACCTTGTGTGTTTCTGGACACTTGTGTTGCTTTTGTTTCATAATACTCTTATATATCCTATGGACCATCAAGACGGCAATTAGTTTTGTGGATTTCAATAGATTTTGAATGATCTCGTTTAACTGGAACAGGTGGGGCTAGAAAATGTACATATAAAATTGAGTTAGATTACTATTTGGGTATAATTGGGTTCAAATTTCATTTTTCTTTCACTAACTCAAATTTGATACTGATCATACTCTATCCTTTTCGGATGTGTTGTATTAAAGTTGTGATCTCCTAATGGAATATCTATGATGGACACTAGTTCTTACTTAATCTCGGATTAGGCTATCATGCTCCCCTGTTTTTTTAAAATATCACGGAGTAACAATCCTGGATTCTACTTGTTAGGGATTTGTAGGTGACAGGTTTCAAAAGCCAATATCATTGTAGTTCTGTTTGTTTGCTAACCGCATGTTCGCACCTTTCCTTTGTATTTATATCTTATTATTAATGTTTGCGTGGTTGAATTTTGATGGATTATTAACAATGCTAATTGCACCTGCCTTTCATTTGTTAAGTATATCTTATTAATGGTATCAACAACCAATAATGTAGTGATTTGTTGAATTTGTTAAAATGACTAGTTTGGACTATAATGTAGTGATTTGTTGAATTTGGTATTGGGGTTGTGTGTTTGTGGTTTCACTAATTTTGTTACTTGCTGCATTGGTGGAATTCGTGTGTTTCTGTGATGGTAATGGGAGATTTCATTCCTAAGACGGAAATACCCACCTCATGAATACATTGCGACTATACTTCTTGTCATTGGGTTGATCATGTTTACATTAGCCGATGCTAATACGTCGGTAATTTCAAGTATGCTTGGGGTTATTATGGTTTCTGGTGCTTTGATTATGGATGCTTTTTTGGGTAATTTGCAAGAAGCAATTTTCACTATGAATCCTGAAACATCTTAGGTAATTTTCGTGCTCTTGAGTTTCCGTTATTGAGTTCAAACTTTAACTGAAAATCATGAACAACGTTTAGTGTAAAATTTGAATTCTTACTTACTTTTCACCTGGAAAGAAAAAACTCTTTTGCGGATAATTTAGTTACAACTTTAACCATATTCTAAACATTTAAAGTGGTAAATCGTAAATGTATGCAGTGAATTTTTTTGCGTTGTACGGGTAAAAAGGATTCTAACTTTATGCTGTTTGTTCTCTCAATTTATGCAGACGGAGATGTTATTTTGCTCAACTGTTGTTGGGTTACCTTTCTTGATCCCACCTATGCTTTTAACCGGAGAAATATTTAAAGCCTGGAATGCGTGTTATGAGGTAAAGTAAAGATCAATATTCAGTACCACTGCCATCCATTCAATTCATAAGTACTTTTCTTGCATTTCTCTTTTCTTAGTATGATAAAAGTCAAGAACTTCTGATACCAGATTGGATGACTGCAGTCTCTGTTTATTGTTTAATGTGGACTTATTTAAGCAATTTAATGTTGTCTTGAATGGCAACTTATGATAATTGCAGGCAACTGATTGGAGAAGAGCTTTCCGGTTTGTGTGAAAGATTTCCCTTGAAGCTATAATAGTGAGTCCACTCCTCCACTCCTGTTTACTTGTATACTAATAGTTACATTAGATGAACCTATGGTGTAATGGTATCACAACTGACTCTAGTCAGAAGATGCATCGATTCACGTTAGGTTCACTACTTTTAGTATATTTGTGTATCAACAATAGAAAGTGACCTTAGTTTAGGGAGTCAACAACCAATGTTTCTGTATCAACAATAGAAAAATGGTATCAACAACCAAGGTTTGTGTATCAACAATAGAAAAATGGTATCAACAACCAGTGTTAGTGTATCAACAATGGAAAAATGGAATCAACAACCAGTGTTTGTGTATCAACAATATAAATTGACCTTAGTTTAGCGAGTCAACAACCAAGGTTTGTGTATCAACAATATAAAAATGGTATCAACAACCAACATTAGTGTATCAACAATGGAAAAATGGAATCAACAACCAGTGTTTGTGTATCAACAATAGAAATTGACCTTAGTTTAGGGAGTCAACAACCAAGGTTTGTGTATCAACAACAGAAAAATGGTATCAACAACCAAGGTTTGTGTATCAACAATAGAAATTGACCTTAGTTTAGGGAGTCAACAACCAAGGTTTGTGTATCAACAACAGAAAAATGGTATCAACAACCAAGGTTTGTGTATCAACAATAGAAAAATGGTATCAACAACCAATATTTATGTATCAACAATAGAAATTGATCTTAGTGTTAGGAGTCGACAACAAATGTTTGTGTATCAACAATAGCAATCGACCTTTGTTTAGGGAGTCAGCAACCAAGGTTTGTGTATCAACAATAGAAAAATGGTATCAACAACCAAGGTTTGTGTATCAACAATAGAAAAATGGTATCAACAACCAAGGTTTGTGTATCGACAATAGAAAAATGGTATCAACAACCAATATTTGTGTATCAACAATAGAAATTGGCCTTAGTTTAGGGAGTCAACAACCAGTGTATCTCTATCAACAATAAAAAAATGGTATCAACAACCAATATTTGTGTATCAACAATAGAATAATGGTATCAACAACCAAGGTTTGTGTATCAACAATAGAATAATGGTATCAACAACCAAGGTTTGTGTATCAACAATAGAAAAATGGTATCAACAACCAAATTTGACAAATATTTTTGAACTTTTGATTTTTTGGGTCAACAAAAATGTTCAATTGTTGACGCCTAATATTAATGGCGGCGGCAACAATAGTGATGGTGGTGAGTGAGTAAATGGAAACAATGAGTGGTGGTGGCGTTGGTGGCTAGCGGAGTGGTGGTGGTGGGTCTGTGTTGGTGGCGGTGGTATGTATGTTGTTGGTGGAGAGTGAAATATTAGAAAAAAATATTTTCTAATGGATAAAATTCTTAAATGAAAATAATATTGTAAGTAAAGGTATTAAGGTAATCTATTTTTTAATGGATAAGGTATTTAAATGATAGAGATATTTATATTGTTGTATAAGGGTATTTGTGTTGGCCCTCTATAATAGGGGCATTTAATTAATGTACCCTTCTTTCTTTGTTGAAACTTGTAAGTAATAAATCCCATGTCGTTACGAGTTGTCTAAAAGATTCCAACTTAGGCAACACCTGGAAAAGGTCTTCGGTGACCAATCTTTGGTGTCTTTTAGACTCACCGTGTACGAGCTTAGTCCAATTTGTCAGAAAGTGATTTGATGAGGGCAACTTCCGCCACCTTAAAATGAATAAACGCATAACAGTGTAGATAACGTGATAAAACTTGGCTGTCAAAAACTCTTTCCAGTTTCCTTGGTAGTTTCTTCATTCTTGCAGGAAAAATGGAATGAAGTTGTCAGAAGTAAGGTTATCTTTCTTGAACAGTATTACTAAAAGAATATGAATAAATAAAAGTTTAAGAAAACACAACACTTTAGTAACCTGGGGTATTTAGGGGCCACCCCAACACAATTAGTGGCGACACAAAACGACAAAATAGGTCATAATCGGTAGGTTATTTCCGGGGCATTTTTTTAATGGTCAAACCACCCTTTACAATCGGTAGGTTATTTCAAAATCGGTAGTTAATCAACAATCGGAAGTAAATTTAGTTTGTATAACTTCCGAATATAAATTATCCACAAAATAAAATCCTATATCTTTTGAATTTTGATTATCCTATAATCGGTAGTAAATAAAGTTATATTGACTCCCGATTATACAGTTTACCTTTGGAAAAAATGCTATCATAATCGGTATGGAATTTAGGTTATTTAACTTCCGAATATAGAGTAGCCCCAAAATCAGAGTTTGCAAAAATCCTTTTTTTTTAAATTTTAGTTGAGCCTATAATCGGTGAGAAAGGAAGAGTTATCATGACTTCCGATTATACAGTGGCTGTCTTTGCAAATATCCTACCATAATCGGTAGTCAAGATACTTCGTATAACTACCGAATATAGAGTAGCCCCAAAATCAGAGTTTGCAAAAATCTTCTTCCTTTGGTTGAGCCTATAAGTAGTCAAGATACTTCGTATAACAGCCGGGAGGGGCTACCCCCGGACAGCGGCAAACAATCTTGAAAATATCCAACACATATAACTACCGTATATAGAGTTGCCCCAAAATGAGATTTTTCAAAAATCCTCTATTTTTCTAATTTGGTTCAGCCTATAATCGGTAGTAAATGAAGTTATCATGACTTCCGATTGTACAATATAATCTTTGTCGAAATCTTCCCATAATCGGTAGTCAAAATAGTTCATAAAACTACCGAATATAGAGTTGCCCCAAACTACCGATTATGGATTAACCTCCCGATTATAAAGGGGCATATAAGTATTTTTAACTTATTTTATCTTTTGTGTCGCCCCTAATTACGTTGGGGTCGCCCCTAAAAGTGTCAGGTTTAGTAACCTGGATAATTTGGGGCCTACACCAATTATTTAGGGCCTGTTACTAAATGACAAAATAAGATATTTTGAAGTAAATGAGATACCCTTTAATCAACTATTTTCTTTAATGATAGATTAGTGTTAATTTAGTTTATTAATACTACATCCGTTCCTAAATAATAGGCTAGTTTCTATAAATAGATGTTTCAAAAAAATATGCTGGTTTCCTAATTGGGAAAGTCAAATGTTACTTTAGTTTTTTGGGACCACTTTTCTCTTAATTTCTTTTGATAACAAGTGTCATGTGGACCATTTCACTTTACTTCTTTTGCTGACAAGTGTCATGGGGACCATTTCACTTCACTTCTTTTATTGACAAGTGTCATGAGGACCACTTTCAATGATTAGTTCTCTTAATTTCCTTAATTTTCTCTAAAAACAAAACCAGCCTATTAATTAGGAACAGAGGGAGTAGATGTTTAATCTTATTAATCTAGAAATCAACTAATGTTGATTCATCACCAAAACATGATAATTTTTTATTTTCTTTCGAAAACACTACCCAAAATCGATTTACGTTCATGCATTCATAAACCGATTCTAGGTTGGTGTTTCGCTATTCACGAAGGATTTTCATAATCGGTTAAAGAATGCATGCATAAAATCCGATTCTAACAATCTAGTTTTTCTAGTCACATATAAATCGATTGCTTCACATAATCGATTCATGTGAACATCCACATAATCCGATTCTAACAAAAAAAAAACATACAAAAAGCCGGGTTTCTCTTCCATACCATAATCGGTTTATGTGGGCATTAACTTTTACCGATTTTGGTTAAATTTTCTTCAACCAGAAAACACATTCAGGACAATCGGTTGACGTGTTCATGAACATTGACCGATTGTCAAGGAATCGGTAAATATGGACATGAACGTCGACCGAGTATGTTAAACACAGTAAAGAGATAAATCAATCACAAATATAATAAAGAGATATGGGTAGCAACCGATGATGTTTAGTTTGATTTTTGATTTTTATTTTAAATGGATGATAAAATTTATTTTAAATCGATCGATGTTGTTAGAACTGATTGATGAATTTGATTTTGAATTTGAAATGATTTTAATAGGTTTCGGTTTTGAGATGGTTTTAAATTTAAAAGGATAAATCTTAGGATTGAATTTTAAATGTGAGGGTACCTTAGTACTTTTACCTAGTTTTTTCACGTAGTGATAGGCCCCAAACTAACTAAGTTTAATAACTACGACATATTCTAAAAGTTTTCATAACTATGCATTTTATTTCTCCTTTTTATGCAAGAAAATGAATTTAGGTAATTGCGTTATAGGATTATTCTGTATGGAGTAATGGGATAAAGATAGCTTAATTTATTTATTTATAAGCATAAAGATACCTTTGAAAGGCTAAATCGCTATATAAGATTTTAAAACTACAAAATACTGTTATTTAGAAAATCCAACCAAAACTTCAACATGGGTAAAACACAAAAACAAATTTAACGGAACCTGAGATTCCCAAGGTAAAAAATAGAGAAAGAAAACAAATTTCAGATTTTGTTAGGTCAAAAATAGATTAAAAATATAGTTGAATCTTAGGCGTTGTTTTATGTTTTCGACGATTGATTGATCCCTATTTTTTAGCGTTCAATCAAATTAAGTATGAAAATATCAGTCTAACTTTATTAAGTGATCTAAAGGTTAGGAAGGATAATTTGATTGTTTATGAAAATACTTGTATTTGATAAAAATAATTATCCTTTTACTTCTTGCGTAATCTTGTGTATGTCCATAATGATTCGACTCTACACCGATATCTTATCCACTACGGTGATCCAACAACAACTTTCAAGAGGTCGCCAAATTATAGATTGCTCATGTCCTTCTCGAGCACACTTAACTACATAGTCTTTTCCAAAGACGAAGAAAACTTTGTGATTTCTCTATTCTGTTGTTGATCTAAAGTTTGTGAACTTCAATAACTAGTAGACAAGATCTAGATACAAGAATTATCAGGTAAAAGGATAGTCTGACCGGGATTCACGAATCCTAAGTGAAGTCTTCAAATTCATTACCTAATACAGTTCCGTAAATAAACCTAGGTTACATAGGACGACTCTAGCTATAAAACTATGAGACAAGAGTGCCGGGATTAAGAAATCCAGCTGTAAGAGCCTCTCTATTATGGAATTTTAAGGCTACATGTAGATTTGAATTCAAGCTAGTGTTACTTGGAATACAACTTGACATTTTCCCAGTTTAGATAAAATTCCTAATAAGGAGTTCACGTGAGCGTGCAAAAAGTTTTCCTTGAAGTTACACAGAAGAATATGTATTATGGTCTGATAGTACATGGAACCATGCACAATGATAGTCCATAGAGCCTGACTAAGGCCGTGAACTTATAAGTAATAATGGCGTTCAATAACACTCAAGACAAAACATTAATCCACAAGCCTAAAGATAATTTGTGAAGTAAAGTTGTCTTAGAAGTGTATATGAGAGATATAACAAAAGTGAACTATACCCATACTCCAGGTATGCATACCGAGTATGCGTACCCTTGGCAATTGCGAAATCAGATTACCTAGGTATGCATACCGAGTATGTGTACCCTTGGCAATTTGGTAAGTCAGATCATATGGTGATTTCGGACCAGGTTCAAACCCATATGGTGATCCGAATTCAAAATGTTACGGGTCGGAAAGAGATTTCTCTTACTTATATTTTTTTTTAATATCAAACATAATTGAAGCTTGATAAAACATGAATTGATGCATATGAATTTACTAATCATCTTTAACAACATTTTAGTTCAAATTTACATTTCAATCAATACAATAAAACAATACAATGATTAAACTAACTTCTTAATTCCCCTTCCAACATCCATAAATCTGCAAAGAATGTTAATCGGGGTGAGATGACAGCTCAGTAGAATGCATAATAATATCAATGAGTCAAACATACAACATGAGTATATGACATAATTTCGAGCAATCAATGATATATATATATATATTCAACCAGCAAGATTACTACACAAGTATTATTTTCTTCAATCATCTAATTATTTGTTCAATCATAAATTGGCGATATCAATATTATTTCTAACAAATCCTCTAATTAAGATTTTAAAATAAGACTTCCAAATGTTAATAATATCTCAACAAATCATCTAATAAAGATTTCAAAACAAGACTTCACATATTAATATTTTCACCAACAAACCATGAGTTCACGGCACAAAAACCTTGGTTCGTACACCTATCTATCGTTTACCATCACGGACAACCGCCATCGATGGCCAGGAACAAAAGTTCCCATGTGGATCATAACCATCTGCTCTCAGGGATCATTACCCGTTTCATTTTCGTTATCTGGCACGAACAACCGCCATCGATGGTCAGAAAACACAAGTTCTTACATGGGGATCATTACCCATTTAACTCTGAGGATCATTATCCGCCGTTAGCATGAAATCATATTCCATCTAATGGTAAAACATGACTCATTTCTTTTATAAATCACTAGAAATAACCCGTGCCATAACGACACGGCATGAGCCTAACAAATATTTTTGGTAAATATCTAATAAAAAAAGACTAATTCGACATTTATTTAATTAACGATTATATTTAATTATATTTCAAAATGTTGTTAGGTTGAATTTCACAAGTATGAACTTGTGGATCAGGAAGCCTCATATAAATAATTCTTAAATTTGGTCCAAAGTTAGTGGATTAAAAAATAAATACTGAAATTCAATCTTGCTAATCAAATTTGTAAGACCCCAAAGTCTTTCTTTGGTTTAACAAAACCTTTTAGTCGAATTCGACTCTAAGAATGCCTGAAACTCAAAAACTCAAGTGTCATTAACACTTGTAGGTTGCATGAATAAGAAATGTTCTTGTTCCTTTAATAATTTTGGGTGCCTTAGTTATAGATTATAGTTTCTTAATGTTGAGGTTGTATTAATCTGAACTCTTAGTGCTTCCATAACCATCCATGCATGATTCACACGTGTAGCTTACCTTTGTAAATTTGTGAAAATAAAACTAGAGGTACCAGTAGAAACTCGGTACTCAGTTCTTCCTTCTTCTTCCTCTTTTCTTCTTTTCCTTTCATTTCTCTCTGGCGATTTCCCTCGTTCCCTGAAAATTTAGAAGAC
Source organism: Papaver bracteatum (assembly GCA_023529315.1). Classification (NCBI taxonomy): domain Eukaryota; kingdom Viridiplantae; phylum Streptophyta; class Magnoliopsida; order Ranunculales; family Papaveraceae; genus Papaver; species Papaver bracteatum. The sequence goes on from JAJJWX010004373.1 coordinate 169,332, forward strand.
TTAACTGAGATTACGAAAAGTTAGTAATCAGTAGAGGTGCAATCACATCTGGTTGCTGGAGGCATTCATTCATCATTGTTGGATTAGAAATAGGAAGAGGAATTTCTTTTCTTCAATGAGAATTCGATTTGAGGCAAGTGGCTTTCAATTAACTGATTCAATTCTCATCAATTTTCCAGTCTGTATGTATGACACTAGAAATGCATGATTAGGTATTTCATTATCAATCCTTTCTTGAATTAAAATTGTTGAAAAACAAACAATTAGGGTTCATAACAATATCAGGTTTCCCCTCAAAATCGGCTAGCTATGGATGATTCATGTTAAATGCCTAAACGGGTCTGTATGAATTTACTAAGTGTTAGAGCATAGATCGGTTGAACCCACCAAGCATTGGTATGTCAATAGTTTGGTTGTCATATTTTAGTGAATCAAAACTCAATTAAAGAGTCGCTTGATTATTTACTAGAGACAACTTCATATAGGTTAGGCTAGAAAGATTAGGATTATAAGACATATAAGTATTACTCGGAGACTTGAAAAACGTGAAGAAGTAACAAGCTACATCGACGACATCATCCTTCCTCTTGAGGTTAGTAATATTGTGACTTGAACTGTTTCATTCCTAACGTATCTTTCAAGTCGTGCTATATTGAAAACATAAATGCGAAGCTGTGAATGATTATACTCTAGTAGACATAGCATTAAGGAATTAAAATACGAAGTATAACGCTTATCTTTTTAACTTCATATATAAGACATCGACATAATCGTATGAATGCTATTGTGATTATGTGTATGGGTATGGGTGAAGATTTTGTCCCAGGAAACAATGTTTACATTCGTTTAAAAGAAGTACATTCATGAACTTGTTTTATGAATCGAAAGGGAAATTGCTAGTCTTATTGGTATTGTTATTCATTGCATATATTTGGATTACCAATATGTGTGAGTTAGTAGAACCGATCATAACTTGTTATGTATCTTGGTAAAAACTAGTCACAATGCCTGACTAATGTATTGATATGACTTTTATTAGTGCAACCGATCCTAAGTAATCACCTAAGATGGTATGATCGATATTTGTAATTGGTATTACCGATCACAAAAGAGTTTGTAATCGATCCTTGTAATTGGTGTAACCGGTCCTGCTAATTGGTGTAGCCAATCCTGGTAACTGGTGTGACCGATCACAAGTAATACCATAAGAATATGGTAACCGGTCCTGGTAATTGATGTAACCGATCCTGGTAACTGATGTAACCGGTCCCAGTAACCATATTAAGGTAGAACCGATCCTTGTATTTGGTAGAACCGTAAACCCATGATTAGTGTATTGATATTTGATCAATCACATAGTTCTTGGAAATCGGATGAACCAGTTCTAAACTTGATTGGAAGTGTGGTATAATCGGTTCCAAGATTGTAAATATGAAAAAGGATTTACAAAGAAATAAGATGTCGACATACTTTGAACATGTTCAGTAACTCTTATCTTTTATTGTTCAAATATATTCCTTAATAACTCAAGGAGATTCCAGACCGAAATATGTTGAGAATATTTTAATTAAAGTTGTTAATTTTATATGATTTTAATTACCATCAATTAAAATGCATATTGTTAGAGCATAGCTCGGTTGAACCCACCAAGCGTTGGTATGTCAAGTTTGGTTGTCATATTTTAGTGAATTAAAACTCATTTAAAGAGTCGCTTGATTATATACTATAGTCAACTTCGTATAGGTTATCTTGAAAGTATTAGGATATAAGACTTACAAGTATTACACGAAGACTTGAAGAATGTCAAGAAGTATGGAGCTACAACGAAAACATCATCCTTCTGCTTGGGGTTAGTAATATTTGACATGAACTATTTCATTACCTAACGTATCTTTCAAGTCGTGCATATTGAAAACATAACTGCGAACCTGTGTATGATACTCTAGTTAGACATAGTATTAAGGAATACAATACGAGGTTTATTTCTTAACCATTAAACTTTGTATATAAGACATTGACATGATCATATGAATGCTATTATGATTATGTATGGGTATGAGTGAAGATTTCATCCTAGGAAACAATGTTTTACATTCGTTTAAAGGAAGTAAGTTCATAAACTTGTTTTGTGAATCGAAAGGGAAATCGATAGGCTTATTGGTATTGTTATTCATTGCAAATATATTTTTAATTACCAATATGTGTGTTTAGTATAACCGCTCATAAACTTGTTTATGTATCTTGGTAAAACTATTCATAAGGCCTGGCTTATGTAATTGGTATGACTTTTATTAGTGAAGCCGATCTTAAGTAATCACTCAAGATGGAATGATCGATGCCTTGTAAATAACAACTTTTATCTAGTCATTGGGGAACCGATCCTAGTAAGAGGTGAAATAAATTTAAAAGAGGGGAATCGATCCTTGTAAGAGGTGCAACACGTTTTTAGTAGACGGGGGAACCGATCCTATGAACATGTGCAACAAGTTTGTAGTTTTAGGGGAACCGATCCTATGGACATGTGCAACCAAATACATGTAGTTACCATAAGTTGTGGGGAAACGATCCTAGTACCTAGTCAACCGAATTTTGGTAATTAGTGTGTGTTAGAGCATTGCTTGGTCGAACTCGCATGTGTTGCTATCTCAAGCATGTTTGTCAATGTTAGTGATCAAAACTATAGGCCTTGATTTATAGTCTATTATAGCTAAGGTCTCGGACTAGGATAGAAAGTGTAGTTGAGCTCAAGAACTCCATGGAAATCATCATACAAGACGAAGGACTACTCAAGGAACCAGTGGATCTTCATCGACTAAAAGGTATGTGTAGACTTGAACTTATGTATCACTCAAAAGTCTACCTACTCTATCTCCTATCTTGAGACAAAAGTCGTATTACTATATAGACTAAGATTATACACATTTGGTATTTCGAGCCGAGTATATCTCGCCTATCTATTTCTCGAAATATGTGTTGGTAAAGCTTTCACATTATCCAATTTCATCTTTACCTAGTGACGAAAGTCATGTTAAGTTTCAATCACATTGAAAATTACTCTGACGAAAAATGGTTTGTGAATAACAACTATATAATGTCCTCTGAGAATGTTTCAATGATTGAAATGAGAGTTTAGACAATATAACCAATGGAGGATATAAGCATTGTTTTGGAAACACATATGTGTATAAGTCCTTATTCCTTGAACCAAAGTTTGCAAACTTTGTTGATCAAGAGAACCGGATTAGTACGTGAACTTCAGTTCGCGAATTTGAGTAGGTTATATCTAAAAACGATGTTTGTGAACTCATTTCTATAAACTAAGGAATACTATTGCAAACCGTGGCTATATAGTTCATGAACCGATTCGAGTGAATCAAATCATTTTTGCTTCAATTGTGTCTTGTGTAATACATAAAGATCTAAGCAATTGAACAACTCTCTAACTAGTTCATTTGAGTCATTTGAACTAGTTATGGTGAAAAAGAATATGGTTGATATGAAAGTTATCATATGGCTAACCATTTGGTTAACTATTGTTGAACCAACTAATGCACAAGTTTGGGTACGGTTTTCACAAGCCTATAAACGTGTATTACATGTGTGTATAACAAGCTATTTTTTTCGATCTAATGGTTGATAAATGTTAGCTTGAATCTAATCAGGTTTTCATCTAACGGTGAATATTGAATGCTTTGTTACTAAGTTAACATTGATTGCAAACCCTGATTTGAAAGACTATATAAGAGAGAACTCTAGCAACTGGGAAACCTAATCCCCACACATTCTAAGTGATACTAGTTATGCTAAGCTAGAGTCGATTCTCCTTTAACCTTTGGTTTCTTCTTCTAAACCAGGTTAACGACTTAAAGATTTTATTGGGATTGTGAAGCTAGACCGATACTACATTTATCGTAGTTGTGTGATCTGATCTTGATGTTTCTATCGTACGAGTACAATTGTAATAATTGTATTGAGATTTTTATCTCCGATAGGCAAGATATAAAAGTAGTCACAAACATCTTCGTCTCATCGTCTCTGTGATTCCACAATATTTTCTTTCGCTGCGTCGATTAAGACTATTGTGAGGTGATTGATAAAGATGAGCTGTTCTTCGGGAATATAAGTCTGGTTTTATCAATTGGTTCTTGTTCACCTTGATTTATCAAAATACGGAACAAAAATTGTAGGTATATTCATGGGAGACAGATTTATCTATTAACATAGACTTTTCTGTGTGATACAGATTTGTTTATTAAAGTCTTCGACTTTAGGTCATAGCAACTCTTAGTTATGGGTCATAGCAACTCTTAGTTATGGGTCATAGCAACTCTTAGTTATGGAAACCGAATTTGGAATATATTCCATATATTAATAATATATTCGGTTTTGGAAATTCCTTGGTGTCCAAACTTATTTGTTTATAAATATCAAAGTTTTCATTTCGAGCAAACTAATCCTCAGAGCCAGCAAAACTACCTCAGTTATGTTGTTACTGGTGGATCCGCCTATTCGGAGAGGAAAGTAACCTAATTAGGCGAAATCTCTTACGGTCGCTCAGTTTAAAGACTTATTTGGGATTGAGAAGCTCCATTAGTACCGTTGGTGGAAAACTAGATAATTACGGTTTATTATTAGTTTTCGATTGATTTGATTGATTAGCAGTTGTTGAAATTTGATTGCACCTAGTTTGTTTATGCTTGAGAATCTTCTCTTCTGATATAAGGTTCACTCAAACTATATAGAAGTTTCAACGGGGATCTTTAGACTGTCTGTAGTTCTAAAGATGTCTTGTGATAATCCAACATTAACAAACTCTGTTCTATGTGTGATTGAGCACAAGAGATTCAAGTTGATTGTGTGCAGGTGCTTATTGAAGATTAAAGAAGATTAAAGAAGATTTGAAGACAAAAAGACTTTTTGGGTTCATAATCTTTGGTGTGCACAACACTTGTTTCAGCTGGAAAGGGATCCAACTGTAATCGGTTTATCCTTGTGATAGATTGGATTGATTAGTTGAGTAGATCGGCATCAATACACTTCTTTGTGATTAATAGTATTGATTGCATAATCTAATAATTACTTCGGTAGTTGTTGAGAGATTGATCTAAGGACCCGACAAAGGAGTTTATTGGTTAAATGGAAGATCCTTTGTCAAACTCATATCACGTTGGTTGAAATGAGTTGTTACCGAACAAATTTGTTGTTCCTTTACTGTTTGGAATACGAACCAAAGGAATTGTTCCAAGTACATGACTTATTACAAGTTGGAGGCGTAGGAATACTGAGGGAACTAGGTGAACTATAGGTTTAGTTGCTTGGTCTCAACTATACGAAGTTGGTTTAATTTTGTATAACGGCTTAATTATTCAATTCTGGAGTAGGTCCCGGGGTTTTTCTGCATTTGCGGTTTCCTCGTTAACAAAATCTTGTTGTGTCTTTTACTTTTCTATTTCCGCAATTATAATTGTTTTATTATAATTAGAAGTAAAATACACAAACGTTAATTCCTATTTTACTTGATAGACAATCCCTAGAGTTTGGTTAAGTCCGAACCTATTATCAAGTAAACATACTTCGTTGTTGTATTGTCTCGATCTTGTATCCATAGACGATCACACGAAGTGTGAACCTATTAGTTATATTGGCTCGACTCAGTCCATAGACAATCACTTTCGGAAAAGGACTTATAGGTGGAAAAGTTTTAGATTGAGGTATATTTGGGTACCCTCGTCTTTTCAATTGTTATCGGAGCAGGCCAACAAGAAAAGATCTGACAAGCTGTGTTTGATGCGATCCAACCTATAAGAAATTGAATCTATGTCTGATTCAGTTAACGTAAATCAAGATGAAAAAATAACACTTGCGAATAACATCTTCTGTGAATCTACTGAACAGGTTGATCCCTATAATGTGGATTCTGGCGAATGGAAAACTTTCCTTAATAAACAACTTGATAAAATTTCTGATGATGGTGACTCAGAAATCGATCAAGATATTGAAGAAGGTATGTCAGAATTCTCAACTTTTCTAAGTGTTATTTCCGGAAGGAAGGCTATCTACCTCAAATGTAATTGAGCTTCTTACTCCTCTTTGCATAGAAAATAAGAAACTAAGAAAAATCTTCTCATGTTTCTTTTATGTATATCAAAATTCCAGGTATCTTCTTAAAGACTGCAAAGAAAGTCTACTCTAAAAAACTCTTGAGTTTGAGAATCTTAATAGGAAACATTACTTGTTGAATAAGGAACTTGTTGATACTGAAGCAATGATCAATTCTCAATAATTAACAAGCAAAGAATAAGATAAGTCTGATCTTTTCGAGAAAAACCTTCTTCAGGATCAACTAGTTGAAGCTCTTAAGAAAATCAGCTCCTTAGAAGAAGAAGTTGCAAGGTTAAAAAGACTCAATGATAACACAATCAACTTGTCTTCCATGTTAGATGCGGGGAGAAGTCATGGCGACAAACGTGGAGTAGGATATGATGGAATTGATACTTCGATAATTAACAAGTAAGTAAATTCGTAAAGGCCATTTTTCGTCCCACTCCAGAAGATCCACCTGAACAAGATTGTGCAACTGAGTTACCAAAGTGCTCAAATGAGATTCTGACAGAAAACACATCCGAAAGAAACCAGAGGAAATCTCCAAACATCTCATAAAGGTAAAACTAAAAACTTTACTCCTTTCAATAAGCATTGTTATTATTGTAGAGATAAAGGTCATGTGCAAAGGGATTGTAAATTTCGAAAGATGCAAAACGCTCTAGCATTTGTTTCTAAAGAATTGAAATGTGTCAAAAACCTCTCAGATTATCACTGTCCCGTGAAACAAACGAACTATTACAAGAATTCAAGATCATATCTGTGGATGGTGGATTTTAGTTTAGGGATAAAATTGTAAAACCAATTTTAACGCGTTAACATCCTGCAGAGGCTAAAGATGTTTGATAAGTGATGAGTACCTCTTCGCTTTATTAATTCACCTAGAATGGAGTTTGTATCAACAATCCCAAATATTCTGTGAATTAAATACACAAAATTCATCCAGGATGGAACTGTAGCAACAATAATACCCTGTGAATTTTAGCATTATTTATAATCATGATTTGCCTAGTATTTCATGTGATGTTCCCACAAAACTCTCATTATTGGTGCGGCATGACGACTAAGCGTTGCTCTTGGCAGAGTAATACGAATCTCCAAGTGTCAATGGTGAGGCATGCACAAAGTACCCGTACATGCTACATCTCTTGGTGTGTTATATTATCCCGATTGAGCATATTTAATTTCCTAAGGGAAATCTGGACTGTCCATATCAGTCTCAGAAACGATCACGGTCACGCATGTTGACCGCATGATTTAACCAGCCTATACCAACCCTAGCAGGAGCAGGCTATCACCTTTATGCCCTAGCCGGTCGAACATTACACTTTACTTCCCAGCATGTCAAAACGCCATCCCTAAGGTATGGTGGTCGCGCTTCTTTGGAAGAAGCTCGAATGAGAAAGACTGCTTAAGACAGTCTCAAAACGACCGTGACCGTCCAACTTCACTAGCCTGATTGAACGGCTTATATCACACCATGAAAGATGGAGGAGGCGCAAACACACACATTGGCGGGCCCACTCTATCCATGCCCGATCGTTTTTCTCACGGCAAAGCCATGGAGCATTAAACGTTTGCTCAAAATATGGTTGGCGTGATGCGTTAAAGGGTCGCGGAATTCCATTAGTGTCTTAAATAGATCACAACCATCCAACTTCGCCGGCATGTTTGGGTAGCTTAGATCGAACTTTGGACCATCAGGAAGGTGCACAAATGTTCACCACTAGCCCAATGTGGGCCCCATACAATCGGCCTCCTCAAAGGAGAAGCGCATCTTGCAAATTCGTTTGGCCTAAGTTGCGTGTACGTGAACGTTTCAAAACCCTAATTAGGGTTTGCGGCATGGCATATGTGTCGCAGTTCGATCACGACCATCCATCTTCGCAAGCTTGGATGTAGGGTATATATATAGACTAAGGGGTCCAGAGAGCATCAACGTGATCACCATGGGCCCACCTATGCGTGTGACCGACCATCCTAGGCCAACCATGGTGAAAAAGCGGGGATCTAACAACCTCTCCCAATATTTCGATTAGCAATCTGTATGAACAACTCCGAGTTGTTTTCTAGAGAATCAACTAGACTCAATCAATAGAAAGCACTCAAGGAGTTATTATCTCAATCTCTCAATTTGATTTACTCATGCAAATGTGATTCGCAAGTATAATCAAAGAGAGATAACTTGGATGGTACAAAAGACCAATATCCAAGTGTCAATCAATTTAAATCAACAACCAATAAGGTCGAATATTCTAATTGATTGAACAACGCACAACCTGTATTATATAATGCGGAAAAGAAATAACAAAATATAACAAAATATGATGCGGAAAAGAAATAACACAGACACCAAAATTTTGTTAATGAGGAAACCGCAAATGCAGAAAAACCCCGGGACCTAGTCCAGATTAAACATACACTGTATTAATCCGCTACAGACACTAGCCTACTCCAAATTAACTTCGGTCTAGACTGTAGTTGAACCCCAATCAATCTCACATTGATCCAAGGTACAGTTATGCTCCTACGCCTCTGATCCTAACAGGATACTGCGCACTTGATTCCCTTAGCTGATACCACCCACAACCAAGAGTTGCTACGACCCAAAGTCGAAGACTTTAGCAAACAAATCTGTCTCACACAGAAAAGTCTACAAGATAGATAAAATCTGTATCCCACGAATAAACCTATGAGTTTTGTTCCATCTTTTGATAACTCAAGGTGAATAGGAACCAATCAATAAAACCAGACTTATATTCCCGAAGAACAACTCAGTTTTATCAATCACCTCACAATAGTCTTAATCGACGCAGCGAAAAAAGATATTGTGGAATCACAAACGATGAGACGAAGATGTTTGTGATTAATTTTATATCTTGCCTATAGGAGATAGAAATCTCAAGCCAATTATTACAATTGTACTCGTACGATAGAAACAGCAAGATCAGATCACATAACTACAAGAAAAGTAGTATCGGCCTGACTTCACAATCCCGGTGAAGTCTTTAAGTTGTTAACCTGGTTTTAAAAGTAGAAAACCAAAGGTTAAAGGATAATCGACTCTAGCTTAGCAAACTAGTATCACACAGAATGTGTGGGGATTAGGTTTCCCAGTTGCTAGAGTTTTCCCTTATATAGTCTTTCAAATCAGGGTTTGCAATCAATGCTAGCTTAGTAACAAAGCATTCAATATTCATCGTTAGAAGAAAACTTGATTAGATACAAGCTAATATATCTCACCCATTAGATCGAAAACTTAGCTTGCCATACACACATGTACTTGACGATTTTGGGTTTGTGCAAATGATAACTTTCATATTAGTCAAACAAATGGTTAGCCAAATGATAACTTTCATATCAATCATATTCTTCTTCACCATAACTAGTCTAAATAACTCAAATAAACTAGTTAGAGGGTTTTTCAATTGCTATGAGATCTTATGTACTACAAAAGACACAATTGAAGCAATAACGATGTGATTCACTCGAATCAATTCATGAACTATAAAGCCATGGTTTGCAATATCATTCCTTAGATAATTTAGATAAGTTCAAGAACATCATTTTTAGATATAACCACTCAAGTTCGCGGACTCAAGTAACCGGTTGGAGTTCACAAACTCCAGTAGAAATTCTCGGGCTCGAGAACTTCCGTCAGTTCGTGGACAGAAATCGAGCTACAACTCCAGTAGAAATTCTCGGGTTTGAGAACAACGCACATTCACGGACTGTGTTCGCGGACTGGGTTGACTGCTCAAGTTCCGGTTTTAACTTGATCAACAAACTTTGCAAACTTCGGTTCAAGTGCTAAGGACTTATACATATATGCGTTACCACAACAATGTTTATATCTCCCAGTGGTTATATTGTCTAAACTCTCATTTCAATTATTGAAACATTCTCAGAGGACATCATATAGTTGAAACATAACATGACTTTCGTCACTAGGCAAAGATGAATATGGATAAAGCGAAAGCTTTACCAACATACATTTCGAGAAATATATAAGCGAGATATACTCAGCTCGAAATGTCACATGTGTATATTCTTAGTCTATATAGTAAAATGACTTTTGTCTCAAGATAGGAGATAGAGTAGATAGACTTTTGAGTGATAGATAAGTTCAAGTCTCCACATACCTTTTAGTCGATGAAGATACACTGGTTCCTTGAGTAGTCCTTCGTCTTGTATGATGATTTCCATGGAGTTCTTGAGCTCAACTTCACTTTCTATCCTAGTCCGAGACCTTATCTATAGTAAACTAGAAATCAAGACTTTATAGTTTTGATCACTAACATTGATAAACATGCTTGATATAGCAACGCATGCGAGTTCGACCGAGCAATGCTCTAACAATCTCCACCTTTGTTAATTTTAGTGGAAAAACTATTTATACATATGGAATACAAAAAATATATAAATAAACTTTGTAGCTCTATTCCACATGTCTAATCTTAAACAATACTAGAAATCTTCGTCGCTTCCTAGTAGTCCAATGATCCCAAAGGTTGTAAGTTTAGCATCATCGTTGTTGAAAATCCGTAGCTATAACAATGAGAAAAGCATCGATTCTCAATCATTGTTATACATTGTCATAGTATTATTACACAGCGTCAAAGTCCAATTGCATCACAACTTCAACAACAATACTATGGTGATACTTCACTCCCCCTTAGTCAATACTCCATCTCACATGGAAACCACTCCCCCTTACATAATGATATGAAAACCATATGTATTTGTAGTGTGAACTACATATTAATTATCCCCCTTTTTGTCAATAAAATTGGCAAAGGTACAAGAACGGGATCCTAATGAAATTTCCGTAAGAGACATTTCATGACAAAAGGTAAATGTGTATCATCTTGTTTAGATGCAATCATAAAGCCGAAGCTAAATGCATTCATCAAGGAGTTTATAAAGACGCAAGATAACCCCTCTAGTATTCCACAGCCGCACTCCCCACAAAGATTTGGCAATTAAGCACAAGTTCAAAAGAACTCTCCCCCATAATATGTCATTCCCTAAGGAACAATAAGAGCGACCTTAATTTCAAAAGGAAAAGAAGGATTTCTTTAGACTCAACAAATTACATACAAGTATGAATTTGGAATCTAACAAGAAATATTCAATCATATTAACCAAAGCGAACCAAGATTAATTTGACTAAATATGCTCAACACAAGTAAAATTATGGAGACTTAATAAATCAATTAGATTAATCACAAGAAAACTCGCAAATAATCTAATTGTCATACTCAACCAAAATAATTACAAGAGTAATCAATTTAATTGGCCATACTCGACATAAGAGGATTCTATGGAGAAATGACTAAGTTAATCATGAAAAACCAACCCATTCAAAAGAGATGCTCAACATAAGACATTTATGGAGTGCTAACTAAATAACCATACTAGATGATTGATTTAGTTCATTTGGGCTCAACATAAGAGATTATGGAACCCCGACTAAGATTATCATAAGACATGACAACCTTAACCGTACATGTACTCAACATAAGAAAACTTATGGAATACAAACTAAATAACCACACAAGTTGATTAATTTAGTTCTTAATGCTCAACATATAGCATCTCATAGAACAACCAACCATGTCAATAAGGAATCGACTTAGTCGTATCGTGATCAACATAAGATACACAATGGAGCCTTCAAAGTAATAATAATATGGATCAATAAAGCTCTATACTGTGGATAACTCAAGGAATCATTCTATATTTCCATAACCATTTGCACAATGACATACAATAGACATAATCCTTGAATCACAAAATATTTTAACCTATCTTACATCAATAATTGACAACATAGGCTTAACTTTTGTGTTTGTCAAAAGTCTATTCATCCTTTTATCAATATTTGCATATTAATTCACGAACGACTTTACTTTTGACAAAATATGGGACAATCAAGTTCACGGACGTAAACACACATATCCCATCAAAATATTGCAATATATAAAACCATAAAGATTAATACTGCAACCATCATCTTCCAAACAAACTTAGAATTTTTAAACCAAAAAATCTAAAAACAAGAAGATGAAAACATTGGATATAGCTATGTGTAATCACAATAATGGCTATTCCAAAACACTAGTTATTCTTCTAAACAAAAGAGAAACAATAGAAGATTTACTAGACATAACACATTACTCATCTTCTTCATCGGAGATACTCCAAGAAGCTTGAATTGTGTTCAACTCATCCTTGAGCTCGGGAAACTTAGTTGCAACCACCGTCAATTGTTCTTGAACTCATTTGACCCTTGAATTGACTTTACACACTCCCTTGTGAATTTTTTGAAGTAAACTCAAGGTGGTAGGATCACACTCATTCAAAGAAGCATCTCTTTGTCTTTTGCATACATTTTCCCTTATGCGCCTGAAAGTACAGGGACGAACTGGTTTTGGAACCCCAAGAGAATTGCTAATGAAGTCAACACCACAATCATGGAAGATTTGACTAATCAAATAAGGATAGCCTAACATCTTGATGGGAGAAGTCATTGAAACCATTTGATGTATAATGAATCCACAAATATCAAGACTTTGAACACCCAATTCAAGGAAATAGACTAATTCAACAAACTCATGGCTCCACCAAGAATTCTCAATTGAGGAGGGACAAAGATTAGGAATACCAAGTTTTCCAAATGCCATTAATGTAATACTAAGATCATTAGTAGGAAACTTTCCATGATTCCAAGATACCTTCTTTCCACAAAGCCTCACAGAGATATCATCATATGAAGGACTTTCATCACTTGGTCTAGGGAAATGCATGTTTCCCAACGGTATGTTGGTAATCTTCGAAATTAACTCTCTATCAACAAGAAACCTTTTTCTATTTACCATGGATTTGAATTCCATCTTATTGAGATCAACATCATGAATGTTGGCTAGAAAATTCTTGTTAGAAAATAAAAACCTTGTCCAAGACCATAAAAGATATTTCCATGATTGAACTTTTTGAAACAAGTTAAATCCTCATCATGTCCACTAGACAAATCCAATTTCTTTTCTAAGATAAAGCCTTTAGATGAAATCTTATAAAAAAATTTAGCACATGAATCATCCACAAACCTAATCCTAAGAGAATTTTGGTCACAAGGAGGATCCATACTAGAGATATTTGAGACTTTAGGATTTCTTTTTGTGCCCTTAGAATTCATCATGAGATCTAAGAAATTAAAAGGAACAAGAGGAAATTACTTACTTGGAGTGAATCTTCAACACCCTTTCTCTTAGTTTCTCCAAAAAGTCTTCAATGGAGGTTACTCACAAAACCCTAGAAGTTAACATACGCGGACGGGTGAAGAAGACGAGGTGAGTCCGTGAACTTCTTCTTTATATGACCAAGATGGGCTTGGACTCGTTTGTGAACCGTAACCCGAACAAGGAAGATGGATTTACTTAGATGTTAGCATATCAAAGTTATGCATCATATGACAAAACACTTGTGAGGGACTATGGATGCAGGAAAAAGCTTTGTTTGAGAACATTATACTAATTTAACCATTTCTTGCCCCATATCAAGATATATACACATGGGGTAGTGCCAAACTTGTTACCAAGAGGCATAATGTGCAGAGAAATTCTCATGCAACATTTCTGGTTAATCTGTGTGAACAGTCCTTGTAATGTAATCACTATAATGATGATAATTAGAGGACTCTGAGCATCCTATCCTTTGTTTGATATGCTTAGAAGGTAGATTCTTCCGATTCCCAGGTTGTACAATATTATTCATGGATTTAATATGTACAGAACCCTTTTCGGAGTGATTCTTAGACTTAACATAATTAAGTTTTTCTAAGGATCTAAAAATGTCTTCGAATGCTCTGAATAGATCTTTATCAAATGATCCATTATGATAGTGCTCCTCATAGAGATTGATGGTTAATCTAGTGAGGTTCCATATCCTTGAGCTCCATGAACGTTTCTTCAACTTCTCCTTCTTCTTAATTTTTTCTTTAGATTGATATATATCATCTAAAACTTCCTTTTTAGATGACACAAGATTATCATAAGAAACCAGAGGTTTTGACCACAATAATTCTTGAGCAATCTTTAAGAAATTATGGCGTACGTTACAGATGGCAAGAGAAAATTTTCCAAAGAAATTTCCCATGAGACAATTTTCAAGGAACAAACAAACACAAACTTATCAGGTTTAAAGTGTTTGCCGGCTCTGATACCAATTGAAAAAGCAGGGATCTAACAACCTCTCCCAATATTTCGATTAGCAATATGTATGAACAACTCTGAGTTTTTTTCTAGAGAATCAACCAGATTCAATCAATAGAAAGTACTCAAGGAGTTATTATCTCAATCTCTCAATTTGATTTACTCAAGCTAATGTGATTCGCGAGTTTAATCAAAGAGAGATAACTTGGATGGTACCAAAGACCAATATCCAAGTGTCAATCAATTTAAATCAATAACCAATAAGGCCGGATATTCTAATTGATTGAACAACGCACAACATGTATTATTTAAATTATATATCAAAATATAATGCCGAAAAGAAATAACACAGACACCAGAATTTTGTTAACGAGGAAACCGCAAATGCAGAAAAACCCCGGGACCTAGTCCAGATTAAACATACACTGTATTAAGCCGCTACAGACACTAGCTTACTCCATATTAACTTCGGTCTGGACTGTAGTTGAACCCCAATCAATCTCACACTGATCCAAGGTACATTTATGCACCTACACCTCTGATCCCAGTAAGATACTATGCACTTGATTCCCTTAGATGATCTCACCCACAACCAAGAGTTGCTATGACCCAAAGTCGAAGACTTTAGCAAACAAATCTGTCTCACACAGAAAAGTCTACAAGATAGATAAATCTGTCTCCCATGAATAAAACTATGAGTTTTGTTCCGTATTTTGATAAATAAAGGTGAACAAGAACCAATCAATAAAACCAGACTTATATTCCCGAAGAACAGCTCAGTTTTATGAATCACCTCACAATAGTCTTAATCGACGCAGCGAAAAAAGATATTGTGGAATCACAAACGATGAGACAAAGATATTTGTGATTACTTTTATATCTTGCCTATCGGAGATAGAAATCTCAATCCAATTATTACAATTGTACTCGTACGATAGAAACATCAAGATCAGATCACACAACAACAAGAAAAGTAGTATCGGCCTGGCTTCATAATCCCAATGAAGTCTTTAAGTCGTTAACCTGGTTTTAGAAAAAGAAAACCAAAATTTAAAGGAAAATCGACTCTAGCTTAGCAAACTAGTATCACACAGAATGTGTGGGGATTAGGTTTCCCAGTTTCTAGAGTTCTCCCTTATATAGTCTTTCAAATCAGGGTTTGCAATCAATGTTAGCTTAGTAACAAAGCATTCAATATTCACCGTTAGATGAAAACCTGATTAGATACAAGCAAATATATCTCAACCGTTAGATCGAAAACTTAGCTTGCCATACATACACGTACTTGACGATTTTGGGTTTGTGTAACCGTACCCAAACGTGTACAATAGTTGGTTCAATATTAGTCAACCAAATGGTTAGCCAAATGATAACTTTCATATCAACCATATTCTTTTTCACCATAACAACTCCAAATGACTCTAATGAACTAGTTAGAGAGTTATTAAATTTCTATGAGATCTTATGTACTACACAAGACACAATTGAAGTAAAAACGATGTGATTCACTCGAATCAGTTCATGAATTATAAATCCACGGTTTGTAATAGCATTCCTTAGATAAGTTCACGAACATCGTTTTTAGACATAACCACTCAAGTTCGCGGACTAGGTTCGCGGACTCAAGTAACCGGTTGGAGTTCACAAACTCCAGCATAAATTCTCGGGTTTGAGAATTTACGTCAGTTCACGGATTGAAACCTAGCTACAAATCCAGCAGAAATTCTCGGGTTCGAGAACTACGCACGTTCGCGGACTGGATTGATTGCTCAAGTTCTGGGTTTCACTTGATCAACAAAGTTCGCAAACTTCGGTTCAAGTGCTAAGGACTTATACATATATGTGTTACCACAACAATGTTTATATCCCCCAGTGGTTATATTGTCTAAACTCTCATTTCAATCATTGAAATATTCTCATAGGACGTCATATAGTTGTTATTCACAAAATAGTTTTTGTCAGAGCAATTTCCAAAGTGATTGAAACATAACATGACTTTCGTCGCTAGGAAAAGATGAACTTGGATAAGCGGAAGCTTTACCAACACACATTTCGAGAAATAGATAAGCGAGATATACTCAGCTCGAAATGTCACATGTGTATATTCTTAGTCTATATAGTAAAATGACTTTTTTCTCAAGATAGGAGATAGAGTAGATAGACTTTTGAGTAATAGATAAGTTCAAGTCTCCATATAACTTTTAGTCGATGAAGATCCACTGGTTCCTTGAGTAGTCCTTCATCTTGTATGATGATTGCCATGGATTTCTTGATCTCAACTACACTTTCTGTCCTAGTCCGAGACCTCATCTATAGTAGACTAGAAATCAAGACTTTATAGTTTTGATCACTAACATTGACAAACATGCTTGAGATAGCAACGCATACGAGTTCGATCGAGCAATGATCTAACACATGGCCATGCACTTTGGAACGCACGCCCAAAGGAGGCATATCGCGCGGCCTCTAAAACCTTTGTGGCAATTGATTTCTGCCGCAAATCGATCACGACCACTCGTCTTTGCCAGACAAATTGAGTGGCCTAGATCACACCTCCGTGATATAGAGTGGCATGGACATGTACACCGGAAATCCGTCTACATGAATGCCCGGTCGGTCCCATCAAAAACATCGTCCTTGCTTGATTTCGGTCAAGATGAAGAGCGATGCTTGCGCACCTCTTTAAAAGCCTAAAAATCATCAACGGTCGCAAATATGTGCCGTAGATTATCTCGTCCATCCAACTTTGCCAGCTTGGTCAGGCATCCTAGGCTAAGAGTTAAACAGTCAATGAGGTACCTTGGTGATCACCGCCCATCACTTTACCACAAGGAGTGATCGGCCAGGGGATGGCTCGCCATGCGGCCTCCAAACAATCACTCGAAGATGGTTGGGCATGCAGATATTTTAAGACGCTTAATTCGCGACTTACTCCGTTAAGCTTTAAAAACAGCAATGCTTCATACATATTGATTGTATTCGATGTATTACATGCATAAAGTATACACGATATTTCATGAATATCGATTTCCTAAATAACTTAGTTATTTAATCTAGAACCGTATGCTACTTCCTATAGGTCCCATGATCCACTCATTCGAGACATCAAGCATGTCAAAAACTGGGGGATACTTACTGGGGTATTAGTCTGGCGATTTACAACGTGTAGCGTGCAACGCGTCATTACAAGAATGTGTTAGGAAAAGGTGGACGATTAAAAGTGATGAGGGAAGTGTACAAAGGTGTGATCGTGTGACAATCACCACTCCTACACGACCCCACTACTCCATCACTTCACCTCCTCTACTTTCTACGACAAGAGGGTTGCGCTCAATGACTTGTATAAATAGTTCTTTCACCTATTTCCAAACAACACAGACAAGCACAAAAAATCAAGTGTTGTCATTCATATCCAGAAAACACTAGAGCTGATTGCTTACATTATTGCAAGCTAGTTCGATATTCTGATACAAGTCATAAACATCCAACACCTTCACAATCTCAACACCTTCTTCGCTTCCCTCCCTAAGATCAACCCCATCTCCTTCACTTTGTGACCGAAGCAAGTCTGGAACGACCATTTCTTGGTTTAGGACAGAATTGTATAGATTGATCTCTCGAATCAGAAAGCACTCCCGTGCAGTGCATTTGTTTAGGGTTTAGATTCGTTTCTCATCCACACACCCAAATTTACCAAAAACAGTTTTCACCCAAAAACAATATCCTAAAAGAAACATTCCTAAATGGAAAAATAATAGTAAGTATAACACCTTTATCAATAGGGATATGAGATCTGATGTTTCAAAGTGGAAAGATGCAATGTCACTAGAAATGAAGAAACTTCATTCAAAGACCACCTTCAAGTGGATCTTAAAACCTTATATGGTACCCAAGAGGAAGCCATTCAAAACAGATTCTAATAAAAACAATCTTGGTGTAATCTTAGATAAAAGTGGAAATTATATAAATACCCCTCATTTTCATGGATTTCACAAATACCCTTATCCATCAATATTTATACCCCTCTTCTTCTAAAATGTAATCCATTTAATTTTGAATCATATATACCCTTTCAATATTAATAAAAATTTAGATAAATTATGTCACATGATGGAAGTGGTGGTGGTGGTGAAGCCGGCGATGGAGGTGGTGGTGCTACCAGATTTGGGATCAACTTTTGTTGTTGATACCATATTTTGGTGTCAACGTGGGTTGTTGACATGTAATCTTGACCTAACTAATTTTCGAGTTTTCAATTTTTGTAAAAACTTGGGTTGTTGACACCAGATAAGATATCAACTTCGGTTGTTGACACCAAAATTTAGTGTCAACTTCGGTTGTTGATATGAAAATCTAGATCAACTTCGGTTGTTGATTAAAAAATCTGGACCTAACTTATTTCTAAATTTTCAATTTTTTTATCAACTTGGCGGCAACGGTGGTGGATTTGGAGGAGATGGTGGTCGCAATTGCGGGGGCGGTGGTGACGATGAGTTGTGGTGGAGTTTTGATGGTGGAATGTTTGTGACGGTTGTGAAATGGTGGTGGTGGTGGTGGTTGTGGAGTTATGGTGATGGTGAATTGCCATCGGCGGATTTGGAGGCGGTGGTGGAGTGATTAAGAAAGAAAATTATTGTTTTATCAAAAAAAAAATTATGTGTAATAGATTACAATAATAGTTTATTTTTAAGAGGATAAACTTTATATATAAGAGGTTGGGTATATTTATAGTGTAATAGGGGTATTTTGAAGGGTTCAAAAACTAAGGGTATTTAATTAATATACGCTAGATAAAAATTGTTAGGGCATTGCTCGGTCGAACTCGCATGCGTTTCTATATCAAGCATGTTTGTCAATGTTAGTGATCAAAACTATAAAGTCTTGATTTCTAGTCTACTATAGCTAAGGTCTCGGACTAGGATAGAAATTGTAGTAGAGCTCAAGAACTCCATGGCAATCATCATACAAGACGAAGGACTACTCAAGGAACCATAGGATCTTCATCGACTAAAAGGTATGGGGAGTCTTGAACTTATCTATCACTCAAAAGTCTATCTACTTTATCTATTATCTTAAGACAAAAGTCGTTTTACTATATAGACTAAAGATATACACATGTGACATTTCGAGCTGAGTATATCTCGCTTATTTATTTCTCGAAATGTGTGTTGGTAAAGATTTTGCTTTAGCCAAGTTCATCTTTTCCTAGTGACGAAAGTCGTGTTATGTTTCAATCACTTTGGACATTTCTATGACGAAAACTAGTTTGTGAGTAACAACTATATGACGTCCTCTGAGAATGTTTCAATGATTGAAATGAGAGTTTAGATAATATAACCATTAGGGGATATAAACATTGTTGTGGTAACACATATATGTATAAATACTTGGCACTTGAACCGAAGTTTGCGAAATTTGTTGATCAAGTGAACACCGGAACTTGAGCAGTCAATCCAGTCCGTGAACACAGTCCGCGAACGTGCGTAGTTCTCGAACCCGAGAATTTCTGCTAGAGTTATAGCTCGGTTTTAGTCTGCGAACTCAGTCCATGAACTGACGGAAGTTCTCGAACCCGAGAATTTCTGCTGGAGTTTGTGAACTCCAACCGGTTACTTGAGTCCACGAACCCAGTCCACGAACTTGAGTGGTTATGTCTAAAATCGATGTTCGTGAACTTATTTAAATTATCTAAGGAACGCTATTGCAAACCGTGGCTTTATAGTTCATGAATCGATTGGAGTGAATCACATCATTTTTTCTTCAATTATGTCTTGTGTAGTACATACGATCTCATAGAAATTGAACAACTCTCTATCTAGTTCATTTGAGTCATTTGGACTAGTTATAGTGAAGAAGAATATGGTTGATATGAAAGTTATCATTTGTCTAACCATTTGGTTGACTAATATTGAACCAACTATTATACACGTTTGGGTATGGTTACACAAACACAAAATTGTAAAGTACATGTGTGTATGGAAATCTAAGTTTCCGATCTAACGTTTGAAAGATATTAGCTTGTATCTAATCAGGTTTTCATCTAACGGTGAATATTAAATGCTTTGTTACTAAGATAACATTGATTGCAAACCCTGATTTGAAATACTATATAAGGGAGAACTCTAGCAACTGGGAAACCTAATCCCCACATATTCTGTGTGATACTAGTTTGCTAAGCTAGAGTCGATTCTCCTTTAACCTTTGGTTTTCTTCTTTAAAAACCAGGTTAACGACTTAAAGACTTCATTGGATTGTGAAGCCATACCGATACTACTTTTCTTGTAGTTATGTGATATGATCTTGTTTTTTCTACCGTACGAGTACAATTGTAATAATTGGCTTGAGATTTCTATCCCCGATAGGCAAGATATAAAAGTAATCACAAACATCTTTGTCTCATTGTTTGTGATTCCACAATATCTTTTTTCGTTGCATCGATTAAGACTATTGTGAGGTGATTGATAAAACTGAGCTGTTTTTCGGGAATATAAGTCTGGTTTTATTGATTGGTTCATGTTCACCTTGATTTATCAAAAGATAGAACAAAACTCATAGGTTTATTCGTGGGAGATGAATTTATCTATCTTGTATACTTTTCTGTGTGAGACAGATTTGTTTGCTAAATTCTTCGACTTTAGGTCGTAGCAACTCTTGGTTGTGGGTAAGATCATCTAAGGGAATCAAGTGCGCAGTATCCTGCTAGGATCAGTGGCGTAGGAGCATAACTGTACCTTGGATCAGTGTGAGATTGATTGGGGTTCAACTACAGTCCATACCGAAGATAATTTGGAGTAGGCTAGTGTCTATAGCGGCTGAATACAATGTATGTTTATTCTGGACTAGGTCCCGGGGTTTTTCTGCATTTGCGGTTTCCTCGTTAACAAAATTTTAGTGTCTGTGTTATTTATTTTCCGCGTTATATTTTGTTATATAATTGAAATAATACAGGTTGTGCGTTGATCAATCAATTAGAATATCTGACCTTATTGGTTATTGATTTAAATTGATTGACACTTGGATATTGGTCTTTGGTACCATCCAAGTTATCTCTCTTTGATTAGACTTGCGAATCACATTTGCTTGAGTAAATCAAATTGAGAGATTGAGATAATAACTCCTTGAGTATTTTCTATTGATTGAGTCTAGGTTATTCTTTAGAAAACAACTCGGAGTTGTCCATACAGATTGATAATCGAAATATTAGGTGAGGTTGTTAGACCCCCGCTTTTTCAATTGGTATCAGAGAAGGAAAACATGTTCAAGACCTTATAAGTCTATGTTTGTAGCGATCTGACTCTATGGACAAGAATAGAATCTCTAATAACGCAACACCAGTTCAAAGCCACTCAGGTAAGGCTCAATGTCTTGAAGCTTCTGAGAAAAAAATCTATCACTCATCCCTTGGCTGAATCTGCATTTGATTGTGAAAAATCTCTTGATGAGAAATTGGATAACCTTTCAGATGATAGTGATTCAGAATAATAACCGTGTATTGATGAGGATGTCTCTCAATATATCAAGTTGTTTGATCATGCATTGAAAGAAAAAAGGTCAACAACTTGCATGAGTAAATATATGGCTCCTCTTTGTCAACAAAACAGAAAATTGAGAAAACTCTTTAAAGGATATGATTGTGGCTATAATCTCCTAAAATCTATCATTAAAGATTGTGAAGAAGATATCTGCACATAAAAAATCTTAATGTGACAATCTTCTCCGAAATCTCTATGTGTTGAAAGAAAGACTTGCAAATACTGAAGCAAGATATGACTCTCAACAGAAGTGTTTTAATGACAAAGAACTCAGACTTCTTACTAAAGAAAAGTCATTGGAGACTGATCTTGCAGCTGCTCTTGATAAGGTAAAATCACTAGAAGAGAATCTGGGAAGATTCAATACTATCTCAACGAAATTGACTTCTATGATTGGTGCATGTAAAGAATATCGTGATACACGTGGTCTGGGCTATAAAGGAATAGACACTCCAAAAGCTAGTAAGATCAATTTTGTCAAGGTAGTTGATAATTATTCATGTGAGAAAAAGTTTGCAGCCTGCAATGTGCCTAAGGAAGGGACGTCTTCCAAATTTACTCACAATATAACATGTAAGAATAATTCCTTAAACTACTATTACTGCGGAAATAAAGGACATCCTGAGCGAAAATGTCATTTTCGGTTAAGAAATAAAAAACTTCACGACGTTCTTATATGGGTGTCTAAGGAAATGATTAAACTTGTCTCTCATATTGTTGGAGTAAAAGGCACATTCAACAATCAACAAAACTATCTTGACAAGTCATCTCATATTCAGGACTTTGGAATACAAAATATGAATCAAGGTAGAAGGAAGAACAATAAATGGGTAACAAACAATCCTGAAAAGAGAAAAAGGCACAGGAGAAAGAAAAAGAGTTCAAGTTCCATGGAAGACTGTAAATTCAAGAATTCTGTCCCAGATTTTCTTCACATAAATAATCGAGTCTCGGAACTTAAGACAAGTATAAACAGACTCAAACGGGGCGTCTCCAAAACTTGGAAAGCAGCGAACTCAGGTACCCCTAGTTCCCCTCCTAGTAAAAGTTCTTCACTATTGTTGAGTGATTTTTCTCTAAAGGGAGAAGTCAGCAATGATGAGAAAAATGCTCATCCCAACACACCATGACTACTGTTTGTAGCGTTCTTCTTCAGAATAAGAAGGACGCTCTATCTTCTCAAGAAAGTGTCTTGAGAAAACTGTCAAAGGTGTATGTGTTTCATTTTTTACTTTTGAGTTTTTTTTTTTTGTGTTTTTGGTGAAAATTCCTTGTTGAGATCTTCCTCCTCTTCTTGCTTGGTCCTCCATGTTTTGGTCATATATGACCACTTGTGCACGTTCACAATAACCGCACAGACATCCTTGTGCCTAGGGTTTCATATATAAACTCCCTTATATATATGGCATTATTTGACACCTTGTTCCATAAGGATAAAAAGATTCTTATGGATTCTTGGCACAATGGAGAGAAGCAACAAAGAAGTGTTTATGGAGGATAAGACTATTGAGTTTCATGAAGATCCTATTTTCATAATCTGTCATTAGGATATTGATCATGAAAACAACCTACCAGTTCAGATGTCTTCACAATTGGTAGGAAATCTTCTTCGTGATTTTGAAGTCGTTCGTGAACAGCTCATAATAGTAACAAGGAATCTTAAGTTTCTAAAGAATGAACTGAAGAAAGTATCTGATGAACTTACGGTTGTTCGATCTTTAGTTGCAAATCAAGTTCAGCATATCTAGTAAATCTTCTATTGTTTCTCTTTTGTTTAGAAGAATATCTAGTGTTTTGGAATAGCCATTATTGTGATTACACATAACTATATCCAATGTTTTTCATCTTCTTGTTTTTAGATTTATTGTTTTAAATTCTAAACTTGTTTGGAAGATGATGGTTGCAGTATTAATCTTTATGGTTTTATATATTACAATATTTTGATGGGATATGTGTGTTTACGTCCGTGAACTTGATTGTCCCATATTTTGTCAAAAGTAAAGTCGTTCGTGAATTGATATGCATATATTGATAAAAGGATGAATATACTTTTGACAAACACAAAAGTTAAGCCTATATTGTCAATTATTGATGTAAGATAGGTTAAAATATTTTGTGATTCAAGGATTATGTCTGTTGTATGTCATTGTGCAAATGGTGATAGAAACATAGAAAGAATCCTTGTGTTATCCACGGTATAGATCCTTACTGATCCATTTTTATGTATTACCGTGAAGGCTCCATTGTGTATCTTATGTTGAGCATGATACGACCAAGTTGATTCCTTATTGGCATGGTTGGTTGTTCCATGAGATGCTATATGTTGAGCATTAAGAACTAAATTAATCAACTTGTGTGGTTATTTAGTTTGTGTTCCATAAATTTTCTTATGCTTAGTACATTTACGGTTAAGGTTGTCATGTCTTATGATAATCTTAGTCGGGGTTCCATAATCTCTTATGTTGAGCCCAAATGAACTAAATCAATCATCTAGTATGGTTATTTAGTTAGCACTCCATAAGTTCTTCTCATGTTGAGCATTATTGACTAGGATGGTTATTTTTATGATTAACTTAGTCATTGCTTCATAGATATTCTTATGTCGAATATGGCCAGTTAAATTGATTACTCTTTGTTGATGGTGGATTTTCATTTAAGGCTAAAATTTTCAAAGCCAAAAAATTATGCGCTAACATCTTGTAAAAGATAAAGCCATTAATAAGTGATGAATACTTCTTCACTTTACTAATTCACCTAGAATGAAGCATATGGAAACAATCTCATTCTGTGAATTAAATACACTAAATTCATCCAGGTTGGAGCATGTAGCAACAATCCCATATACCCTGTGAATTTACAACATTATTAATTAATGCGCAACCAGCCTTGTATTTCCTGTACTCATTATCAATGCGGCATGACGACTGAGTGTTGCTCTCAGCAGAGAAACACGAATCTCCAAGCATTATAATGAAAGCATGTACGAAATACTTGTACAGGCTGCAACTCTCGGTGTGTTATACTAGCCCGATTGAGCCACTCTCGGTAAGTTATACCAGCCCGATTGAGCATCTGGACTGACCGTATCAGTATGGATATGATCACCACCATCCAACTCCACCGGCATGATTGGATGGCCCAGATCAATTCCATAACACCCAAGCAGGCATGGAATATCGAATCCATAACCCCCAAGCAGGTATGGATTATTCACTGCCGAACCAACGCGGGCCCCGCATGGTCGGCCGCCCCAAAATATTGGCCTAGCTTGACAAAACGTCCAAACCATAGCAGTATGGACGGAAAACCCTAAATTAGGTTTGCGACACATGTAATGTGTCGCAGAACAGTCTTAACCATCCATCTTCACAGGTATAGATGGAGGGTGCAGATGTAGATTCAAAGGGCACGGAGCATGTCAACACAATAATCGTGGTCCCACCTACATACCTGACGGATCGGTCAGGACCAACTATAGTTGGTCGTCCTAGTTCGTGCGCTCCAAACTAGGTACAACACACGGCCGGCAATACCCTGATTAGGGTTTATGTCGCGATCATAAGCGTCCATTTTCTCCTGATTGGACGAAGGGTCCAGGAATAGGTTAAGCAGGTACGGTAAGTATCAACACGATCACTGTGGGACCACCTATCTTTACACCCAATCGACCAAGAACGAACTCTCTTTTTCTCCTCGGTTAGCGCGCCTCCAACATGCATGGTCGCTCCTTCCAAATTGCAAACTAATCTCAACCGCTCGATTTCTCCGGACGAATTGAGTGGCTTAGATCATGTTTTCATGGGACAGTAAGGCATAGGCATGAACACCAGCCTACCACCTACAAGATGGAGTAATCGGCCAAGACAGATTAAGCATGGTCGTCTCGGAACGCACGCCCGAAGTTGGTACGGTATGCGGCTTTTGCGGCACTAGTTTGCTGTCGCAAATTGATCTCGACCACTCAACTTCGCCGGATAAATTGAGTGGCCCAGATCACACTTCCATGGGATAGTGAGGTATGAACATGTGTACTGGCATGCCGACATCACACATGACCGACCGTCCATACCAAAACCATGTCCCAAGCTTGGATTCGACCAAGCTGGAAAGTGGTTTTTGAGCACTTTTTCCTAAAACCCTAATTTCATCAACGGTCGCATATGAGTGTCTCAAAGGTCATCTCGTCCGTCCAACTTTACCGGCTTGGTTATACAACCCTGGTCAGGAGTTAATTGGTCAGTACGGAGTCATGGTGATCATCATCCACCACTCTACCACACCATGTGGTCGGTCAAGGAAGGACTTACTTGCGCAACCTCCAGATCATCACATGAAGTAGTTTGGATATGAGACTACTTTGAGACTCTCAAACAGCGATGCTTCATACATGCTGAATATACTCGATGCAGTACCTGCATAGTATACACACGATACTTCACAAGTATCAATTTCCTAAATAGCGTAGCATTACATGCTACTTTATGTGGGTCCCAATATCCACACGTTCAAGACATCAATCATGTCACAAACTGGGGAATACATACTGGGGTATTGGTCTGGAGGTTTACAGCGTGTAGCGCACAACTTGCCATCACAAGAATGTGTCAGGAAGTCATGGACGGTTAGTGATGATGGGAGAAGTGGGCAAGACTGGTCGTGTGACACCAACACACTACTCCACTACTCCATCACTCCACTTTCTCCACTTCCCACGAGATACGAAGGTTAGGCTAAAAGACTTGTATAAATAGGTTCTCCGCCCTTTTTTTTAACGGAACAGAACAAGGGGAGACAACAAAGGCAAATGTTGATACAATCGTATTCAAACACCAGAACTGATAGATTACATCCTGCAAGCCAGTTCAGCTTTCTGATACAAGTCATACATAGCCAACACCTTCACAATCTCAACACCTTCCTCGCTTCACTCCCTAAGATCAACCCCATCTCCTTCACTTTGTGACCGAAACAAGTCTGGAACGGCCATTTCTTGGTTTAGGCCGGACTTGCACAGATTGATCTCTCGAATCTACAAGCACTCACCGCGCAGTGCATTTGTTTAAGGTTTAGATTCATTCCTCATCCACACCCCAAATTATCAAAATCGAAAGGAATAGTTTTCACCCATAAACAATTGGCGACCACATTGGGAGGTTAATCTCTCGGTTGTAAAGTCAATTTCTTCGAAATTCGATTCAATTTTATCAATTTCAAAAAGGGTAGATCTTAGAAACAATTCAGTCAACAATTCATGTCAAGATGATGAAACTCAGGTCTGGATCAGCAATCAATTCTGATGGAGCTAGTGTGGATAACACTCCCGGTGTCGATGTACATGTCAGTGGAGCTACCATGGTCTATACATCTCGTGGAGCCGTCACTTCTATCACCAACGCTAGTGGAGCAGGAGATATTCCAGTTTGTGTAACGCCTCCCATCACTAGAGCCAGAGAAGCCGCGAATCCCGACATCTCCTCAAGTGTAACGCCTCCGGTGGTCACCAGAGCAACAACTTTCACTCCTTCATCAGGACGAGGAGCCGGAGGGACGAGAGGAGGACCACCGCCTATTACCGACTTGATGGAGATGCATGAAGTGGTACTCACCAGGTGGTCACCAGGTGCTTGCTAAGACTCAAACGGATATGGCCTCAACTCATAAAGAGGTACTCACTTCTCTTAAGACATTAACTGATCGATTTCCACAAGAACCGCGACATCCCTTGGAGCCAACGAGGAATGCACTCAACGCACCCGGATAAGGTACGTCGCGGACCTATATGGACCTGATCAAAGAAGCGACATCAGATATGAACGGTCATGTCATAGAGATTCCTACACTGGGGACTGATCCTCACAACGATCCTCCTCAAGTCAATAGTCTCACTATGAGCCAGAGGCCAGTGGATCAGGACGCGGTTTCTCTAGTGGAAAGTTTATGTGAACTTTTACACCTCTCGAAGAATCAGCGGGCATAGACGTTTTGATGCAATCAACTAGAAGAAGGTCACAACCTGGCCCTACATGTTACGGCACGCATCAAGGATTCAGAGTTCAAGAGGGCCCCCATCGACACAGGAGTGTCTTCGAATGTGACTACTCTCAAGACTCTCAGGACGGTTAAAGTTCGCTTAGGCAAGATCGTATGGCATACTACCACAATGGCATACTTTGAAGGAAATCAGACCAGCATATACGGGATCGCCCCTTCAACGTATCACCAATGCCTGAAGACTATGTTGAATAAACAAGTCATTCGTATTCCTGCAACATTGTCTCCTTACGCACGAATATGCGGAGTGGAACTGTTCAAACAGGGGGAAGCTCCGCGGGAAGGATCAGACAAAGTCCATTGCACCTCACTACTCACGTGGGAGTCAATCCAGGAGGAGAACCGACTTGCATCATCGAAGGATATGCCACATGATGTATCCTTGCTGACAATACGTCTCAATTCTTCTCTCCGCCCAACAGAATGCTACAACAACGACGAGCCACAAGAAGAAGTGCTAGACGCTCCACGACAGCTGCAAGATGGTACCAACTCCACAACTGATGAGATCGACGATGAGGAATCTCCTATGCCTATCTCCATCAGCTCGACCATGTGTAAGCATTCATACAATCTACAATCCAAACCGGTCAAATAATCTCCGAGGAAATTCAGGCGCGAGATCAGGTGTTGCATGGATTCCAGAGACTTGAACGAATGCTGCCCCAAGGAAGACTTTCATATGCCTAACATCGACATGTTAGTAGACGCCACCAGCGGACACGGCATGTTCTCCTTCATGGATGGTTACAGCGGCTATAATTAGATAAGGATGTATGAGCATGACGCAAGTAAGACAACCTTTCGAACTCCTCTTGGAAATTTTTACTATATTGTTATGCCTTTTGGTTTAAAGAATGCCGGCGCAACGTATCAACACGCTATGATGACAATCTTCCACGACATGATACATACGCAAGTCGAAGATTACGTGGATGATATAGTAGTCAAATCCAAGACTCAAGCTATCCACACAATGCCACTGCCGTGAACCGTAAAGGAACTCCAAGACTTCATAGGAAAGACAAGAGTGAGCATAGGACATCTTCAGATCCACTGAATCCGACACCTCAAGGGAGCAGCCTCAAAAAGATAACGATGTTCGCGCGTCATATTTATCAAGATCCGGGAGAATCACTTTATCAGACGATGGTGCATGTCTATCGTGCTATGTTGGAGAATATGCGATTTTGGTCATCCTCTGGACGTCGTGAAGCTGTTGAACACTCATCTACAACAGCATTTGCCCTGCTAGAAAGAACCAGTTTCGCTGAAGCAGCAAGAGGAAAGTCATCGAGATACAACATCTTGCGCGTCCAACATGTCCAACTCCAACTATGGTACCATATGCACGACTGCCGTAATGGTGAAACAATGTCCAACATATCCAAAAGCTCTGGATACTCGTGGGAAGGGGACTGTCTCCCTCTTCTCTATTTCATGAAGAAACATCAAGTAAGACATATGTTTTAGTTTATCCCTCCAACAATGAGACGAGCTCTACTACTATATGAAGACTGCCAAGTTCGTGCATGTAGCTATCACGCCCCTCCCTGCAAGTCTCTTCTGATCACAGCTGCTTCCAAGAACTGTTGTTGCTCGTCGATTGATACCATCCAGAGCTTCACCATATCAACAACCATTACGTACAAAAGAACCATCGGGCATACAAGATAGAGCCACGTAGACCACGCTTAGGTACTGAGGCTCAGCATGAAACTCCCTCACCGTCAGTCAAGGAATTCTTCAACACGAGAAAGATGGTCAGTCAAGAAGCATGGAATTCACAAGGGTAAATCGAACTGAAGAGGAAGCCACTTCAACGCTCCCTCCAGCAGAAGATGCTTCAATGGTCTATTCAAGAGCCGCCTCAACGCTCTCTTCGGGACCCACGTTCGTTTCAGAATCCCGCTTCAACACTCTCTCCAGAATCTACCTCAACGTTCGCACCAGAAGCCACTTTAACATCCTATCGAGCCGTTTCAACACTCATGATACATCAATAATCTGCACTCTGGTCAAGATATCTTTGATGTACTCATTTCTCAACATACGTCTCATCCATCCTTCATGAGGGCCCAGCGGAGCATGAAAAACCTTGAAGTCGACATGAGAAGGGTTATCTTGTGGAACGGATATTTTCATATAGTTGAAAGGGAGCGGTGAACAACTCATCATCAATGTTCGACATATCTTTGAAGTTGTCAACACCTCCTGACTTGTGGTAGGTTCGGAAAACCCACAATAAATACCGCAAGTGCACAATGTCTAACTAGTAGAACAATGGCAAATACAGGTCGTTCCCACGAGGAGTGTGAAAATACTACTACTAATTAATATCAAAAATCAACAAATCAAATTCAATATTTTAGAGTGTTTATGGAACAAAGTGAAATAAAAATAATTCTGACAATAAACAAAACAGGAAAAGGGTTGCTAGGGTTTTCGATTTCCACCAATTCAATCATATAAAACTCTACTAATTTCTATTTATTACTCAAGACAAATATCGAAATCAATCTCATGTCCCGGAAGATGTTATATTAAATTCTAAAATATAGTTTCTACGTTGTAACTTCCTTAGCTTCATATGTAGCAATCCTAAAGCATTACCTATCTATCCTTGCATACCACGTCTAGGGATTTAACCGAAGCACGAAATATCAATTCAAAAGCATAGATAATCAAGAAAATCGTACCAAGCTATATGAAGAGAAAATTACTAGTCAATGAATTATTATCAGAAATATCATCGTAGAGTTTATAAAATTAAATTGGCTTCTATCTAAACCCTAATATGAATTAGCTAGACATGGCTTTCTCAAAAACCATAAACAAATATAAAATCAATAGCTAATCAAAATTAAATCCAAAGATGAGACTCCAAACCCTAGTCTTCTTCCCTTCACGGCACTGTAGCCGCGCTCTCCAGCCGGCCTCTCTGGTTTTGGCTGTGTAGCCGCAACCTCCTTTTCCTTTTTTCTTTCGTTCATGAAATATAGGTATTGAAGAAATTAATCTGGACCGAGCAACAGTGACCAAGGCCAAATCCGACACCAGCTTTTAGCTTCCAAATTAAGTACAGTACCGAGCCCACTTTCCTCCATTCCCACTTAAACTCGAAATTCTCCCTGTTGGTTCAATCTTTGCCAAAATCATCGTTCACAGATTACCGTGGCTCGAGCAATCAAACCCAAATGAGACCCCTAAACCTTCTCCAGCCAAACAACGTTTTTGTTCACTGACTTCTACTTCCGGCGCAAAACCACCAACGCCAATCGAGGGCATAAATCCATCACTGCCTTGTCTCACTGCCACTTGAACAAAACACCAACAAGGCACCAACAGCACACTTCTTCATAGCCATTTTCACGTCTCCGCTTTCCATTCTCTCTGGCCTGCTAAATTATTCATCCGCTGGTTGCCTTCATTCTCAACAACCAAACTGAGAATATAAAACCCATGCCGGCTGACAAATTCGCCAACACCAGCTTAACTTGTGTTCATTGCCACATTTTCTCGAGCATCAGACTGGCGTCCCGGCAGCAGAAACCAACCAATTCTCAAAACCCAATTCAGCCTTATCTCCGTTCAGAGAACAACCCACATTCGTTGCTGCTGTTAACTGCCGGAAGAAGTGATCGATAACTGCTGCCTTTTGAACCTTGCCATTGACGTCAAACCCATCTGTTGTTGTTGTTTTGCTTCAGCCATCATGAACCAAATCCCAAACAGCCTCAAATCGATCGATGCTGCAGTTGTTAAGGCTTGGAACGATTACCACCACTGCAGCTCAATTCGTCCCCAAATTCCATAGTATATAGCCACATCCACTTTGTTGTTTATCCACTAGTGGGCTTTAGTGTTTCTACCAAGGCAGGCCACCACTAATCATGCCATCGTCCCAACTCTGGCTGCAATTTCTATTCTCCAGCTCCATCAATCGAACACAAACGATGCCATGAATCCAGTACCGGCTTTGCAATCGAACCCCTCACTGACCACACCATTTCGTCATCAACTGCAACCCTATAGCTAGTTCCTCTTAAAACAAACCCCATCCGAATCTGTGCTGATCACCAACTCCATCTCAATACATGGTCTTAGCTTCTACAACAGATGATCGAAAATACTCACCAGGACCCATTAAGAACATTTGATAAACCATCTCTACTAATTGATGCTGCTCATCTCGGAGTTGTTCTCTGCCCCCTTCTTTGATAAACACTAGATGCTTCTCGTGACTTTTTTCTTCTTTGATAGAAATGAGACGTGGTAGACAATAAAAAGGAACTCTTCACGTGCTTGACAATAAACAAAGGAACTCTTCATTTTCAGTTGTAACATATTCTGCCAGTGAGCGGTAAGATGGTATTATGAATGTTTGGCAGCCCACGAACGTGACAGTAAGCTGTCTCGTAGTGCCGTGAGAGCAACAGCTTGGGTTGTTTTGGTCGCGAACGGCACTTGGCTTCTAATTTAACCATTTATTTCTCCGGTGACACAATTCTACTTGTACTTTCTACAAAAACACTAAAATAATGGTATTATTAAAACTATCGAGTCCTAATTAATATAAATATGGGTATAAAATGTAGCACAAACGTGCTTATCAACTTGGCACCAGCATTATCCCTAGAAGACATCTCAACAGGAGTTCTTTTCTTCATTCTACAATAAAAGACATGAGTCAGTACTTGTATAAAAACACGTGAGATGTGTAGTCACACACGACAAAACACACATTCACGTTGGAGTACACAAGGCTGGTATTGGGTCCAAACATCGGTGTTGATCAAGTCACAAGTCCGGTATTTCCCAAGTTTCAAGTCCGGTGTTGATCAAGTCACAAGTCCGGTATTTCCCAAGTTTCAAGTTCGGTGTTGATCAAGTCACAAGTCCGGTATTGCTCAAGTTTCAAGTCTGGAGTTGATAAAGTCACAAGTCTGGTATTGCTCAAGTTTCAAGTCCGGTGTTGATCAAGTCACAAGTCCGGTATTTCTCAAGTTTCAAGTCCATAGTTGATCAAGTCACAAGTCCGGTATTGCTCAAGTTTCAAGTCTAGAATTGATCAAAGTCACAAGGCTGGTATTTGAATAAAACAGGTGCACGCAGCAGGGCCGGTTTTCATTCGAAACACATGGTCGACGTTCAGATAGGCACGTGGCGGGTCCCACTTGATACCATCCCCATATTGGTCGAAGCAGGCACAGCCGGCCCCAAGCAAAGCAGGCACGTGGCACGAAGTGGACCCACGTTTAATCGAAGCAAGCGCATGATGAGTCCCACGTCCAACCAAAGTAGGCACGCAGTGGACCCACGTTTAACCGAAGCAGGCATATCAAGCCCACATTCGATCAAGCAGGCGCAACAGCCCCACGAATAAAACAGGAGTAACAGTCCATCAAAGCAGGCAATACCGACATCATGCTAGGAGAACACTCGCCTGGACGCCTCTTGAACGTGACATGCTCCAAGGACAAGATGACCCGTCTCTCCTGGTAACATCTAACTTTGTCTCATAACCTTTGTCTTTAACTGTCACCATCTCATGCCTACCCCACAATAGTGTAACCATTATGCGCTAGGCAGGGGACTTAATGTTGATGGTGGATTTTCATTTAAGGCTAAAATTGTAAAAGCCAAAAAATTATGCGCTAACATCTTGTAAAAGATGAAGCCATTAATAAGTGATGAATACTTCTTCACTTTACTAATTCACCTAGAATGGAGCATGTGGCAACAATCCCGTTCTGTGAATTAAATACACTTAATTCATCCAGGTTGGAGCATGTAGCAACAATCCCATATACCCTGTGAATTTACAGCATTATTAATTAATGCGCAACCAGCCTTGTATTTCCTGTACTCATTATCAGTGCGGCATGATGACTGAGTGTTGCTCTCAGCAGAGCAACACGAATCTCCAAGCATTATAATGAAAGCATGTACGAAATACCTGTACATGCTGCAACTCTCGGTGTGTTATACTAGCCCGATTGAGCCACTCTCGGTGTGTTATACTAGCCCGATTGAGCATCCAGACTGACTGTATCAGTCTGGATATGATCACGACCATCCAACTCCACCAGCATGATTGGATGGCCCATATCAATTCCATAACCCCCAAGCAGGTATGAAATATTGAATCCATAACCCCAAGCAGGTATGAATTATTCACTGCCGAACCAACGCGGGCCCCGTATGGTCAGCCTCCCCAAAATATTGGTCTAGCTTGCCAAAACGTCCAAACCATAGCAGTGTGGACGGAAAACCCTAAATTAGGGTTTGCGGCACATTGCATGTGTCGCAAAACAGTCTCAACCATCCATTTTCGCAGGTATAGATGGAGGGTGCAGATGTAGATTCAAAGGGCACGGAGCATGTAAACACAATTACCGTGGGCCCACCTTCATACCTGACCGATCGGTCAGGACCAACTATAGTTGGTCGTCCTAGTTCGTGTTCTCCAAACTAGGTACAACACACGGCCGGCAATACCCTGATTAGGGTTTATGTCGCGATCATAAGCGTCCGTTTTCTCCTGATCGGACGAAGGGTCCAGGAATAGGATAAGCAGGTCGGGTAAGTATCAACACGATCATTGTGGACCCACATATATTTACACCCAATCGTCCAAGACCGAACTCTCTTTTTCTCCTCGGTTCGCGCGCCTCCAATATGCATGGTCGCTCCTTCCAAATTGCAAACTAATCTCAACCGCTCGATTTCTCCGGACGAATTGAGTGGCTTAGATCATGTTTTCATGGGACGGTAATCCATAGGAGTGAACACCAGCCTACCACCTACAGGATAGAGCAATCATCCAAGACATACCAAGCATGGTCGTCTCGGAACACACGCCCGAAGTTGGTACGATGTGCGGCTTTTGCGGCACCAGTTTGCTGTCGCAAATTGGTCTCGACCACTCTACTTCGCCGGATAAATTGAGTGGCCCAGATCACACTTCCATGGGATAGTGAGGTATAAACATGTGTACCGACATGCCGACAGCACACATGACCGACCGGCCATACCAAAACCATGTCCCAAGCTTGGATTCGACTAAGTTGGAAAGTGGTGTTTGCGCACTTTTTCCTAAAACCCTAATTTCATCAACGGTCGTAGATGAGTGTCTCAAAGGTTTCGTCCGTCCAACTTCACCGGCTTGGTTATACAACCCTGGTCAGGAATTAATTGGTCAGTGCGAAGTCATGGTGATCATCATCGACCACTCTACCACACCATGTGGTCGGTCAAGGAAGGACTTGCTTGCGCAACCTCCAGATCATCACATGAAGTAGTCTGCATATGAGACTACTTTGATACTCTCAAACAACGATGCTTCATACATGCTGAATATAATCGATGCAGTACCTGCATAGTATACACACGATATTTCACAAGTATCAATTTCCTAAATAGCGTAGCATTACATGCTACTTTATGTGGGTCCCACGATCCACACGTTCAAGACATCAATCATGTCACAAACTGGGGGATACATACTGGGGTATTGGTCTGGAAGTTTACAGTGTGCAGCGCACAACGCGTCATCACAAGAATGTGTCAGGAAGTCATTGACGGTTAGTGATGATGGGAGAAGTGGGTAAGACTGGTCGTGTGACACCAACACACTACTCCACTACTCCATCACTCCACTTTTTCCACTTCCCACGAGATACGAAGGTTAGGCTAAAAGACTTGTATAAATAGGTTCTCCGCCCTTTTTTTTAACGGAACAGAACAAGGCGAGATTACAGAGGCAAGTGTTGATACAATCATATTCAAACACCAGAACTGATAGCTTATATCCTGCAAGCCAGTTCAGATTTCTGATACAAGTCATGCATAGCCAACACCTTCACAATCTCAACACCTTCTTCGCTTCCCTCCCTAAGATCAACCCCATCTCCTTCACTTTGTGACCGAAACAAGTCTGGAACGGCCATTTCTTGGTTAAGGCCGGACTTGCACATATTGATCTCTCGAATCTACAAGCACTCACCGCGCAGTGCATTTGTTTAAGGTTTAGATGCATTCCTCATCCACACCCCAAATTACCAAAATCGGCAGGAATAGTTTTCACCCATAAATACTCTTGTAATTAATTTGGTTGAGTATGACAATTAGATTATTTGCAATATTTCTTGTGATCAATCTAATTGATTTTTTAAGTCTCCATAAGTTTACTTGTGTTGAGCATATTTAATTTTGATTGAATATTTCTTGTTGGATTCCAAATTCATACTTGTATGCAATTTGTTGAGTCTAAATAAATCCTTCTTTTGTTTTGAAATTAAGGTCGCTCTTGTTGTTCCTTAGGGAATGACATATTATGGGGGAGAGTTCTTTTGAACTTGTGCTTAATTGCCAAATCTTTGTGGGGAGTGCGGTTGTGCAATATTAAAGGGGTTATCTTGCGTCTTTATAAACTCCTTGATGAATGCATTTAGCTTCGGCTTTATGATTGCATCTAAAAATATGACATACATTTACCTTTGGTCATGAAATGTCTCTTACGAAAATTTCATTAGGATCCTGTTCTTGTACCTTTGCCAATCTTATTGACAAAAAGGGGGAGAATTAATATGTAGTTCACACTACAAATACATATGGTTTTCGGATCATTATGTAAGGGGGAGTGGTTTCCATGTGAGATGGAGTATTGACTAAGGGGGAGTGAAGTATCACCATAGTATTTTTGTTGAAGTTGTGATGCAATTGGACTTTGACGCTGTGTAATAATATTATAGCAACGCTGTGTAATAATATTGGAGAACCTATGCTTTTCTCATTATTATAGCTACGTATTTTCAACAACGATGATGCTAAACTCACAAGCTTTTGGATCATTGGACTACTTGGAAGTGACGAAGATTTCGAGTATTGTTGAAGATTAGACATGTGGAATAGGATCTATAAAGTTTACTTATATATTTTTTGTATTCCATATGTATTAATAGTTTTGCCACTAAAATTGAAAAAGGGGGAGATTGTTAGAGCATTGGTCGGTCAAACTCTCATGCGTTGCTATATCAAGCATGTTTGTCAATGTTAGTGATCAAAACTATAAAGTCTTGATTTTTAGTCTACTATAGCTAAGGTCTCAGACTAGGATAGAAAGTGTAGTTGAGCTCAAAAACTCCATGGAAAGCATCATACAAGAGAACTTATCTATCACTCAAGGACTACTTAAGGAACCGGTGGATCTTCATCGACTAAAAGGTATGTGGAGACTTAAACTTATCTATCACTCAAAAGTCTATCTACTCTATCTCCTATCTTGAGACAAAAGTCATTTTACTATATAGACTAAGAATATACACATGTGACATTTCGAGCTGAGTATATCTCGCTTATATATTTATCGAAATGTATGTTGGTAAAGCTTTCGCTTTATCCATGTTCATCTTTGCCTAGTGACGAAAGTCATGTTATATTTCAATCATTTTGGAAATTACTCTAACGAAAACTAGTTTGTGAGTAACAACTATATGACGTCCTCTGAGAATGTTTCAATGATTGAAATGAGAGTTTAGACAATATAACCACCGGGTGATATAAACATTGTTTTGGTAGCACATATATGTATAAGTCCTTAGCACTTGAACCGAAGTTTGCGAACTTTGTTGATCAAGTGAAAACCGAAACTTGAGAAGTCAATCCAGTCCGCAAACGCAGTCCGCGAACGTGCGTAGTTCTTGAACCCGAAAATTTCTACTGGAGCTGTAGCTCAGTTTCAATCCGCGAACTGACGGAAGTTCTCAAACCCGAGAATTTCTGCTGGAGTTTGTGAACTACAACCGGTTACTTGAGTCCGCGAACCCAGTCCGCGAACTTGAGTGGTTATGTCTAAAAACGATAATCGTGAACTTATTTAAATTATCTAAGTAATGCTATTGCAAACCATGGATTTATAGTTCATGAATCGATTCGAGTGAATCACATCGTTTTTGCTTCAATTGTGTCTTGTGTATTACATAAGATCTCATAGCAATTGAACAACCCTCTAACTAGTTCATTTGAGTATTTTGGACTAGTTATGGTGAAGAAGAATATGGTTGATATGAAAGTTATCATTTGGCTAACCATTTGGTTGACTAATATTGAACCAACTATTGTACACGTTTGGTTACGGTTACACAAACCCAAAATCGTCAACTACATGTGTGTATGGCAAGCTAAGTTTTCGATCTAACGGTTGAAAGATATTAGCTTGTATCTAATCAGGTTTTCATGTAACGGTGAATATTGAATGCTTTGTTACTATGCTAACATTGATTGCAAACCCTGATTTGAAAGACTATATAAGGGAGAACTCTAGCAACTGGGAAACCTAATCCCCACATATTTTGTGTGATACTAGTTTGCTTAGCTAGAGTCGATTCTCCTTTAACCTTTGGTTTTCTTCTTCTAAAACCAGGTTAACGACTTAAAGACTTCATTGGGATTGTGAAGCCAGACCGATACTACTTTTCTTATAGTTGTGTGATCTGATCTTGCTGTTTCTATCATACGAGTACAATTGTAAGATATAAAAGTAATCACAAACATCTTCGTCTCATCGTTTGTGATTCCACAATATTTTTTTTCGCTGCGTCGATTAAGACTATTGTGAGGTGATTGATAAAACTGAGTTATTATTTGGGAATATAAGTTTGGTTTTATTGGTTGGTTCCTGTTCACCTTGATTTATCAAAAGACGGAACAAAACTCATAGGTTTATTCGTGGGAGACGAATTGATCTATCTTGTAGACTTTTTTGTGTGAGAAAGATTTGTTTGCTAAAGTCTTCGACTTTGGGTCGTAGCAACTCTTAGTTGTGGGTGAGATCAACTAAGGAATCAAGTGCGCAGTATCCTGCTGGGATCAGAGCCGTAGGAGCATAACTGTACCTTGGGTCAGTATGAGATTGATTGGGGTTCAACTACAGTCTGGACCGAAGTTAATTTGGAGTAGGCTAGTGTCTGTAGCGGCTTAATACAATGTATGTTTAATCTGGACTAGGTCCCGGGGTTTTTCTGCATTTGCGGTTTCCTCGTTAACAAAATTCTGGTGTCTGTGTTATTTCTTTTCCGCGTTATATTTTGTTATATAATTGAAATAATACAGGTTGTGCGTTGATCAATCAATTAGAATATCCAACCTTATTGGTTGTTGATTTAAATTGATTGACACTTGGATATTGGTCTTTGGTACCATCCAAGTTATCTCTCTTTGATTAGACTCGCGAATCACATTTGCTTGAGTAAATCAAATTGAGAGATTGAGATAATAACTCCTTGAGTATTTTCTATTGATTGAGTCTAGTTGATTCTCTAGAAAACAACTCGGAGTTATCCATACAGATTGTTAATCGAAATATTGGGTGAGGTTGTTAGACTCCCGCTTTTTCAAAAATAACTATGAATGTCTAGTACTTATACTCAAAACATATATTGGGATATCTAGTAATGTGAATGTGCAAACATTTGTTGATGATCTTCTACACTATAGAAAAACAAAAAGAGAGTTAACCAGAACTCCATAAACTTCTCAAAAAAATCTGCAATATCTTCCTTGCTTGTTTAGAGTAAGTTTTTGTTTTCAAATTTAGATTAGGTAAATTTTCCTAATTATATAGTATAGTTCGAAAAAGTTAAAAATGGGACTATAAATAAGTCCGGTTATGGTCTTCATATTAAGTTTTCGTAACCCAGTGAAATAATGGATTCTTCATATGAAGAAAATAAGGAAGACTTAACAAAGAAAATTTCGAAGATTATCCGTTCTTGCAGTTCCTTGCCTCGGTCAAGAAATCTTCACTTGATTCCTTTCATGTTAAAAGAAAAAGAATGCTTTGATGTTGTCTGTAATTTTTGTGTGGAGAAAATTGAAAGAACTCTTGAGTCTAGTTCTACATTTTATGAGAAAATAAAATATGGACTCTGTTCTGATCTATGTTCTTTTCCCATAAAGACATCTCTCTCAATCATTCTAGCTCAAAATATGTTTGAGGAAACTATGGAACTCCTTGAAAGAAGAGATCTAATATTCTGATGAAAGCATAACTGCCAAGATGAGTATCTCTGGGTATGAATAATCTATTGCAAGATATAGATGGTCTGAGGACCTTGGAGAGTTTAAAAGGAGTTTGGAATACTCTAAAAAGGATCTACTTGAAACTGAGATTCTTCAGAAGGAATTTTCCAGTAAGGCATGCAAAGCAAAAATAAGAGTAAACTCTTACTTGAGATTAGGCTTTTTTATGTAAAGTCTATTATGAATAAAACTATCTTATTATTATGAATAAAGTTAGGGCTTTTTAACAAAGTGTCCATGTTTTAGCAATGTATTTCATAAAGTGGCCGTTTTTTTGAATGTTTATATAAAGTGGCCGAGATTGACCTTTTCCATCCCGTTTTTTTCAAAAAACACGTAACGGCAGTTAAGTGGCTATGTGTCGGTCATCCTAACTAGTAAATGACATTTGAACCCCTCACATGGGCTGACTAGCTAGCTCGTGTCATGACCCGTTTCGAGCCAACTCAATGACTCAAACCAAGTGAAGAACATCATTTAAGCATTTCTACATACATGTTGAGGGTGTGAACTTGGAAACAAAGAGATGGAAGTGTGATTGATTTGTAAATGTTTCCGTATCTCCTTCCCTGCATTTGATTTCATATATAACACAAATTCGTTCTCCTAATAATCACAAACACTAAATGTTCGACCATTAATTACAGGTACCCAACGCAAAGAAACCAACAACAAAGTATCATATCAAATCAGGTGAGAGTGGGTTGGTTTTACTACACCATCAGAAATACCCAGAACCTAAGTAGTAACGGCACACAAGCCAGAAGCATCATCTAATACAACCGATTTCATGCTCAAAATGAACCCAATTTTCGTCTGTGACAAGAACCAAATTTTTGTCTGCAACAAAAATTTAAACCTAAATGAACAAATGAAACCCAAATTTTTAAAAGACCCCATTTTCCTTATAACCTTCTTAATCATCCACAATCAACTTGATGGCAACAGTAGACATCTATAAAATTTACCATCTGAATATCTCCATGCAATCAAATTCTCACACCATAAAAATTGATGACAACAACTACTTGAAGGAGTTACCATAGCAATCAAAGTTGAGTATCTAAATTTACCATAGATCAATAAGTTGAGTATCTAAAGTTGAAGGAGTTACCATAGATCAATAAGTTGAGTATCTAAATTTAACCATAGCAATCAAAACCCTAAACTTCATCCAAAATAGATCTTGTTTCATCGATTAAGAAGATCCCACTTGATTCCACATACCAACAATTTCTCTCGATTTATTATCTTATGATTTATTTCGCTTGATTTCTTTTTCATTCATGAACCGAGAACTTATCTGTGGAGAAGAAGAAGAAGAAAGGCCGGAGTGGTGATGGAAACAATGGCAAGAATTAAGGGATTTAAAGAAAAATTATATAAAATGAAACTTGGAAGGATAATGTAAGGATAGGTTAGTAATTTTCTAATACATAATTTACTTTATCAACGCCTATGACCAATCTGGTGGGTCCAGGTGTGAAAACTAACGGAATGGCCATTTTCTAGAAGATTTAAAAAACTTGGCCGGTTTATTAATTAGGTGTTCGGAAGCTGGACAGTTTCTTAATTATAATATTTTTTGTGATAGTTTTTGATTACATAGATTGTGCTTGAATGCTTTATTTTATTGCTATGTATGTTTATGGGATGTTTGATTTCGGTTTTTTAACCTTAATAATTGATCTCATAATGTGTGAACCCTTATGGTTTGGGTGACTTTTTGATTTAGCGGGATTAGGTTCTAGCCCATGTTGGTAGACTTTATCAAAGGATCATGATGGGTTCTAGTAGAAACAATATGTAAAAAAGTCACAACATGTTGAATCTTTTGGTTTAGCATAAAAGCATATGTGTTTCGAGGTTTCAAATTTTTTATTTCATTATTAAAACCGGTTTTCAACCTTTTGCTGGTAAAGGTTGCTCTTTGTTGTTGTTCTTTTGTTTGGGTAGGAGGATGACAACTTCAATCGGGGAGAGTTCTAAGTGAACTTGCGCTTAATGACATATATTAAGGGGAGAAGAGGATGCGGAATTTGAGGTAACAATCTTGTTAGTTAATTGTTTTCCTGTTTAAGAAAATCATGATTTTATTCCATATCTTTATTGCTTTTGGTTAACAAAATTTCTGTACAATTGATGTTTATTCCATTATTTGTGTATGGATGTTTAATTGTGATTCAATTATTTCCGGTTAAGAAAACTATTGTTATCTTTCATTATTGTTTGGTATCAATTGTTTAGGCTTACAAAATTTCGGTGCAATTGCGGTACTATAATGTATATGTTTGTTTCAATTGCTTATGGTTAAGATAAATGATTATGCAAGTTGATTTATTTGGTTTGTATGGATTGTTTATGGCTTAACAAAAGTGTTTCGGGCATATTGTTTAGTCCAAGTGATTTCCGGATAAGAGAAACTAAGTTTTTCGGATCTTAGTTAGACTTATCAAATGTGAAGGTTTTGGTTATTCAAGTCTAACAGAATGCCTTAACAAGAATTACTAGTTAACTAACCTAGTATTTTTCTTGTTTAAAAGTGAAAGGTCTAAGTTATTGATGAGAATAATTAAATCCTGATGAGAAAAATAAAGTTAATTTTGATCTTTATTTTGGTCTTATAGAACAAGCGATTGTACTTGTGCAATCAGTTTAGCAAAAGAACTAAGGTCCTTAGTCAATTTTAAAGTTGATAAACTATTAGGGAAAATTGCTTCGGGCAATTGTTTCCTAGACAACATGTTAAAACCAAATTAGTTGAAGCTTCGATTTTGATATTGGTTATCTAAAATGGTGTGTAAAACCCTCGTGCTCAACTCTTATAGGTTTATAATTTCTCTTTATGAGATTTGTAAGATCCTTTCAGTTTGTCCTTTATTTTTTCATTTCTTTGTCATTTTGTGACAAAAAGGGGCAGAAATATATGGAGTAAACAAGT
Source organism: Papaver bracteatum (assembly GCA_023529315.1). Lineage (NCBI taxonomy): Eukaryota > Viridiplantae > Streptophyta > Magnoliopsida > Ranunculales > Papaveraceae > Papaver > Papaver bracteatum. Next base: position 212,255 of record JAJJWX010004373.1, read on the forward strand.
GATATTGACTTGTTGTGAGTTGGTATCATTAAAGGAAATGACATTTGTGCTAAAACGTTTATTCTAACGAATAGAGTGAAAGCGTAGACTAAGGGGGAGTTGCATACCATATGATATGTAGTTATGAGGAACTACATGGAAATAACATAAACGTGAGAATTAAAAATCTACCTATCTTACATTTATGGGGAGTATTAGCTTTGTTATTATAATGTCAGTAGCGGCATTTAAGGATTGAATTTAATGCAGGTTTTGTGCTGTTGAACTTGGAATCAAGCGTATGTGTATAATGAATTTTTGTAATTTGTTTATCCATATGATGTAAGAGTTTTGTCACTAAAATTGACAAAGGAGGAGATTGTTAGAGCATAGCTCGGTTGAACCCACCAAGCGTTGGTATGTCAAGTTTGGTTGTCATATTTTAGTGAATCAAAACTCATCTAAAGAGTCGCTTGATTATATACTAGAGTCAACTTCGTATATGTTATCTTGAAAGTATTATGATATGAGACTTACAAGTATTACATGAAGACTTGAAGAATGTGAATAAGTATGGAGCTACAATGACAACATCATCCTTCCTCTTGAGGTTAGTAATATTTGACTTGAACTGTTTCATTCCCTAACGTATCTTTCAAGTCGTGCATATTGAAAACATAACTGCGAAGCTGTGTATAATACTCTAGTTAGACATAGTATTAAGGAATACAATACAAGGTTTATTGCTTAACCATTAAACTTCATATATAATACATTGACATGATCATATTGTTAGAGCATTGCTCGGTCGAACTCGCATGCGTTGCTATCGCAAGCATGTTTGTCAATGTTAGTGATCAAAACTATAATTCTTGATTTCTAGTCTACTATAGCTAAGGTCTCAGACTAGGATAGAAAGTGTAGTTGAGCTCAAGAACTCCATGGAAATCATCATACAAGACGAAGGACTACTCAAGGAACTGGTGGATCTTCATCGACTAAAAGGTATGTTGAGACTTGAACTTATCTATCACTCAAAAGTCGATTTATCTCCTATCTTGAGACAAAAGTCATTTTGCTATATAGACTTAGATTATACACATTTGGTATTTCGAGACGAGTTTACATTGACTATCTATTTCTCGAAATATGTATTGGTAAAGCTTTCGCTTTAGCCAAGTTTATCTTTACCTAGTGACGAAAGTCATGTTAAGTTTCAATCACTTTGAAAATTTCTCTGACGAAAAATGGTTTGTGAATAACAACTGTATAATATCCTCTGAGAATGTTTCAATGATTGAAATGAGAGTTTAGACTATATAACCATTGGAGGATATAAGCATTGTTGTAAAAACACATATAAGTATAAGTCCTTATTCCTTGAACCAAAGTTTGCGAACTTTGTTGATCAAGAGAACCGGAGAAGTACGTGATCTAAGTCCGTGAATTAGTGAAAGTTCTCGACCTAAGAATTTCTGCTATAGTTTGTGAACTCCATCTGGGAACTTAAGTCCGTGAACCCAGTCCGCGAACTTGAGTAGGTTATGTCTAAAAACGATGTTTGTGAACTTATCTTTATATACTAAGGAATGTAATTGCAAACCGTGGCTATATAGTTCATGAACCGATTCGAGTGAATCAAATAGTTTTTTCTTCAATTATTTCTTATGTAGTACATGAGATTTCCTTGCAATTGAAAAACTCTCTAACTAGTTCATTTGAGTCATTTGAACTAGTTATGGTGAAGAAGAATATGGCTGATATGAAAATTATCATATGGCTAACCATTTGGTTAACTATTTTTGAACCAACTAATGTACAAGTTTAGGTACGGTTACACAAACCTAGAAACGTGCATTTCATGTGTGTATAACAAGCTATGTTTTCAATCTAACGGTTGATAAATATTAGCTTGAATCTAATCAGGTTTTCATCTAACAATGAATATTGAATGCTTTGTTACCAAGCTAACATTGATTGCAAACCTTGATTTAAAAGACTATATAAGGGATAACTCTAGCAACTGGGAAACCTAATCCCCACACATTTTGTGTGATACTAGTTGTGCTAATCTAGAGTCGATTCTCCTTTAACCTTTGGTTTCTTCTTCTAAACTAGGATAACGACTTAAAGACTTCATTGGGATTGTGAAGCCAGACCGATACTACTTTTCTTGTAGTTGTGTGGTCTGATCTTGCTATTTCTATCATATGAGTACAATTGTAATAATTGGCTTGAGATTTCTATCTCCGGTAGGAAAGATAAAAAGTAGTCACAAACATCTTCATCTTATCATTTGTGATTCCACAATATATTTTTTCGTTGCATCGATTAAGACTATTGTGAGGTGATTAATAATACTGAGATGTTATTCGGGAATATAAGCCTGGTTTATCAATTCGTTCCTGTTCACCTTGATTTATCAAAAGACGGAACAAAACTCATAGGTATATTCATGGATACGTATTTATCTATTATCGTAGACTTTTCTGTATGATACAGATTTGTTTATTAAAGTCTTCGACATTGGGTCGTAGCAACTCTTAGTTGTGGGTGAGATCAGCTAGGGTTATCAAGTACGTAGTATCCTGCTGGGATTAGAGACGTCGGAGCATAACTGTACCTTGGATCCGTGTGAGATTGGTTGGGGTTCAACTACAGTCCATACCGAAGTTATTTTGGAGTAGGCTAGTGTTTGTAGTGCCTTAATACATTATATGCTTAATCTGGACTAGGTCCTGGGGTTTTTCTGCATTTGCGGTTTCCTCGTTAACAAAATTCTGGTGTCTGTGTTATTTCTTTTCCGCATTATATTTGTTATATAATTTAAATAATATAGGTTGTGTGTTGTTCAATCAATTAGAATATTCGGCCTTTTGGTTGTTGATTTAAATTGATTGACACTTGGATATTGTTCTTTGGTACCATCCAAGTTTATCTCTCTTGTATTTAAATTGAGACTCGCAGTTTGCTTGAGTAAGATTTAAATCGAGAGATAGAGATATAAACTCTTTGATATACTTTTTTCTAGATTGAGTCTGACTGTCTAATTGATTCTCTAGAAAGTATATTGGATTTTGTCCTTACAGGTTGCCAAGCGAAATATTGGGTTTGGTTGTTAGACCCCCGCTTTTTCAATTGGTATCAGAGCAGGCAAACACATTCAAGACCTAAAAATTCTGTGTTTGTGGCGATCTGACTATATGGACAAGAGTAATATCTCTGATAAACGCATCACCAGAAATAAAAACTTGTCTCGTCTATTTCTATTAAAGAGAAAGATTCTTCAATCTCGAACAAAGACGAACCTTATGTTCAAACTAGACATGCAGGTCCTGACATGTGTTGTCCCGATTACCCTTCAAAAGAGTCTATTTTTCAAAATTAACGGGAAATAGATGAAGAGAGTGATTTGATTCTAAATTTGGTTAGAATCCAAGCTGGTAGATTCAATCGGTTAAAACCACATGTGAATGTTCTTCTTGGTGTAATTAGAGACTGTAAATTCAAAGAGACTACTAAAGATTATTCTTCATGTATGACTCTTGAGGAAATCCTTAAAAGGATGCGTTGGAAATAGAACATCGCTTGAGTAAACTCTCTATTCAAGGATGTTCTAAGCAGTCCAATATACCAATTACTTCTGATACAAAAAAAAAATGCTCCAGCACCAGAAGTAAATCGGAGTCCCTTCTAATCAAGAAAGATGTGTTAGTCTCCTCTAATCAAGGAAATTCTACACCACATGGAAGGAAGAAATCTCCTGGCGAGAATGTTAAGAATAAACTGCCTAATCACCAGTGTGATCAGAAAGTATGTCTCTTTTGTGAGGCAAAAGGTTCTGTTAAACAAAAGGGAAACTCTAGGTTGAATAAAAATTCTCTTGTTCAACTTCAACACATCTTAGACTTAATCCTCAAAAGTGTAACAGACATTCATATGTCGAAACCCATTGGTTTTCGTACCTACCCCGTCTATGTTACCAAGAAGGTCAGTTCAATGAGTTCCTCAAATGCTTAAAAGCAGAACAGAAGTCTTAATAAGAACCGTCTAAGGAAATATCAAGTTGTTTCCCTTGATATGAAAGAAATTCCAGGAGAAAGAAGAAAAATTGATGATATGAGAAATAACCTGATAGAGATAATTCAAGGCTACAAAGAAATTGTCAACAGGTTGTCATCCTACTCAAGTCAAGACTCTTCTGGTAAGAACTAAAACTATGTCTCGTATTTTGATGACAGTAAGTTTTATGATAATTTCTCAAATAAAAAGGGATCTCTCTCAAAATTAATAAGGAAAAAGAGACTTGATCGTAAACACAATTCTTTTAATGAGCTTAGAGCTCATACTTGTGCTAATTAATCACAAGGGTTAAAGAACTTACTCATATAAATCCTGTTGAGTAAGATGTGTTTTTTAATCAGGTATACTAATGGAAAAATTATTTTTGTTTAGTTAAGCTATTTTCTTGTCGTCCATAGCTAAACTTTTTACTACATACAAGTTTGCCTAAGTATTGTTTGTACTTTTTTTTTTATAAAGTTTTTTTTTTGTTCTGTCTTATTCCTTGATGGGTGTACTATATTCGAATGTGTACACGAGTTACCATCACGAGTCAACAGTTGAAAACCATAAAAAATCTTCCTCCCTAAGAAACCTTTAAATACCAAACCTCTGGGTCACGTTTACGTACTCTAGGTTATTTTGTTTTATCAAGAAATGTCTTCCTCTTCACGAGTGTGTGATTTTGCTAGAGGCTTTCTTGCTAAAGATGTCTTGTGATAATCCAACGTTAACAGACTCTGTTATGTGTGTGATTGATTACAAGAGATTCAAGTTGATTGTGTGCATGTGCTGATTGAAGATTAAAGAAGATTTGAAGACAAAAAAGACTTTTGGGGTTAATAATCTTTGGTGTGCACAATATTTGTTTCGGCTGGAAAGGGATCCAACTATAATCGATTTATCCTTGTGATAGATTGGATTGACTAGTTGAGTAGATCGGCATCAATACACTTCTTTTTGATTAATAGTATTGACTGCATATTCTAACAATTACTTCGGTAGTTGTTGAGATTTTGATCTAAAGACCCGACAAAGGAGTTTATTTGTTAAACGGAAGATACTTTGTCAAAATCATATCATGTTGGTTGAAAAGAGTTATTACCAAACAAATTTGTTGTTCCTTTAATGTTTGGAATACTAACCAAAGGAATTGTTCCAAGTACGCGACTTATTACAAGTTGGAGGCATAGTAATACTGAGGGAACTAGGTGAACTATAGGTTTAGTTGCTTGGTCTCAACTATACGAAGTTGGTTTGATTTTGTATAGCGGCTTAATTCTGAGAGTATTCAATTATGGACTATGTCCCGGGGTTTTTCTGCATTTGTGGTTTCCTCGTTAACAAAATCTTGTTGTGTCCTTTACTTTTCTATTTCTGCAATTATAATTGTTTTATTATAATTAGAAGTAAAATAAACAAACATTAATTCCTATTTTACTTGATAGACAATCCCTAGAGATTGGTTAAGTCTGAACCTATTATCAAGTAAACATACTTCGTTGTTGTATTGTCTCGATCTTGTATCCATAGGCGATCACACGAAGTGTGGACCGATTAGTTATATTGTTTCGACTCAGTCCATAGATAATCACTTTCGTAAAAGGACTTATATATGGAAAAGTTTTAGATTGAGGTATATTTGGGTACCCTCATATTTTCACATATCTCTGGAAAATAAAAAATAGTATTTTGCATTTACTAATTGGAGATTTTCTAGTAGGATTTCGGTTAATTTTGGACAGAGCATTTCTAGGAATTATGAAAACCGATTTTTGAAATATTGTATATCTTAAGAATATTTAGTTTTTGGAAATTCCTTGGTGTCCAAACTTCCTTGGTCTATAAATACCCAAGTTTGCATTTCGAGCAAACAATCCTAAGAGCCAGCAAAACTACCTTGTTATGTTGTTACTGGTGGATCCGTCTATTTGGAGAGGAAAGTACCCTAATTAGGAGAAATCTCTTATGAACGCTCGTTTAAAGACTTTTGTGGGATCAAGAATCTCTACGAGTACCGTTAGTGGGAAACTAGATAATTGCAGTATTATTAGTTTTCGATTTGATTTGATTGACTAACGGTTGTTGAACTTTGATTGTACCTAGTTTTTTATTCTTGAGAATCTTCTCTTCTGATATAAGATTCACTCAAACTAGATCGAAGTATCGATGGGATCTTTAGAACTGTTTGTAGATCTAAAGACGTCTTGTGATAATCCATTGTTAACAGATTCCGTTATGTGCGTGATTGATCACAAGAGATTCAAGTTGTGGTGTGCAGGTGTTTATTGAAGATTTAAGAAGATTTGAAGACAAAGAAGATTTCTTATTGGTTTCATAATCTTTGGTTGCATAAAACTTGATCGGCTGGGATCCAACTCTAATTTGTTTATCTTGATAGACTTGATTGATTAGGTGCGTATATCGGCATCAATATTTAGTTTCTTGGTAGATCCTATTATTGATTGCAAAATCTAAACTCTACTACTTTGGTAGTTGTTGAATAAATAAATCTAAACCCGACAAAGGAGTTTATGGGATTAAACAGAAGAGCCTTTATCTAACTCATATCACTGAGATTGAAGAGAGTTGTTACCAAACATATTTGTGGTTCCTTTACTGTTTGGAATACGAACCAAAGGAATTGTTCCAGTGCGTGAACTTATTGAATGTCGGAAGCACATGGATACTGAAGAAACTAGGTGAACTATAGGTTTAGTTGCTTGGTCTCAACTATACGAAGTTAGTGTGATTTTGTATAGCGGCTTAATTATGAGAGTATTCAATTCTAGACTAGGTACTGGGGTTTTTATGCATTTGCGGTTTCCTCGTTAACAAAATCTTGCAGTGTCATTTACTTTTGTTTTCCGCAATTATAATTGTTGTTATTATAATTTAAAGTGAAGTACACAAACGTTAACTCTGTATTACTTGATAGTGATCCTATAGAGTTTGGTTAAGTTCGAACCTATTATCAAGTAATCATACTTTGATTGTTATATTATCTCGATCTCATATCCATAGACGATCACACAAAGTGTGAATACCGATTCATTGTATTGTCTCGACTCAGTCCATAGACTATCACTTTCGGTAAGAGGACTTATAAGTGGAAAATTTTAAGATTGTGGTATGTTTGGATACCCTCGTCTTTTTAATTTGTATCAGAGCATGCAAACACTAACATATCTAACAATATGTGTTTGGTGCGATCCAACTTATAAGAATTGAATATAATGGGTAATTCAGTTAATGTAGAGCAAGAAGATGATATACTTCAGAAATGTTATTTATTTTCAAAACCAGGTAAATAGCTCAACTTTGTTAGTTCATTGATTTGACATAACTCAGGAAATATTAATTATGATGGGTTAATAAGAAAACAAATAATTGGGTCAGACAGGTCAGACTCATATGACAGTGATGAGATTAAATTTTTCATAAAGCTTGGTGAAAAATATAACCCAAAGAATAATATTTATCCATCTATCGAGAGAATCATCAGAGAATCTCTGATAAAAACTAGGTTTCATGAAGAAGCTGTCTCTCAAGAATTCTTGAAGTTCATGAACCTCATGACATAATGGTAATCAAATCTAGTCTACTTCAAGATGAAAATATTACTCCATTTTCTCTTGAAACTGAATCTGAAGGATTTGACAATAATTGAATCAGAACAAATCGATTAGTTAAGAAAATGATTTGTAATTTCCAGAATCTCTTAGCTAATAAACGACATCCTGATTCTAATAGTCTAATTGCTTGCAAGAATCAAGAGAGATGTGTTTCAAGGAATAATCTGATCGCTAATATCTGGTCAAGGACAACATTTGACAAGGATTATCCTACTAACTATAACAATATTCAGCAGAAATGTACTCAAACAAATAATTTCAAATCATGTTGTTTTGTTGTTGGTCAACTGTCTAAATCAGAATCAAGGAAACAATCTCATCAAAATGTGATGTCATATTCCAAGATTTTTTGGGGACGATATAAGAGTTCTGCTCAATTGGTGACTCAAAAGAATTCTTGTTACAATCATGATCTTACTATTGAATCATATCACTCAAGTTGTGACTTAAGGGAAAAAGACTATTCTTGGAATAGTTTCAGAAAGAAAGATGTTCAAAAACATCATGATAGATCATGTCCCCAAAACAAAGATAATCAATCAAGTGCTCACCTCAACAAGTAAGTTTGTTGATCGGAATTTCCCATCTAAAGTGCTCGATATAAATAAAATGGGAAATTCTTAAAAGAGCACTGGAATATGAGAAAAGTATATTATGTACTTTATATATCTATATCATGAACATCTAAAGTATCTTTCTAGTTTTGGAATAATTTTTCTATTTTTAGAAGAATACTTTCGATCTTAGGAAAGTTCATGTACAAAATTGGGTAAAATATTTTCGGACCCTCTTAATTATACGGTTTCGGAAAACTTTCGCTATTATTTCCGAAAGTGTATATGTTCACAAAGTTTATCAAATAAAAATACCTTGATTAGGTGTCTCAAAAAACTTGGAAACCAAGTTCAATTTGATATATACAACATCTTAGAACAGATTCTTCCTTACTCAGTCAGTCTGCGGTTAAAGATGGGTGAAGATACTATTGATATCAATTCACAATTACAGAAGCTTGAAACATGTCCTCCCACTGAGATTATGTGCTACTACTCAAGGGAACATAAGAGGAATCACATATCACTTGATCTCATGTTCTATTTGATGAGAGATTTTGAGATTGCTCGAGAGCAATTAGAAGCTTCTGAAAAGAATGAGAAGTGGCTTGAGTCAAATCTTTTGAAGTTGATTGTGGAAGTGAATCTTTTGAAACAAAGACTCAATCTCCTGAAATAAATGATAAGACTCAAGAATCAGTGCTCTGAAGAATCTTCGGTGAATAATAAGAGCACTTCTAGTGATTAAGTTATATGATGTTATACTTAATCCAAGAAAAATAGACATCAGTTTTTGATTTCTTTCAATTATTGTGTAAGTCTATTGCTGAATAAAATTATTATAATTTTTCTTGTGATAGTTTTTCAATTATATAGTATGTGCTTGAATGCTTTATATTATTGCTATGTGTATGGGATGTTTGATTTCGGTTTTATTAACCTTAATATTCGATCTCATATGATGTATGAACCCTTATAGTTTGTGTGGCTTTTTGATTTAGTGGGATTAAGTTATAGCCCATGTTGGTAGGCTTTATCAAAGGATCAGGTGTTCCGATTGAAACGCATATGTGAAAAAGTCATAATATGTTGAATCGGTTTGTGTTTAACATAAAAGCATATCTATTTCGAGGTTTTCAACTTTTGTTATTGGCACGCATTAGTTAAAACCGATTCAACCTTTCTCTGGTAAGGGTTGCTTTTGTTGTTGTTATTTTGTTCTGCGAGAGGATGACAACACAATGGGGGGGAGTTCTAGCTTGAACTTGCGCTTAATGATATATCTTTCTGGGGAGAATAGGATGCGGAATTTGAGGTAACGAATTTGTTAGTTAATCATTTTCCTGTTTAAGAAAAGCTTGAGTTTATTGCGTATATTTTGCTTTTGCTTAACAAAATTCGGTGCAATTGATATTTATTCAATTATGTGTGTATGGATGTGTGTGTGTGTGTGTGTGTGATTCAATTGTTTCCGGTTAAGAAAAACTGGTTTGACATCCTTTTTTATTATTTGGTATCGATTGTTTTAGACTTAATGAAATTTCGGTGCAATTACAGTGCTTTAATGTTTATGTTTGTTTCAATTGCTTCCGGTTAAGATAAATAATTGTGCAAGTCAATTATTTGGTTTGTATGTATTGTTTATAGCTTAACAAAATATGGGATCATTTGGTTAGTCCAATTCGATTCCGGATAAGAGAAACTAAGTTAATTTTGATCTTAGTTAGACTTATCAAAAGTAAAGGATTCGGTTATTCAAGTCTAATCGAATGCATTGACAAGAAATATTAGTTAACTAACCTAGTATTTGTCTTTTCTAAAGTGTAATTTCTAAGTTATTATCTGAATAATTAGATCCTGATGAGAAAAATAAAGTTAATTATGATATTTATTTTGGTCTTAACGAAATAAGCGATTGTATATGTGCAATCGGTTTAGCAAGGGAACTAAGTTTCTTAGTTAAATTGTTAAACTATTAGGGAAAGTTGATTTGGGCAATTGTTTCCTTGATAACATATTAAAACCAAATTACTTGTAGTTTCGGTTTTGATATTGGTTGTCTAAAGTGGTATGTGAAACCTTCGTGCTTAACTCTTATAGGTTGTACAATTCTTTTAGATTTGTAAGACCCTTTCGGTTTTTGTTATTTGCTCGGACCTTTGTCATTTTGTGACAAAAAAGGGGAGAAATATATGGAGTAAACAAGTGATTTGTAATTTCTAAGGAAATGACAATTGTGCTTAAACGTTATATCTAAGGAAAGAGTAAAGAATTGACTAAAGGGGAGAAACATATCATATGTTGATTGTAGTTATTTGGACTACAAATAGGAAATAACAAAGATGTGCGGATTAAAAATATACCTATCTTACCTTTAGGGGGCGTATTAGCTTTGTTATTTAAATTTCAATAACGTCATTTATGGATTGAATATATGCAGGTTATTGTGTTGTTGAAACTTGGAATCAAGCATATGTATAATGAATTTTTGTAATTTGTTTATCCATATGATTGTAAGAGTTTTATCACTAAAATTGACAAAGGGGGAGATTGTTAGAGCATATCTCAGTTGAACCCACCAAGCGTTGGTATGTCAAGTTTGGTTATCATATTTTAGTGAATCAAAACTCAATTAAAGAATCGCTTGATTATGTACTAGAGACAACTTCATATAGGTTAGGCTAGAAAGATTAGGTTTATGAGACATACAAGTATTACTCGAAGACTTGAAGAATGTGAAGAAGTAACAAGCTACATCGACGACATCATCCTTCCTCTTGAGGTTTGTAATATTGTGACTTGAACTGTTTCATTCCTAACGTATCTTTCAAGTCGTGCTATATTGAAAACATAAATGCGAAGCTGTGAATGATTATACTCTAGTAGACATAGTGTTAAGGAATTAGAATACGAAGTATAACGCTTATATTTTGAACTTCGTATATAAGACATCGACATAATCGTATGAATGCTATTATGATTATGTGTATGGGTATGGGTGAAGATTTCGTCCTAGGAAACAATGTTTACATTTGTTTAAAGGAAGTACATTCATGAACTTGTTTTATGAATCGAAAGGGAAATTGCTAGTCTTATTGGTATTGTTATTCATTGCATATCTTTGGATTACCAATATGTGTGAGTTAGTAGAACCGATTATAACTTGTTATGTATCTTGTTAAAACTAGTCACAATGCCTGACTTATGTATTGATCGATATTTGTAATTGGTGTGAACGATCCTAGTAATTGGTGTAACCGATCCTAGTAATTGGTGTGTCCGATCACAAAAGAGTGTGTAATCGATCCTTGTAATTGGTGTAACCGGTCCTGGTAATTAGTAATCGATCCTGGTAACTGGTGTGACCGATCACAAGTAATACCATGATGTTATGGTAACCGGTCCTGGTAGTTGATGTAACCAATCCTGGTAACTGATGTAACCGGTCCCAGTAACCATATTAAGGTAGAACCGATCCTTATGTTTGGTAGAACCGTAAACCCATGATTAGTGTATTGATATTTGATCAATCACATAGTTCTTGGAAATCAGATGAACCAGTTCTAAACTTGTTTGGAAGTGTGGTATAATCGGTTCCAAGATTGTAAATATGAAAAAGGATTTACAAAGAAATAAGTTGTCGACATACTTTGAACATGTTCAGTAACTCTATCTTTTATTGTTCAAAGATATTCCTTAATAACTCAAGGAGATCCCGGACCGAAATAAGTTGAGAATCTTTTAATTAAGGTTGTTAATTTTATATGCTTTTAATTACCAGCAATTAAAATGCATATCTCTGGAAAATAAAAATGGTAATGTGCATTTACTAATTGGAGATTTGTTATTGAGAGATTTCGAAAAATATTGTACAAGCATTTACTGGAATTATGAAAACCGAATCTTGCCATTCATTGCATATCTTGAGAATATTTTCGGTTTTGGAAATTCCTTGGTGTCCAAACTTTCTTGGTCTATAAATACCCAAGTTTGCATTTCGAGCAAACAATCCTAAGAGCCAGCAAAACTACCTTGTTGTGTTGTTACAGGTGGAGCCGCCTATTCGGAGAGGAAAGTACCCTAATTAGGCGAAATTTCTTACGACCGCTCGCTTAAATACTTCTGTGGGATCATGAGGCTCTACGAGTACTACCGGTGGGAAACTAGATAATTGCAGTATTATTAGTTTTCGATTTAGTTTGATTGACTAACGGTTGTTAAACTTTGATTGCACCTAGTTTGTTTATTCTTGATAATCTTCTCTTCTGATATAAGATTCACTCAAACTAGATCGAAGTATCGACGGGATCTTTAGAACTGTTTGTAGATCTAAAGACGTCTTATGATAATGTATTATTAACAGACTCCATTTTTTTCGTGATTGATCACAAGAGATTCAAGTTGTGGTGTGCAGGTGTTTATTGAAGATTTAAGAAGATTTGAAGACAAAGAAGATTTCTTATTGGTTTCATAATCTTTGGTGTGCACAAAACTTGATTGTATGGGATCTAACTATAATCGATTTATCTTGATAGACTTGATTGATTAGTTGCGTAGATCTGAATCAGTATTTAGTATCTTGGTAGATCCTATTATTGATTGCAAAATCTAAACTATGTTACTTTGGTAGTTGTTGGATAGATAAATCTAAACCCGACAAAGGAGTTTATTGGATTAAATAGAAGAGCCTTTGTCTAACTCATATCACTGGGATTGAAGAGAGTTGTTACCAAACAAATTTGTTGTTCCTTTATTGTTTGGAATACAAACAAAAGGAATTGTTCCAGTGCGTGCACTTATTGAATGTCGGAAGCGCAGGGATACTGAATAAACTAGGTGAACTATAGATTTAGTTGCTTGGTATCAATTATACGAAGTTGGTGTGATTTGGTATAGCGGCTTAATTATGAGAGTATTCAATTTTGGACTAGGTTCCGGGTTTTTTTTGCATTTGCGGTTTCCTCGTTAACAAAATCTTGCAGTATCATTTACTTTTGTTTTCCCAATTATAATTATTGTTATTATAATTTAAAGTAAATTATACAAACATTAACTATGTATTACTTGATAGTGATCCTATAGAGTTTTGTTAAGTCCGAACCTATTATCAAGTAATCACACTTTGACTGTTGTATTGTCTCGATCTCGTATCCATAGACGATCACACAAAGTGTGAATACCGATTCATTGTATTGTCTCGACTCAGTCCATAGACAATCACTTTCGGTAAGAGGACTTATAGGTGGAAAATTTTAAGATTGTGGTATATTTGGGTACCCTCGTATTTTCACTAAGTTTTACTTCTGTAATAGAGTTGAGATAAATTTCTCGCCGATCTAAAAATATGGCTTGATTAAACTTGAATCTGGTACTTATATGATACTTTTGTGTATTTCTTGTATAAAATGTAGAATACAGTGTATACTATTTCGCGTTATGATTGAATGGGATAATTTATATTTATTCTTGAAGATCTTTGAACAATTGTGGTCGGGGTAGTTGATAAATTACCTTTGATCTTTTGTGAAAACCATGCTTTGTGTTTACTGTATGCATTAGTTGTTTTAGGAATTGATATTTTGTGTATCCTATTCTCAAGTGAGATATGTGAAATCAGTTGAGGACTTGTGTTATTTTTAGATCGAAAAATCAGCAAGAAGCAACGTCGAAAGTGAGCTACTGTTGTTGGTTTTAGGTGATAGGAAACTTGTATATTGATTGTTTTAGCGCCTTGAAATGATAAGGAAACTTGGGTTCCTTTAAAAAAAAATGAAATTGCAGGTTTTGAAGCTATAGGAAGAGCTTAATACAAAAAGGGAAGATATACCATTCTACGCCAACAACACTACACATTAGGTGTTTGTTAAAGGGCTTGAAAGAGGAAAAGAATGGTAAAAGCTCTTTTTATTTTTTTTAATGGTAGAATTGCTAAACCATGAAAGATTCTCACTTCTTTGATAGAAGTAGCAACATGCCAATCCATAATAGCTTGTACTTTAGAAGGATCCACATGAATACCCTTTGAAGAGATGACATATCCCAAGAAAGTAACTTCAGATAACGTAAAAGTACATTTTTTCAGATTCACAAATAGAGAATGGTCGTATAAAGCCTTAAACACTTGATAAAGATGACTTATATGTTCCTTTGTACTGCGACTAAAGATCAATATGTCATCGAAGTATACAATAACAAATTTACTCATAAAGGGAAGAAAACTCGATTCATGAGTCTTAGAAAAGTGCTAGGAGAATTAGACAGACCAAATGGCATAATAAGCCATTCATATAAACCTTCTCTTGTCTTGAAAGCAGTTTTCCATTCATCTCCCTCCCGTATTCTTATTTGATGATAACCACTACGGAGATCAAGTTTAGTGAAAATAATTGACCCAGCTAAAAGATCAATTAATACGAGGAATAAGAAGCCTAGAAGGAATGGTGATATGATTCAAAGCTATGCAATCTATGCACATTCTCTATCCATTATCCTTCTTAGGTACCAAAAATGCAAACAAGCACAAGGGCTATTACTTGGTCTAATTAACCCTTTAGCCAATAAGTCAGTAACTTGACCCTGTAAAATTGCATGTTTTGTAGGAATTAACCTATAATGATCTTGATTAGGTAAAGAAGCTCCAAGTATAAGATCAATGTAATGTTGAACATCTCTAAAAGGTGGTAAACTCACAGGTAATTATTCAGGAAATAATGCATGATATTTAGATAATAAAGGTTGTACCAGAGTAGGAATATTTACCATATTTACCCGTATGCGCACTGGTTTAACATTTTAAGTCCGGGAATTTAGTATGTGTACCCGTTTTCATACTAATTCAACTGAGTTCGGTCATGAACGATAGTATGCGAACAAGACCAAGTCCGAGAACTTAAGTATGCGTACCTATTTGCATACCTGAGTGGGTTAAGTTATAAAATCGGTTAAGTATGTATACATACTCATGAACAAATATATTTATATAATAAGGAATGCAATATTTGCAAACCTTGGCTATAATGTTCATGAATTGATTTGAGTGAATCAAAACCGATTTTGCTTCAATTGTGTCTTGTATACTTCTATGAGAATATAAACGATTAAAAAACTCTATAACTAGTTTCATTTGAGTCATTTGAACTAGTTGTGATTAAGATGAACAAGGTTGATATAAAAGTGTTCATATGGCTAACTTCGGTTAACTATTGTTGAGCCAACTAAGTGTACACGTTTAGTTACGGTTACCCATATATAAATGAAGGTACATTTCATTTGTGTGTAACAAGATAAGTCAATCTAATGGTTGAAAGATATTAGATTGAATCTAATTAGGTTTTCATCTAACGATGAATATTCAATGCCTTGTTATCGAGGTAACATTGATTGCACACCCTGATTTGAAGACTGCATAAGGGAGAACTCTAGCAACTGGGAAACCTAATCCCCACACCTCCTATGTGATACTAGTTGCAACTAGAGTCGATTGTACTTTAACCTAGGTTTTTCTAAAACTGTTAAAGGTTAACGACTTAAATACTTCATTGGGATTATGAATCCAGGCCCGACTATTTTCTCTGTAGTTGCATGTTCTGATCTTACTTTGTTTTATCGTATTGAGTACTATCTTCTCTAAGATTTGCTCGAGATTTAATCTCCGATAGGTAAGATAAAAAGTAATCACAAACCTCTTCGTCTCATCATTTGTGATTCCACAATATCTTGTTCCACTACCATACGATTAAGTTATTATGAGGTGATTGATATTATTAGGCTGTTCTTCGGGAATATAATTCCGGTGTATCAATTGGTTCATGTTCACCTTGATTTATCAAAAGACGGAACAAAACTCGTAGGTATTTCTATGGGAGACAAATTTATCTATTCAGTAGACTTTTCTGTGTGAGACAAATTTGTTTATCAAGTCTTCGACTTTGGGTCGTAGCAACTATTAGTTGTGGGTGAGATAAACTAAGGGAATCAAGTGTGTAGAGTCCTGCTGGGATTCAGAGTCGTAAGGAATGCAATTGTACCTTGATCAGTGTGACATTGGTTAGGGCTCAACTACATTCCAGTCTGAAGTTATCTTGTAGTAGGCTAGAGTCTGTAGCGGCTTAATACAGTGTGGTGTTCAAATATGGACTAGGTCCCGCGGTTTTCTGCATTTGAAGTTTCCTCGTTAGCAAAATTCTGGTGTCTGTGTTATTTCTTTTCCGCGTTATATTTTCTATATAATTGAAATATCACAGGTTGTGCGAGATTCAATCAATTAGATAATCAAACCTTTGGTTGTTGATATAAATTGATTGACACTTGAACATTGTTCTTTGGTACCATTTAAGTTGTTTTTCATAATAATCAGGCTCGTGGATTTCTATCTGTTTGATTTGTTGACTATATTATGAAACCGAGATACAAGTCTTGGATATATTTCCATTGATTGAGTCTGACTGTCTAGTTGATTCTCTTGGAATCATATTGGAGTTTGTCCATAAAAATTGCCTAAACGAAATATTGGGTGTGGTTGTTGTACCCTCGCTTTTTCATCGCAGATGAATCATGAATAGTTCTTCTTCCTGATATTTTTTTTTAATTTTTTATGCTTATCTGCAACATCCTTGTATTTAGCATTAGACTCCTCAATTTTTGTTTTGACTTCATGATGTATTCGAGAAGCTTGCTCCAACATATTATCAGCTTTGACATCGGAAGTATGCAACTTAGGACGTACAACCAAGTCTAATACATGATTAGGTACTTTAGATTAAATAATCTCAAAAAAAGTTTTACATGTGGATCTATTTATAGAAGTGTTGAATGCAAACTCCATGTGAGGTAGCAATAAATCTCATTGTTTGTTGTTATCAACACATTTAGCTCGAATTAAATTTCCCAAAGAACGATTGACAACTTTAGTCTGTCCATCTGTTTGAGGATGAGAAGTAGTGATGAACTTTAAACTAGTTCCCAAACGTATCCACAATTTCTTCCAGGAACAACTCAAAATTTTGGTATCTCTATTAGACGTAATAGATTTTGGAAAGCCATGCAAACGAACTACTTCTTTGAAAAGTAAAGAAAGAACTTTTGAAACATTAATAGACTTCTTATAGGCTATAAAATGAGCCATCTTAGAGTATCTTTCTATGACAACCATCATTGAATCATTTACTCCAACTGTATGAGGTAAACCAAGAATAAAATCCATGCTAATGTCGACCCATGGAGCGTTAGGAATGGGTAAAGGAGTATAAATGACGGTGTTCTGAACTGTGCCTTTAGCTTTTTGGCAAACCATGCATCGCAAAACATATTTTTGCACATCACGCTTTAGTGAAAGCCGATAATATTTTTCTTCAACAAGCGCAATCATTTTATCTCTGCTAAAATAACCACCAAGTCCACTTCCATTCAGTTCACGTATCAACTGAAGAGGTAAAGAACCATTAGGAATGCAAAGACGATTACCTTTAAATAAGAATCCATATTGAATGAGATAATCATCAACTCCACGATCCTAAGAACTTCATTGTTCCCAAAGTGACTTAAAATCATCATCTTCAGCATAAATCTCTTTGATATAATCAAAAGCAAAACTCTCATTTCAAATAGTTGCCAAAAGATATAGCCTTCTACTTAGAGCATCTGCAACTTGATTAAGCTTTACACTTTTATGTTTAATAGAAAAAGTGTACTTATTAACTGTGGATAACCATCTATCATGCATACGGTTAACCTTAGCTGAAGTCTTGAGATATTTCAACGCAAGATTATCAGTATTGATGACAAACTCACGATGAACCAAATAAGTGTGCCACTTTTTGAGAGCTTGTACAAGTGCAATTAATTCTAATTCATATGTAGACCACTTCTTTTGTGTACCAGAATTATTTTCACTATGGCAAGCAACTGGAGGTCCTTCTTGAGATAAAACTGCTCCAATTCCAATAATAGAAGCATCACAGTCAACTTAAAATGGCTTGGAAAAGTCAGGCATGACAATAATAGGAGCTGAACATAGTTTTCTTTAAGAGTATTAAAACTTTTATCAGCTGCTTCAGTCTAGATATTCAAACAGCCTGTAAAAGGCGCAACAATTGTGCTGAATGTTTTTACAGAATGTCTATAAAAATAAGCTAAACCATGAAAGCTTCTCACTTATTTGATAGAAGTAGGAACATGACAAACCATAATAGATTGTACTTTAGAAGGATCCACATGAATACCCTTTGAAGAGATGACATATTCCAAGAAAGTAACTTCAGATAACATAAAATTACATTTCTTTAAATTCACAAATAAAAAATGGTCATATAAAGCCTTAAACTCCTATGAAAGATGACTGATATGTTTCTTTGTTCTGCGACTAAAAATCAATATGTCATCAAAGTATACAATGACAAATTGACTCAGAAAGGGCAGTAAAACCTGATTCATGAGTCTCATAAAAGTACTAGGAGCATTAGACATACCAAATGGCATAACAAGCCATTCATATAAACCTTCTCTTGTCTTGAAAGCAGTTTTCCATTAATCTCCCTCTCTTATTCTTATTTGATGTTAACCACTGCGAAGATCAAGTTTAGTGAAAATAATTGACCCATCTAAAAAATCAATCATATCCTCAATACGAGGATTAATAAACCTATAATAAATGGTGATACGATTTAAATCTCTGCAATCTATGCACATTCTCCATCCATTATCCTTCTTAGGTACCAAAAATGCAATACAAGCACAAGGGCTATTACTAGGTCTAATTAACCCTTTAGCCAATAAGTCGTTAACTTGACCCTGTAAAATTGCATGTTCCGTAGGAATTAACCTATAATGAGCTTGATTAGGTAAAGAAGCTCCAGGTATAAGATCAATGCAATGTTGAACATCTCTAAAAGGTGGTAAACTCACAGGTAATTCTTCAGGAAATAATGCATGATATTTGGATAATAAAGGTTGTACCTGAGTAGGAATCTTTACCATGGGTTTGGTGTCTTCATGAGATCTCAAAGTGTGAGTTGAATATAAAGAATGAGAGATAGTACCCACCAAAGCAGTAGTCTTGCAATCATTGTTCTTTAATCACTAAAGAAGACTTTGATGGAAACAGAGTCATCCTTTTACCATCTTTGTAAAAAAGTATAAGTATTCTCAAAACAATTATGAACTTCTCTTATGTCATACTGCTATGGTCTGCTAAGGAGAAGATGTGTTGCATTCATATCAATGACATCACAAAGCACAGATTCTTCATATCCAACAAAAGAGAAATTTATAATACATTGGTGCATAATACATTATGTTGAAGAACTATTCACCCATCCTATAGAATAAGGATTAATATGTGGTGTAGTTGGTAATCCCAACTTCTCCACGATAATAAACGTAATGTAATTGTCAACACTGCCACTGTCAATAATCATGTCACAGACCTTGTCACCAATAAAACACTTGGTTTTGAAAATACTATGCCTTTGAGAATAACATTGTTCAGTAAGCATGAGTGGACGAATCATCCCAACAAAGTGATCACCAAAAGTTTCATGTAATTCAAAATTTTCAGCTTCTTCACCTTCATCATCATCAAAAACTTCAGTATCCTTTGACTCACTATGCACCTAATTATCTCCAATAAAACCATTAAATCAACAACATTCAGATGAAGAATGACCAGGTTGGTTACATTTATTGCATTTTATCTCCACGAAATTTTGAATAAATGTTTGGTTCCTTAGTTTGAGGTGGAAATTATTGTTGCATTCTATTATAAAATATAATGCTTGTTGGTTTAGAATATTGTTGCTGAATGGATTGAGGCTCAATGAGAGATGGTAAGATAGGTGAAGTATTTGTAGTTAATGGTATCTGAGTAAAAGAAAAACTCACTGGTGGTTTTTGTCAATGTATAGGTTCTGGGGTGTATTCTCCTCTTGATAACTAGAACTTTGAGGATAAAAAATATGAATTATATTGGTTCATACCATCTGAAAATTATTGTGCTTTAGAATAACGAGGCTGAGGAAACTCAGAAGTACATGAGATACGCTTCTCAATTTTGATAGCTTGATAGCTTCCACTATAGTGAATATTGATTGAGTCATGTTGAGTTGAAACATTCTACCAACTGTTCTTCAGTTTCATGTATTTCATTACGAGCAACCAAACTATAAAACTCAGTAACATATTCTTCCACAAGTCTAGCACCTTCTTGACAATTTTGTAGTTTAACAAATAACTATTGTTTATAGTCTTAAGGAAGAAACTTATCTAGAAGTAGCTTACACATGCGTTCCCAAGTATTTGTAGGAGGTTTATGATATCTAAATCTATCCTCACGAAGATTTTCCCACCAAGCAGCAGCTCGACCCTTGAGTTTATAAGCAACAAGCTTAACCTTCGATTCATCAGGTACTTCCACAAATTGAAAGAAGGCTTCTGCTTCATAAAACCAATCCAATAGTTCCTCAATTATGAAAATTCCATTGAAGTTTGGGATATCAGCTTTCAACTTGTATTATGGCAAACAACCATAAGAATTTTGTCCATTTCTAAAACGTCTATCTTCAGTCCATCTATGATGTTGTTCTTCTTCAGCAAAATATTCTCCTTCACTGTCCCGTTGGAAAACAAAAGTTTTCTTTATGGGTTTGAGAATAAAAGTTTCATGTTGTTTGTGTTTATTGAAAGTTTCATAGATGTGATCTGGAGTAGCTTCTGTGTAAACAAAATCATGGGATTTAGAGGTAGACTCTCCTTGTTGTTTAGAAGATGAGTCTAAAGGTTGGGTAGAAGATTAAGAGTCACTATTAGTTTTATACCAAGAAAATCAATCAGTGCAGTCAACTGTGCAGGCATCTCTTCTAGCTTAGCTAATCTCCCGTCTATAGTTTCAAGACTCTTGTCTCTAATGAATCGACCATAATAGAAATCTAAAATATATAAGGTTTTTGTGTTTTTTTTAGGGTTGCGGCAGCGAAAACAAGATATAAGAAAAGAATAAAAATCTAATTTATTGTCGAATGATACCAACTAATGTAGAACTTGTTTAGGAAGAATACAACTCGGAGGTTGTAGGTGATGAGAGGGAAGAAAAGGATGAGAAAGGGAGAAATAACTTGAGCAGGATTTAAAAAAGAAAAGAGAGATTGAATTGATAATCTTGATAATAATAATTATACTCTAAAACAAAGAAGGCTTAGCCTTTATATAAGTTACCGGAACCGACTAAAAGAAAAGAAAAAGAAAATCTACGTAAACTAGGAAAGGAATGACTTAAAAAACAAGTAAATCTAAACAAACGCTAGGGATCAACTGTAATAGTTGTTACAGATGTAAAAGGAATCAACTAGAATTATTGACACAGACTAATTGGGTCAAATGGTACAGTTGACACATTGAAAATAGGAAGATATCCTACACCAGATATCGGAAAGATTTCGCATTTCATCCCAAGATGATATTTTCAAGGGAATCTCGGATGGTACCGGTCTTATCGGTCAGAACCGGTTATCTCCGCCGGAAATATTTTTTTTTCATCAGATTGACAAAACTGACATTCACATACAAAAATCAAAGAAAATCAATTTTGTTGATTTCACATAGAAGGATTAAATGATCCATTTTTATTGATTCATCTTACACATAGAACACAAAAAGCTGGGAAAATATCTAATCAACCGGTATTGATAAACAAGATAAGAAAATATATCACACGAAAAGCGTGTTTGTGAAAAGAAAAAAAAATTATCGTTGAGGAGCTATTAGGCCTGGGAAAATATAACTTATTGTTGTCGTTGAATAACTCCTTGCATCAATTGTTGTTGTTGAAGAACTCGTTGAGTAACGTTTGTTGTTGTTCGTCCTCTGTTGATGTTGTATTATTTGAAATTTGGAAATTAAATTAGGGTTTCCAAACTACACTAGAAAAATAGAGTAAGAAGTGATGTAGATGACATTATTAGGTATATTGTTTCAAACCTAACCATGGTCTGATCTGAAGTAGAAGATTTGAAAGAGGGAGGCGGAGAGACCGAGTGAAAAGTGGAAAGCATGACGACTACTACTTTGACTTTAACAGTAGTCGTAGTTGTACACTTGCGTTTTGGATATGCCGAGTATTTTTGTTTCTTTTTAATATAACATATTTACCCATATACGTGTCCACAAATATATTCCATGCATTTTACAAATTCATCCGTGATGAGCCGAATTCACATTCTCAAGTCCTTATTGGTGCTACCCAAATTATCGCATTCGCAAAGAAATGTCAAACTTTGTATGGTATTTTATTTTTTCCTGTAATTTATATTACTTAATATGTATAATGTACTAAAAATGCTTGTTATAAAATTATAGATATAAAATTTGGAACCGATATTGCACCCGATATTTGAAACCTAATCTCCCGATACAAAGTTGTACCAATATTAAGTAACTTCTCAGCCTGGCTTGTTTTGGTGTTTTTTCTTTTTTTCTGTAATGGAAGCAACAAATGTGCTGCTTAGTCTGCTTTTGTACTTTCTTACGCCAATTTCATTACTTCCTTACTGATGTATTGGTTTTCTTAATAAAACTTGCCCCTTTTGAGTAAAAAGAAAGAAAAGAAGAACTTGTACCAGTATACTAGTCCCAAGCAAAGACAAACCGATATCCGATATTAACTACATTGATATCGATATTACCGCCTATTGACACCGATATTACCGCCTAACTATACCTCTTTATATAACTTGGTATTTCTATTCAAGTTTGTTGTGTTTATTTAATTGAAGTTTTGTTGCCTATAAGGCCTATTCCTATGCATGCCAAACTCATATATTTGGCATATATGCACCCACTATGGGTATGTCAAACTTCCAAACTCATATGCCTATATGCCAGGAATAATATATAGGCATGCACGGTGGAGTTTCCAGCGATAAATAGAGTGTCCATCGCTTGATAGCCAAGTCAGCGCTCGCTAGTCATTAAAGCGCCAGCGCTAGTCAAGCTGACGCTCACTGGTCTAATCAACACTTATCATATCATCATCCAATGGATACCAATTTCCCCCTATAAATACCTAATTTCAACTCATTCCAACTCAACTTCAAATTCATTTCAACATGCCTAGTGCTCGCATAACCGAAGTGGATTTTACTCCAGTGGAAGATGTTTCTCTAATTCGAAGTTGGGTTTCAGTTGCAAGCGATAAATATTTCAATTTAGAGATTTTTAACTTATGGGTCATTGTGTTTCAAAGATTTACGACGTTAAGTCACGTAAATCCAAGAAGAACAAATGAGTGTGTTCAAAATCGTTATTGTTTCATTAATAACAATGTTAGAAAGTATCAGCACATTATGTGGTTGATAAAAGGGGATAATCCCGGGTTCTCAAATGAAGAACTAAAAATTAGAGCTCATACAAAATTCGCCTAAGACAACAGAAGATGGTTTAGTCATGACGAATGTTATGAACTCTACAATGTTCATGTGCAGGGATTCAATTTTTAAGTATTGTGTTATGCAATCAAGGTTAATTTTTAATGAAATGTTAAACTAGTTTATATTTGAATATTACACTAAAAGATAGTTTCCATTATTTTTTATTTTTTTTACATTTCAACTAAATTGCTTACATAATTAAATTGCTTACATTTAAACTACTCATTACCTTTTCCATTTCCTCCTTGACCAAAGATCCAATTGCCCGCGTTTTCTGGATCAAGAGTGTTGTTCAACATATCAGTTAGTGGGCCGGTTTGAGACTGACTTGGTGCTTCAGTCTCTTCAGAATCACCATAACCTTGATAAGCAACGGGTTCAGGGCACATGGGAACACGATACAAATCTTAAAATACGTGTGGTTGATATTCTTGATGAGTTTGCTGTAATGGTTGAAATGCTGATGAGCTTGAGGAAATTGGGGTATACAAAGTCAATTTGCCTAATTACTTCCATTTTCACACCACCACCTGGAGTCATTATGTCATTTGGCAAATGTCTAAACATAATTTGAAGTAAACCTTCCTGGTACCTTCTGCATAGAACGACGTCTTCCACGACTTTGCTGACTTCGAGGGGGAATCAAATAAGTCATTCCTTTACCATTGGGACTCAGATGAGTCATTCCTCTACCACCGAGAATCATTCCTCTACTACTACTACCTGAACCATCATTACCGTCAAATCCTTGACTCATGTCAAACATCATGCTTTCCCTCAATTACTGCAACTCATCCAGGTGGAATCTATGAAATCCATGTAATAGAGCATGATAATCATTCAACTGGGTATGATACTGCAACTCTGTAGCATTGACCCCCCAGTATGGATAAGTCCGATCAAGTACACTAGAAGCAATTGGATAAGTAACAATTTGTCCATATGTGGTGGATATAGTTTGTACATCCCAAGAAAATGGTGGCATGGTTGACGATGAACTTTGAAAAGGACATGCAAATGCGTTACCCGTCTCTGGTGGAGGTTGGGAAGTAATAAATTCATCGGAAAGTGGCATCCTACCTAAAGGTGGGAAATCCATCCGACCCAAACTTTGCGGCATAGCAATATTGTCCTTAAAATAGTATTATACCAAGATAGGTAGTCATTTCTGTCAATTGGATCCTTGATCAATTCATCAGCTTCTTAACATTTATAACCTCCCCTTATCAATTTGAAGTAGTCATCTTCGGAAACCTATGAACTTAGATAAGGGTTGACCGCTATCACTGATCTTCTTTGAAACTGAAGAAGTTGTATTTCACCATAATACCAAATACCCTTTTTAGAAATAAGGATGTATAACACCATCCTTGTAAGGCTTAGCTGTACCATTCTCTAAGATTGCTCTTCTTCGAACTCAGGTATTGCTTCATACGACTGAGATATAAGGTTAAGGCTTATTCTACACAACTACTAAATCTTATGAACAATAGCAGTATGTTGACCATCTTCAATATGTTCTCATTTCCAATTCTCGGAATCGTACTTCAGTATGACCGGAATAACCATGGTATGATCTTAAGAGAAGGTTATGAAACACAGAACCATGTATACCACCAATACTGAAAATATTAACATTATTGGTTACTAAATTTTCCATGTGAAAATAACAAATAAATAGTGTGAAAAATATTGGTTCTTACCTCCAGAACTTCCCAAAAAGCATTAAAACTATCTTTGACACACGTCGAGCAAACACCGAGGGACATGTAAACTTCTAATAAAATCAGAGACCCTCAATCATATGTTGGTTCTTGCTCTAAATATTCTAATGCTTTGAAAAAACCAATTAACACCACTGAGCTAGCATTTGGAAATAAACATTGGCCTAGTGTCCACAATACCAGATGTTCGATCTCCTCATAATGGTCAGGGAACAAATATTGATTACCAGCTACCCTGTTTTCATCCATAATCTTAGCATAACATTTCAAAAAACTTTTCAATCCAGCCACCTTTAACCCATGCGCTTTTATTTGTCTATATATATTATTTCCTTCTAATTCATTTGAGTATAAAGGAAGTTTTTGTTTCCATTTATCTTCTGATAACCAATTTAGTTTGTTAAATCAAAGTAAGTTTCCAGCACATGGAATTCCTATTAACATGTACTAATCTATCGGTGTAACTCCTATTAACAACAGTTATTCATAATTAGAGTTTGTCAATTTTTATAAAACAAAATACATAATTTAAAAATTAAATTACTAGAAAAACTAACTTAACGCATTCAAAGTCCTTAAAAAAGAACGTGTTTGTAGTCTTCCACCATCGTTCTAAATATAACTTGAACTCCTTGAGTAATGTGGTTTCTAGGTTGTATATGATATAAATGTCTCCAAGGATATCTTCTAACTCTCTATTGAACAACAGGGGGAAGTAATTTAAAAATCGTATGTAACTCAGACCATCCACCTCTTAGATTAACCGAATTCTCGCTCCTCATGGTCAGATAAGTGATTAGAAAACATACCTTCACCGGCTACTTGTCTAATATTATCAAATTCATAATTTGTAACCACAACAAAACTTAATCCACTGGCTGCGGTACTAGTAGATCCTTTGACTCTTCTTTTGTACGATTCTCAGTAGTGATGATTGTAGCTTATTCATTAATTAAAAAATAGATCCTTTGACTTTTATGTTTCTTTTTCTTTTCTCCATATTTGTTTAAGAAGTAAAACGAAAGATAATGTTTTTGTTTTAGAAATAAAACAAAAGATATTTGTTTCAGAATATAAGAGAACAGAAGAGTTGAGAACAGAAAAGAACAAGGTGCAGTATTTATAGGCGTTAGAAAGTCGTACGTTGGCGATATTGATTATAACGCCAGCGACCGAGTTTCTAGCAAGCGTTATTGACAATATCGCCATCGATATCGATGATGATATTGTCAATAACACTTTCTAGAAACTCGGTCGCTCCGTGGTTTTTCCATAGTAACACAATTGGTTTGCCATGCCAGCTGATATGCCAAACCTATTTTTTTTGGCATGTGCATAGGAATAGGACTAATTGGTTTTCTTATTGAGGAAGGATCCCTTCACACTTATTATCACACTATCTCACACGCTAATATTTATTAATTATTAGGTTAAATATTTCTATTTGACGTATGGATGTTAAATATAATATTTATTAATTATTAGGTTTACCTTGCTTATTGTTACAAATAAAGTAAAAATCGATAAATATTTCTATTTTCTGGTCCACAAATCATTTCTCATGTACTCATATATGACTACTTTCTAGCATTTTCTACTTTGGCATTCTCCCAAAATATGTCTCTCTTTGTCCAAGTTGTATCCTCAAGCCAACCATGTATTTATATCAGAATTAATGTTTACATGATTATTCCAAAAAAAAAATCCATCATTTGATATGTTTTATAGTTTACAAAAATATCTTATCGGTCATTTGAAATGTTATTGCCCTTCTGTATCTCCGTTATTTTGGTGACCTGACGAAATCAACACATTAAGCTATGTAGGTTGTAACAAAATTACATCACTTGACTCATTCGTCTTGAGAATGATTATGTTGGTATTAACCGTGTTCAGATCCTTGCTGATTTTGTCCGCTTTAAGAGTAGTCTGAAAAGATTAAAACTCAGAATGGACAAAACAGTACATATCGTATTGTATGTTCTTACTATTTCAATAACATAACATAAATAAAAACTAATTCATTATCTTAACTGTTATATTTTAAAATGTTAAGCCATTTTGTTCACATAAGATGTAGTTACAATTTTTCGAAATTCCCAGACATTCTATGTAATACCCCGATTCGGCAGGTAGGGTTCACCGAGTGGAATATAGGTAATGGTTTGTATTTTCTTAACACTAAGTTATTTTTAGCACAATTGGCTCCAGGGTTGGCAAATAACTCTGTAGTTAATCGTGCTCGGGTGAGAGAGTGATTCAGGGATGGATTCCATACTGAGAATATGCTATTGGATTACCGCAATAGTGCCCGTTAAAAGCCCCAAAATGTCGTATAGCCATAGTGGCTAAGTGGGAGCGGTATCTGTGGCCTATCAAGTCATCACAAATGGTATCAGAGCTGACGAAGGGTTACATGTGGAGAGTGAAAGAGACGTTAGACGGGTTGTGCCTAGTACTGGTCTCATGAGTGACAGGGAACGTCAGAGTCTGAGATTGAATATATTCTAGAGCCGAGGGCGGATACAATTTAAGGTGGTGTTATTATAGTACCCCAATTCAGCAGGTAAGGTTTTCTGGATGGAGTACAAGTAATGGTTTGTCCTTTCCTAACACTGAGGCCTTTTTATCACAATTGGCTTTAGAGTTGGCAAAACGCTATGTAGTTAAACATGCTCGGGAGAGAGTGATCCATGAATGGGTGACTTCCTAGGGAGATGATATTGGATGACCGCAGCGATATCCATTAAAAACCCCACACTGTCGGATAACCTGTAGTTGCAGGAAATCCCACAAAACACCCCTTATCATATTTTGATAACAATTTCTAGACCTAAATATAAAAATGGTGATAAGAATACTAAAATTATAAATGGACACAAAGATTTTTAATTGGTTCGATCAATTTGATCTACATCCATGATTCTTCACTATGATTGTTTAAATTTACATTGATAATCTCCATTAATGGGTAAAATGCTAGATCTAGTTTTTGGGGAAGAAGATGATGAAGAAAAATACATTTTTTCTCTAAAAATATATCTCTCACTCTCTTACAAAATTGGCTCTCTCCTTTTCTCTCTCCTGCCTTTCCCTTTATATAGGTGTTTACATAGTGGATGACATCTCACATGTAGTGGAGTACAACTCATAAACTCTCGAGCTCTGCTATGTTCTCTCATGATCTGCTATATTCTCTCGAGCTCCCGCATTATTCTCGTGAGCTCCCGCCTTATTCTCTCGAGGTCCCTCCTTATTCTCACGAGCTCCCGCCTTATTCTCGCGATCTTTCTCTATAAAAACCATAATATCTGCATATATTTATTGTGTTTTATGATGTCGTTGTCTATTACGTTATTTCTGTAATTAATTTACAACATTTTCCATGTGTGGTAGAAGTTTTCGCAAGAGCGTTGTTGTTGCGAGATTCGGATCCTACATCTTGCCTCTTTTTTCTTGAACATTGCTTGAAGAGCGAATTTTAAGAAAAAATCTGTTGTTGTAGTAGTCTTTGATCTTTATTGATGAAGGAACGAGCGAAATAATATTGGACTTGAAAAGTACGTACTTGCCTCTATTCTTTTGTGAAGTTCCGAAGCCTTGCGAAGTAAATAAGAAGTATCAACTCTTGAAGTATGCAAAGTATGAAGTATCCTTGAAGAAATATAAGAAGTACTCAATCCTCAAAATATAAGAAGTATATGTCCTTGAATGAAAGTCATAAGTATTGCCTCTATTCATGCGAAATTATCACTTTATTTTTGGTGAGAATTTTTGTCCATTTTGGAAATGATTCTTGCCGAGAAGATAAAGAACATAAAATGTTTTCTTGGTAATCCATAGTTGCCTCTGTTCTTTATCTATGAAGGTAGAATCATTGATAAAATGTTGAATAAGCGAATTGTTTCTTTATTCTTATCTTGCCTCTGTCTTATGTTCTGTTTTCTTGTGATCTCTTCAAGCTGCTTCAAATTTTGCGAAATAAATGAGCTGAATAACCACATTATGCGAAATTCTGGCACATTCTGCGAAATTTTGAATAATTTGCGAAATTATGAATAACCCTGCGAAATTATGAATAGTGTTTCTGAAATAGTGTTGTGAATAGTGCTCCTGAGAGATTCTAAATAATGTTTGGGATTATTCTTATTGGTTTTATTTTTCCTTCCTAGTTAAAGGTCTTATTTTTCCAAAAAAAATATTTGGCGACAAAATCGTAGGATGTCCTTTCATTCGCATGCAAAGACCCATTGATCTTGCCTTATCCTCGCTTTGTCAATTTCTCTGCGACAATATGACAGGCCTAAGTTTTCTTGCGAGAACAAAGCCCCATGACATTTCCGTCTTGCAATGAAATCGCAGGACGTCTTTACACTATCATGTAAAAACCCATTGATCTCATCTTATCTTTTTCTCATGGCTTTTTGCCTCTGTATAATTGTTGCAAAAATATGACAAGCCTAAATATTCTTGCAAATATAAAGCCTCGTGATATTTGCGTCTTAAGACACTTATCATCTCCCTAATGAAGGGTGCCGCCCTTATCTTCCCCCTGGTTTCCCCTTCATGGAGACGTACATCAGCCATACAAGACTACCTCCTCCCATCCGGTTTTACCAACAACCAGTTGTTTTCATAGCCTCTTATCCTTTTTGCCTATATGGTTTATAGTTACGAGACTGCACCCTAAGTGGGGTTTTCTTAGGGACGAGTGCATCATAGCCAAGACTTTCCAAGAATGGCCGAGATGCTTCAAACGCCCCAGGCACTCTTGGTTCAACCGTGTACCTCGGCGCCTTGGTCATACTCTGCACTCCTTAGAAGAGACCCTCGGTCGTCCAACTGTTAATATATATATAGTTGGAAATCCAAGGTATCTCTCCTGGATAGGTATCTCTCATGGAGATGGACCCCACCTCTCTATGACTCAGGTTCCAGCAGCGGTATAACCTTATCCCTGAGCCATGCAAACAGATACCCCCTTATATGACGCACTTTAGGTCTTACATTTTCCTCTTGCGAAATTTTATTCGCGAACTAGGGTGTACGCCATAAAGGTTTATCCCATTCTTATGTCTCTGCGAAATTTTATTTGCGTTTCTGCGAAATTTTCGCGTTTCTTTATTCTTTCATTTCTCTCAATTCTTTCAATCATTCTTTTCTTCATTCTTTGTGAGATAATCATCAACTCTCTTCTTTGCGAAATAATCAAAGACCAACTTTACAAAATGAATATCTGCGAAGCAAAAATTATTTGGTAGCATGGAAAATTGAACCCATACCCTCTAGCTCGCAATACTCTTTCTCTGACCATCTGTATCAATTGTTGTTTGCGAAAGAAATCCATAATGTCGCAACTGTATTCCATTTCATCTCCTTTGAAAGTTAAAAAATATTTGAAAATTTTTGTGCGGCTGCGAGTTCGAACCCATGATCTCAGGTCTATTTTCTCCAACTCTAACCATCTCTGCTGGCTTTTGTTTGTGTCGGAATGGCGAAATTCGCATATATTATTGTTATTTTAATGTCCTTTGTATACTCTTCCTTTTTCCTTTTCTTCTTTTCTTTCTTCTTAGCATGTTGCGAAGTTCGCAGATTTTCAGAAATTATTCTTTTGATAAAATTTCTCAGGATATCTCTACGTTATTTTTCCTTCTTTTCTTTAGTGTAGTGATCATCCTTGTTAATTTTTTGTTGGTTCTTGGTTCTTCACTGGAATCGTCATATGTGCATTCTTTGCTTGTACTTATTTCTTTGTTTGCACTGATGGTTGCGAGATCCTCTTGGTTACTGCCCTAGGTGAAGTAAATTTCGCAAAACTTCTACTTTCGTTGATGGCTGCTATTAGCTGGATTTTTTTTCCATGTGATGAAGTAACATTATTATCTGCGGTATTTTGAAGTTATCTTTGTTCTATTCGTCTTTATTTGCTTTTCTTATTCTAGTAATACACTGCTTCTCATTTCTTTTCTCTTGGTATTATTCACGTATATGACCAGATTAGTTTTGGTCTTGGTTTGCTGTAAATTTTATTCGCAATTGTAATATTACATTTTACGAAGTTCATGAACTCATGGGGCTCCTCTCAAGACAACTTGTGTTCGCTGTTGTTCTCTTTTTATTAATTGACGTTGATTCCTTCTCCAAGCCAGGAGAGTTTCTCTACTTTAGACAGTGAACTTCATAGGACCTTGTGATTGTTCTACTCTCAGTTAATGAAGCATTCAGTGAATTTATCTATTATCCTCTTGGAGGCTTTTCATTGCTTTCTCATCCATTCCTTCATTTCTTGATAGTAAGGGTTTCATCGAATTGTAGTTATTCCCGTTGTGGTCCTTATAAAGATTCGTATGGATCCCTCTCTGAAATTCAGTCCTTTGCCGGCAGCTCAAGTTTACAATTTCAACATCATTTGTGTACCTGTGACTTAGAATTCAAGTGTTTAAAAGAGATCACAGCAGGCCGTAATTTTTAATATGGTTGTTCAAATGTTCCTAGTGTATAATTTTTAGTAATTAAAAAGTAGAGTAAGAATACATCCCCTTCCAGTTGTATTATCGTCAGTGGGTGGTATTCTAGTTGTTGATATTAATGATGAAGTTGGTTCTTGGTGATGACTTAAGCTTGAATTAATTTTCCTTGAACTGTGTTACTTCGTTGGCAATAACAACAGCTTGCCTTCGCTGGAATTTTTGAGAAAATATACTTCGTCTCTCTTCTTCCTTAACTAACCATCATTGGAACTATCATCAATGCTCTGAGAAACTCATTCCTTCTTCGCATATAGCAATTATTTCTGATCGTGTCTTGTCAGGTTGTGGATTCACAACTTACTTATGAGGTCCTGTAGAAGTGATCTATTGCTTTGTTATACTCGTATTCCTGACAAAGCCTGACTGTGTTGGCAAAGTGATCTATTGCTTCGTTGTGTTGGTTTTTGGCTGATGATAATCAATGTAGTCATGAGAGAGTTTACTGGCTGATGATAGACGTAGAAATTCCTTTACTCATTCGATGCTACTTGTGTTGCTGGTGGTCCTGAGTTACACAAAGTCTCCTTGGTTTCCCTCTTCGCCTGTATATCTTTTCCCTGATGATTTGGTTGTGTAGATTAATGGCCCCAAGCTTAATATCTTCTTTGTACGCTGAAGTTCGTTGATCCGCAGCGAACTTCGCAGAATTTTTCTTCCTTTGTCCTTGATATTTCTTACTAAGAGAACCAAATTTCCCCTCCTTTATTCATTCGCTTCTTGCCGATGAGATGTGCAGATTTCAAGAACGGAAGTTGTACTATAAACCTATGTGGTATTAACCTTCCCTTGGGTTTGTTGAGAACTCTTCATGTTGACAATAACCTCTTCATGCTATAACAATATATTTTCCTTCACCTGTGAGAGAGCTTGCGAGTTTCATACTACTGATGAAGTTCTCCACTAACTTCTATCAATGGTTCTTTGCAGGTGAGGTCCGTTGATTTTTTCTTTTCTCTTAGTGAATGTGTTGTTTTATTCTGATATCTTCTTCGCAAAATTGAGGTTCCCTCTAATCATTTGTCTTTGTTAGAGTTGATATCTTCCTTAGAGTTGGGGACGAATAGAATTATTAGAGCTTATTTCGCAGGTGATCAAAATGTTTGCAAAGAAAATGTCTGCGTAGAGAAATGTTATTGCCCCTCACGAAGTGAATTAATATACTGTGAACCATTATCTTCACAAAATCTTTACTACAGTGTACTATTCCTTCTTCTTTCGCAATCAAAGTCGTTCTCTCCCTGCAGACTTGTCTAACCATTGTTTGGTTTCATAGTGAGCATTTCTTTCTCTTAGGTTGTTATCGCCTTATATTTATATTCGTCCCATATTGGGATTTTTCGAAAATTTTCTTGTTGTCAAGTACTCTCTGCTGCTGTTGATAGGCTTGGAATTTAAATTTCATCTTGTATACTTCTCTGTGAGCAACATCACTTCTCTTGCATACATTCCTTTGGGTCTTTTTCTTCGCTGGCAACCTAGATCTACTATTCTGACCTCATTTTCGTACCTGCGAAATTAATTGCGAATAGATGTAGAATTTCGCAGTGACGACCGTTTTGATATCTTTCTTACTGTCATCATTTCATTTTCCTGCAAAAAATTAAACTCCAATTTTCATTGTGCTGCTATTGTCCTCTGAGATGCACCTAATTTCTTTGATTTTTCTTCTTCGCTTGTGACTAGGTTTTAAGCTCCTACGAAGTTTCTTCGTGTGTTTCTAATAGGAGTTTGTTGTCTTATGAAATTACGCTAATGACTTTTCATGCCGTGATGCTTTTAGTCCACCTCCACGTGACTGTGATGTGTTTTCTTCATCCTGCAATTGTTTCTGGACTTGTTACTGCGAACTTTAACTCATCGTTCCCCTCCTTCAGCGAAGTCATCGTACCTAGTAATTCATCCGTGGAGATATCTTGACCTGTTTTATGAGATTGTTCTCAATCGTTTGTTGTAACATCAAACCATTAAAAGAGAAATTATTGTTTGTCAGTTGAATCTTCAAATTAAATCAAAATTTCGACATTTTAACGTTTTCAAAATTAGTTGATTGGTTTTTAATAAACAAATGTTTCTGGAGTTTTAAAACATTCATGAAATTTTGATGAATAACAGAATCGAATATTCCTGAAATTTCTTGTCTAAAACATTTTAAAATCACAAGATCTGGATTCTTGAGAGAAAAATTAAAGAGATTGAGTTAGAATTGATCTTCATGAATCAATTGCTGGTGAATATTTCGACCAATTTCCCTTTGCTGACTATCTTCCCCACTGGTTTTCACGAGTACATTTTATACTTTGTATTTCTCTTTCATTTAATTTCACCAAACTTCTAACATCACTTATTGTCTGTTGATCGAATTTTTCCTTCGTAATTTTCTATTTAATCCACCCCTGACAGTTGACAACTTCTCTTTATTTTCTTCAATCTAATCAACAGCAGGTCCCTGTTTCTAGCGCCAAAAGGTAGTTGCAAGAAATCCCACAACACACCCCTTATCATATCTTGATAACAATTTCTAGACCTAAATATAAAAATGGTGATAAGAATACTAAAATTATAAATGGACACAAAGATTTTTACATGGTTCTATCAATTTGATCTACATCCATGATTCTTCACTATGATTTTATAAATTTACATTTAACTTACATTTAATTTACATTGATAATCTCCATTAATGGGTAAAGTTCTAGATCTAGTTTTTGGGTAAGAAGATGATAAAGAAAAATACATTTTTTCTCTAAAAATATCTCTCTGTAAAATATCTCTCTCTCTTACAAAATTGTCTCTCTCATACCTTTCCCTTTATATAGGTGTTTACATAGTGGATGACAGTGCACATGTAGTGGAGTACAACTCATAAACTCTCGAGCTCTGCTATGTTCTCTCAGGATCTGCTACATTCTCTCGATCTCCCCTGCCTTATTCTCGCGAGCTCCCGCCTTATTATCTCGAGCTCCCGCCTTCTTATCGCGAGCTCCCTCCTTATTCTCTCAATCTCCCGCCTTATTCTCGCGAGCTCCCGCCTTATTCTCTCGAGCTTTCTCTATAACA
The DNA here is from genome assembly GCA_023529315.1 of Papaver bracteatum. NCBI lineage: Eukaryota > Viridiplantae > Streptophyta > Magnoliopsida > Ranunculales > Papaveraceae > Papaver > Papaver bracteatum. The sequence goes on from JAJJWX010004373.1 coordinate 247,215, forward strand.
ACCATAAAATATTCACATCTTTCTCGTGTTTTATGTTGTCGTTGTCTATTACATCATTTCTGTAATTAATTTACAACATTTTCCATGTGTGGTAGAAGTTTTCGCAAGAGCGTTGTTGTTGCTAGATTCGGATCCTACATAACCGCAGTGGCTAAGTGGGTACAATATCTTTGGAGGGTCGGGTCATCACATTCTACGATATTTACTTTCCAAATGTGAGGTTATTCGCTTCATAAAAATAATGAAACCACGATTAGCTAGTAAGTCAAACGGTCAACCACATAACCTAATAACAATAGACTTTTTTATCCATCAACATTGAATAAAACTAACGTTAAACCATTTATTAAGAAATATGTGAGACGATACGAAATCACTCACTGCGCACAACTGCTCACCAATACTTGCCACCACCAATATAGTTTACTCATACAATTGTGAGTCAATCTCATTGAGTTTGGTACTGATTTTTTTTCTTTCAAAAGTTCTTTGAAATTATATTTCTAATAATATTTTTTCATCCTAGTATTTGGTAAAAAAATTGTAAAGTGCTTTTTATGCAAAACACTTCCAAAATCTGCCAACTTTTAAAGGCATTGACTAAATACAATCCACGTTTGGGTTAATTACAACCTACTTTTTAGTTTTACTAAAACAAAATGGTTAAATACAACCCTTATGCCAAACATGTCTTCTCTCCTTTTTCCATTTCTTTCACCATTTATTTTTCTGCCACTTCCATGTACATACAAAGAAGTAACTAACGGGTTGAAATCCGAAGTTATGATTAAACAAAACTAAAGTAAATGGAAATGGAAATATATATATGTTCTCGAAATATCGATGATGATTCCAAGGATAGTTTTTTCTAAATATGAAGAAGATTGTAAAATACAATTTGATCAATCTTTTGTTAACCGAAGATGATTATTAGGATATGATTTATCCTTTTTTAGGGTATGATAGTAAAATAAAATTCCATCAAAACAATCTGATTTTCAAGACCATGACTACCATCTAAGATCAAATCAAAACGGTTTATCTTAACATGGAAAAAACCTAGGCATTGAACTCTTCTCAACATAGTTTTCCTGTGAAACCCTAAATACAATTTTTTTTCTCATATACGCTATTTGTATTTGCCTAGGTTGTATGTAGTCAAAACATATTTGTGGGATTTGGATTGTATTTAACCAAACCATGGGTTACATTTAGTCACTGCCCTTTTAAAAGTGGGGGATAAGGAGCTTTTAAAACCTGGTTTAATTGGGGTCCCCAAGAAACAATTAGGGGCCCTGACCAATTTATACCCACACCAAAAATTATAGGGGGGTTCCAAAAAGTGGTGAAAATTCCATTATGCCCTTCTCTAATAACTAAACAAAATAACCCTATTAACCTTTAACCCAAGGCCCCTAATTTCATTTCCTATCTAAACAAAAAACTCTTCTTCTCCTTTCATATTCCTCTCTCTGCTCTTTCCTCCCCTATTAACGATCCGTTTTTTTTCTCTTTCAAACATGGCACGATTAGCTTTTTCATCAAAAATGACACTTACTAAGGCGGAATCGGAGAAACGTATGGCTCCAATCAGAAGGTATGTGAACTATAACCCCCTAATCTAACTTGTTTGCATTTGATTTGATTTTCTAATTGAAAAATTAGGTTTTGAACTGCAAAATTTCAGTTTCAGTTCTAGGGTCGTCATAGTAGAAGTCCTTATTCCTTAACGATTTTTCATCTGAATGTTGATATTATGAAATCAACTGCAAAATTGCAGTTTCAGTTCTAGGGTCGTTAATGTCGAGGTCCTTATTACTTAACGATTTTTCATCTGAATGTTGATATTATGAAAAATCATTAATGTTTATGTTGAGGGAGATAATGACCCTAGGTTAGAGAGTAGTTTTAATAGATAAACCATTAACGATTCTTATGACGACCCATTTTTAGAACCTAACAATTCTGTTTAAAAAAAAACTTGTTTACTGTCCAAATAATCAGAAGGGTCGTTACCTTAAAGAAGTAGAGTCGTCATTTTGTATTTGAGAATCGTCATAATCTAATTTGGAGTCGTCATTTATGTTGAAAGGTCATTTTTTATGATGATGATGATGGTGAAGATGGTCATGCTGGTAACAGTGGTTCTGGTCAAGGTGATGTTGGTGGTGGTAAGGAGGATTGGAGATTGAGGAGGAGGAGGATGAACACAATGATGATGATGAGGAGGATGATGTAAATGGTGGTGGTAGTGGTGATAATGATGATGATGATGATGTAAAGATGTTGGTGATAAGGAGGATGAAAAGGACGATTCTACCATTCTTAAGATTGTGGTGAGTATTTATTTTTGTAATTGTCATCGTCATCTACATACAAATATAAGTTTGGTAATGTGAATTTGTATTTGAATGCAAATAGAGGGAACGAATGAATCTTTTTGCCAACGCACTGTGTTTCTCGAACGACAAAGGGAAAGTGTTCGATCTTGACAAACAACGTTGGTACGCTGATTACTGCAGACACGTTGAAAATCCCTATGCAAAGGAAATGTTTGCTGAGCTGGCTAAGGAAGGTAAGAGGAGCAGGAAAACACGTAGCCAACTAGGATAAGAACGTGTTGAATAGGGACAAGGTAGCCATCATCCTTTCGATGAAAAAGGCAGTAGAGAAGATGGTGGTTCCCCAGGGGGCAGTGCAACTCAGGGTCCTTCTAATAGAAGATGGAAAGTTAGCCGATCAGGGAGGTACTAATTTCATTTTTTCTTTTTCTTTTCTATCCCATTTATATTTTATAAATGACGAAAATTACCCTTAAACTATATTTTATAGTATGCCATTTCAGTGAAAGATTCTCTAATATATCAACAATAAAAAAAATAAGTGAATTGTTAAGTAACTATTGATTTTTAAAAAGTGGTCAAGAAACAAAAAAATATTTTTCTAATAATAATACTAATTGGCGAATTTAATATTGTATTACATATATATTTAAAAAATTACTTATTTTTAAACACAGTAAAACTAAATAAAACAATTTTCAGAAATATGTCTGTTTTTGTCATTTGCTACAACAATCTGATCACTTTTAAAATTAGTTTTAACTTTGGTTTATATTTTCCCAGACGTTCAATTGTTTTTTTATATAGCACGGCACAATAACACACATCTGAAAAACATTTTTGTGAAACTCACACCGATGTCAAACTAATCCTAAGTAATATAAATTCATAAAAATATATTCAATTATTATTTAATAGAATGATTTATTTACTATCATTTTTAATTTGACATTTATTATGGAAAAGTTATAAAATGTTTATTATAAAGAATTAAGGGTTATTTAACGTTTGGTACCCAGCAAATATCCAACACCTAGCTTTGGTACCCAATATTTGAAAAATTAATGAGGCTTGGTACCTAGACTTGACATTGACCGTTATGTTCCTTGTTTGACCTGGTTAGTTTTTATTTTTTATTTTTTAATTCTTTTATTATCAATAATAATTGACACTTTTACGAATTTACCCTTGGACTAAAATCAATAGTTAGAGAGAGAAAGTGACTTGCATAGATATGATCAGCTAATCTCAAACTCCCCCTTCTATTCAATTAAATCAAACAAAATACAAATAGAAATCTAAGGGTTCGCTGTGAAATGATAAGATTTTTTGTTTATTTAGATCGGGTTTCTTACACCTCTCTGAGATAACCAAAAAAATAAATACCTGGTACAAAAAAGAATTACAGATGAAGGAAATCAACAAGAGTCTAAGAATCAACGGAGGGTTGGGTTTGTGTAAAGTTTTGAATTTGGAGCAGGGATTTTACTAGAGATGAAATAGAATTCTCAAATTGATTATCTTCTTCTTTTGGTAATAAAAAGTCCCTCTTTTTGGTTACTTCAGTTTATTTCTTGTGAGATTTGGGAATTTTGGGGCAGTTCGACTTGGGATTGGTTATAGTGTAGAAAATAATGGGGTTTTGCGGTTACAGTGATAATGATTTGATTATAATGGAGAAAAGAGATGACGAGAAGGAGTTTTGATATAAAGAAATTTGTCATAAGAGCTGAAAAAAGAGAAATAATGGAAAGCAAATGAACATTTGAAATTGATAAATGGATTTTGGGGTTGAGATTTAAAGATTTGTCGATGGATTGAAAGCTCATTCTATGATTCAATGGGGTGAGGTTTCTGCTCGGAACGAAGAGGAGGCAGAAGATAAGGGTTTACATTGGGAATAAATATGTAACTTCAGATTATCTTATTAAGGAAAATTAGAATTTTTTTAAAATAACCAGGTCAAGCCAAGAACATAACGGTCAATGTCAAGTCTAGGTACCAACCCTTAATTTTTCAAATATTGGGTACCAAAGCTAGGTTCTGGACATTTGATGGGTACCAAACGTTAAGTACCCAAGAATTAATGGAACATTAGTGATATGGTAAGTAAACATTGACCGTTAGATGAATTTCTAATCCCAATCACAACCATCACTTATGACAAACAATTACAACCATATATTTATCTTTTGTGAGGATCAATATGGACCGTTCTTTATCTAACCGTAACGACACGGCTATAGATTTTTATTTGGTTATATATTTTTCGACGTTTGTATATTATATATAATATTTATTATTGATGCTTAAAAAAATTATTATTGTCGAATTTTTGCTTCTTATCATTACAAAAGTAAAGGAAAAACAGACAAATATTTCTATTCTTCAGTCCAAAATATTTTTTTATGTCCTCATATATAATTAATTTATACTTGGACAGTTTGACATTATCCCGAATGATTCCTTTTATTACGCGCGTTGTATCCACAAGCCAACCATGGAATTATATCAGAATTAATCTTCACATAATTTTTCCTCAAAAAAAAAAGTTATTTGATATGTTTTATAGTTTACAAAGATATCTTTTCGATATTTGAAATGGTATTGTCATTAAGCATTTCCCTCAATTTAGTGACCAGACGTATCCAAAACATTAAACTATGTAGTCTATAAAAAATTACATCACCCAAACTCATTTGTCTCGAGAATAATTATGTAGGTATTAACAATGTTCAGATCCTTGTTGATTTTATCGCCTTTAAGAATAGTCCGAAAAAATTAATTTTGAATGGACTCAACAATATATATCGCATTATATGTTCTTACTATAACAATAACATAAAGCTAACATATATATTATAACACGTTAAAGCATTTCATATGACAGCCCATTATACTCACATAAGATGTTTGTTTTTTTCAAAATTTTCAAACATTAACCTTCCAAATGTGAGGTTATTTGTTGCATAAAAATAATAAAACCATGATTAGCTAGTAAGTCAAATGTTTAACCACTTGATCTAATAACAATAGACTATAACAACAACTAACCGAATCTTTTACCATTATCACCGAATAGAAATATAGTTTAAGCCATTTATTAGGAAATATGTGAGACGGCGCGATATTACTCACTGGGTACTACTGTTTACCAATACTTACCACTACCATAATTACACCACCCACCACTACTATTTTTAGTGAATCAACTTCCACCACCACTTCCAATCAAACCACAGCGTAATTGTCTTAACAACCACCACTATGGTCCACCACTACCGGTTAATAATAATACTAATTTGTAAATTTAATATTATATATTTATTTATTTAATACTAAATTTTTTATTATTTTTAAGCATAATAAAATACACTACAATTTTGAGAGATATACATGTTCTTGTCATTTGCCACAACAACAATATTGAACCTGATAATTAACGAAACACATTTGATCGCTTTTTTAATCGGCTGTAACTTTAGTTTATGTTTTGTCGAACCTCAATTTTTTATTACATAGCTAAGCACAACAATGCACATTAGAAACACGTTGTTGTACAAATCACAACAATACTAAACTAATTCTAAGCATTAGTTAATAAAAATATATTTAGTGTCATTGTTAATAGAATAATTTAGCCGGTGTCACTGTAGTACAGTGGTAAAGTCACCGGGTGATGATACCAGTGACCTGAGTTCGAAACTCACCAGCACCAAAATTCTTTACCAATCAAAAAAATAAAATAATTAATTATTATCATTCATAATTGACATTTATTATGGAAAATTAATAAAATATTTATTATGATGAATTAATGGAACATTAATGATATGGAAAGTAAATTTTAGCCATTAGATGTATTTATAATCCCAATCACAACCATCACTTGTGACAAATAATTACAGCCGTAGATTTATCTCTTGTGAGGACAAACATGGACCACCACTTACATAGGCAAACTTAGCCAAACCTTGTTTTGTACTTATGAATGATATATATATATATATATATGCTTGAACTAAAGAATTCAATATAACTAGATTTGTGCCTGTGCTACGCACCGGGCATTCTTTTTCCTTTTTTACTGGTGTGTGATGCTTCGCCCCTCCCCGTGGCGGTACGTTCTTCGGATTTTATTAATTGTTTCCTTTTATTTTAGCAGAAAATGTGTATAAATTTTTTGTAAAATTTGTGCTGGTGCTATGCAACAGGCGTAATTAAAATTTCTTAATAATATGAACTTCCTACACATGGCATAAGATTTATGCTTCTTCAGTACCTTGAGGGAAGTACTTGATAGGTGTCTAAAACACCTTATTTTATATTTAGTATTTATGCTTTATTTGCTATTTTTCGTGTAAATTATGTATCTTGTGTTCGTTTTTGAGTTTCATAGGTGTTTTGGAGTCATTATGAGCAAAAGAATGAGAAAACGTCCGTTTGGAAAGTAAAGGGAAAAAAGATCAATTTTACAGGCAAATGATGGAACCATCTAAGGTTATGCGGCGAAAGAATGAGGTCACTACTACATCATACAAGAAAGTTACAAACAAAATTAATGAAGCTTGTCAGTCCCAAAGACCTGACAGAACAAAAATCATGAGAATTATACTGTCAATCTCGCAGGAACGACGGTTGAAGGGAATTGATATTTCATCTGGGTTCCCCTTATCCTAACATGCCTTAAAATGAAGATGTGTTTCTCATTTTATTACACACTTCATCTCAAATTCAGAGAAGTGAGAGTAGCGGCACCAAAGTTCAGAGAAAGAGAGGATTCGAGAAGAGGATCGAGATAACTGGGTTGTTGTTGAATGAAGAATCAATGGAGAAGTCAGAGAAGATCGAGAAACTGAAGTTGATACTGATTCGAATTGATATATCTCGTGGATCTGAGAATGGAGCTAATAGAAGAAGTCTGATGCAGTTGATTCGGGAAGATACAAGTTCTGCCATTGATTGTCAGTGATGAATGGAGATGATTAAATGGGGGATTGTGGCTGTTTACAAGGGTCGAGTTTTATCAGAACTCAAGAAAAAATGAAAGGAGTTTCTGCTGTTATGGTTTGTATATGGCAGTTAAGTGGCTCGACTTGTGGAAAGTATTAGGTGCAGGGAGATTATGAATGTTCACTACTGTATGAATGATGGGTTACGAATGAATGTGAAATTGCAGGTCAAAGAGAACTCATTAGACTGCAAAAATAGTATCTCTGAATTACCAACAGAATGCACAAAATGTGCTTGCAAAATTGTCTGAATCGAGAAGATGAGGAATATCACGGTGTTTGAGTCAAGGAATATGGTAGTGCAGTTGCAGATTGATGCAAAGAAATTGTTGGGTTTGACATTGATGATAGCATAGAAGCTGAGAAGAAAATGGAGATTTTTTTTTATCGAGTTTGGCTTTACAACAAAATCAGCCAAGGATGAAAGGAATTGCAGGTGCTGTTGGAAGAATAAGAGAAGTATGAGATGCAGTGAGTTGAGGACCTAATGGAAGCAGTGAATTGAGGTTTATAATGAGGCAGAGAAGTTAGCATTGTTGTTGGTGCCTCTTGGCAGCCAGAAGCAAGGACTTAGAAGTGATCGTGTGCTACAAGAACTGGAAGCTATGATGCTGTTATGAAGGCAGTGGAAATGGGTATTTGTTGATGGATTTGTACATGATTTTGAGGTCAATAAGCAAAAGCTGGCTTAATTCAAGGACTGTGAAAGAATCAAATAAGATTGAGGTGGCAATGGAAATGGAATGTTGGATGTAGATCTAGAGGTTATTGCAGATGTGAAACTGAGTTGTTGTTGCTGCAGATGATGCATGACAAGGGTTGCTACTGTTAAGCCATGAAGCTGTTCCTGCGATAAGTTTGTAGTTGTGCTCGAGTCAGTGTGGAATTTGAAGAGTTTCTACCGAGATGAAGAACATAATGGATCTTGAGATGGAAGTAGTTGCTATATTAAGTTACAGAAAGAGTTGAGTCTATGGTTACTAATTTAGAATCCAAGAGCACAATGAGTTGGAGTTTGTCAAGATGGCTATGAAAGGGTTAAGAAGGAGTTGAAATGAGGAATTGCATATGATGATATGGCTGCAGTCTAGGAAGGGGTGCAACTGGGATGAACTGAAAATGTGCAGTGGTAGCGTATTGAGATGCAGAGAATGGTTCAAGGATCTGAGGCTGCAGTTGGTGTTTATGTAGCTGTTCAAGAAGGGAGTTGGTGGCGACAAAAAAAGTGGCGATAAACACAGGCATGGGATCTGTTGATATGGAGGTTTTGCTGGTGGAATTGTGCACTTGCAGGTTAGTGTCAATGCATTGCAGGTGATGGGGTTCGAGCTGTGCTGGTTATGTGTGCTGGTTGCGACTTAAGCTGTAGGTGGAGATTGATACTGAGATTGCAAGTGAGCTGAGCTACAAATGTGTTGATAATGGAATTAAAAATGCAGAACTTGCAAATTGAGATTATATGCAAGGCATAGTAAGTAGACGAGCAGTTGGATCAAAGCAGGAGATGAATTATGGATTTTGAAGTTGCAGAAATTGTGCGAAAGTGAGCCGAAATGGCGAGCCAGTGAGCATAGTTCCGGTTGCCGGATTTCGGAAGTTAAAGTATGAATTGCAATATTTCAGTGAATTGCGAAGGGGGTATGTGTTGGATACAAGAGTTGGCGGCCGGATATATGAGTTATATGGCACGCTTTTGGGTACGTTTTCGCAAGAAATGAGAAGTTGGTTTAGATGGTTTTTGTGAATGTTTGAACTGCAGAGAAGGAGAGATGAGTTGATGGAAGTACATATTTACCTGGTGACAATTTCTAATGGCTCAGTGGCCGGAGACAATTTTCCGGTGACAAATTCCGGCGGCCGATGACCGGATTCCGGACGATTTCCGGCGAAGATCCCAGTTTTCTGGCGACTATTTTTTGGACAGAATGTTCACACGGGTATTTTCCACACATGGGCTTGGTGGACTAATTGGAGATGGGTTTTGAGAAAAGTGTATCCTTTTGGAATTGGAGAAGCATATAAATAGAAAAGTCTTTCTCTAAACCTATATATCTCCATTAGGGAGAGCTTCTACTTTTTGTTCTAGGGTTTCACATGATAGTTCTTCTTTGCTTTCTATGATGATTTCCAAAAACACAAGTAGTTGATTTTATTATTGGTTATGGAATAATTGGATTTCACAAAATATGCTTTTTGATATGATAAATTAGTTTTGTCTTCATACTTTATCGTTTATGATTCATCGTTTATATTGTTATATGATTTGAATGCTTGTTTGGTCGAGTCTAGAATCGATTGAGTTTGTTTTCATCTCTATTGCTAGATTAGGGTTTGTTATACATAAAAGTGATAGATTCCTGATTACAAGTAGCATGAATATGGTTATAACTTGTAGTGATGAATCCTTATGATCATATGTGAACCATAACCTTTGTTAAATTGAATTAGTGCGATTTCCACGTTCGATTGCTTTGATTGGCCTGATTTCATAGAACTTAATGCATCTAGGGAATTAAACTTGATTAGTGCTTTTACACGTTAGGTTGTTCTATTAGATAGAACTCATACTCGCATCTTTTAATGTGTTTGTTGATGACAAAAGGAGATTTACGGGATATTCTTGCGATCAAGGTATCCTAGGGCTTTTGATAAAAGTTGAGATTAAATATCAATTCTAGTTATTGTTAAAAAAGCATGTTAGTGAATGAAGATGAATCCTTAACCAATATCTCTTCTATTTGATTTGTTTGCTTATTTCTTTGTTTGCTTTTACTTTTATTATTTGCACAAAAATCAGAAAATCCCCCGTGTAAATTATAGGAAACCGAAACAACTTGACAACTTAGACCTCTCTGTGGGAACGATCCTTTCTTTCCCTTGCTATATTTATATTTAAGAAAGTGTAATTTATTTTTGACGCCTACGACAGCGATCAAATTTTGGCGCCGTTGCCGGGGAGGCAACGGTTGTCACTTGTTTTTGGTTTCTTATTTTTCTTATTTTTTTGTTTTGTTTTTAGTTATTCTTATTTTCTTAAGGTACCAATTTCTATGGAAGAAGCATTTTGGAACAATGGATACGGCTTTTAACCTCCTCAACACTATGACAATTTCCCACCAACTTTGGGATACAATCAAAACCAATTTATTGGCTATGATGCATATCCTATAGAACCTTATGGTGATTTTCATACATACCAACAACAACCTTGTAGTGGGTATGTAAGTCAAGCACATAGGTGGGATAATTATACTTCTAATTGGCTTCATTCGAGTTGTATGCAGATTTTGAATGGATTACAAGACATACAACAAAGACTATACCAACTTGATCGTGATAGAGAGAACGTCGCATAAACCAATTTTTGGAACATTTCTTCTTACCCGACTCCAGATCGTAGTTATGATCATTCACCCACTCAAAGGGAAGAGTCATGGGAAAGAGAACCTATTGTAGTCAATGGTGGTAAGCGTGTGGACTCCAGGAAACTTGCACAGAAATTATACAAGTTGGGAGATGATGGAGCCCCGAAAGAGTTTGTTGATGAAATGAGTAGGACCATTCATATGGAACTTAAACGACGTCGTGATAAAGGTTGGGAAACCGACGACGATTCTGATTTCGGTGAGTCTGAAAATGAAGACGAAGATGATTGTGTTGAAAAGGACCAACCTTTGGAGATATTTGATGACATTAGTGTAGTTGACTCAACTCTTGATCTTTATAATGATCAAGCACCTATTCAAAAAGTACATGAGGATGATGAAACTAGTGTTTTACAGAACTTTACAACAAGGTATGTGTCGAACAACAAAGAGGAGTATGTTGAGAATGTAACCGTTATGGCCAATATTGTGGAAGACCCAATTGAGCTTGCATATGATTGTAATGATGATGTTGATGCCGAGATTTTGGTTAAGGCATAAACGGACGAATAATGGTTGCAAGGTTTAATAGAGGACCATGATATACAAGGGGTGAATAATTCACTTAAGTTTTTCAAGGATGAAGAGGATTCCGTAATAAAAGAGATTGTGCAAGGTTTGTCTAACTCTTTGCATATTGATTCTTCTCCTTTACCTCTTATTGGTTTGAATGTATGTGATTCAAGAATATTGTTAAATGACTTTGTTTCTCGATATCCGCCGTTAGAAACATTTGATTCTCATATTATGCAGGTTTGTGAACAAGAAACCATGGAAGTACCCGACTCCTATATTCTTTATGCACTTTCAAGTGTGGACAAGAATAAGTGTGGGGGAAACTTTTATCGGTGAAAATCTTCATTTCTGTTTTATATTACTAATATTTGTGTGAAGCTAGTGTTTACAAAACATGTGCTATGGGTGGATCCCCAACTTTTTAGATTATTGGTGTATGGGGAATTCGTCTTGCAAGTCGGGCTGACGACTTAAAATCAAGCGCTAAATGGGAGGCAACCCACTGGTTTTGTGTATCTATCTCTATCTTTTTATTTTTTTTAAGTCTTTTATCTTTATTTTCTTATTTTGGATATTTGCATATCAAAACTCCAACTTTTAGAGATTTTTGAACAATTTAGAATAAACACTAGCCTTTCTAAGTAGATGGAATTTTTTCTTAATGATGAGGTGTATATATTGGTTGAGTTGGGATTAGATGCCAACTAAATAGCTTGTTTAGTGTTTATCCTCTATTGTTCCGAAATAGCTATGAGTTGGAGTAATGAGTTTTTATCATTCATTTTATTTTCTTATTGTGTATATATATCATGTTATGAATTTCCCATCTTGGACTTTACTTTGAATGACTTGATTTTACATTTAGGAAAATGTAAAGTTTAAGTGTGGGGGAGTGTTCTTATATAGAGTTTTTATCCTTGTCATTTTCCCCTTGTGTTCGAAAAAAAAAAAACAAATAGAAATAGAAAAATAGAAGAAAAAAATTGCCTTATGAACTCCGAAACCTAGAAACATGGGCCTTTAGGATGACACTATCAATCTAAATGGATGGAAACATCTTGGCTGAAGGAGTTGAGGAACCCATTAACTAAAAGGACAGAATTATTCAAGTGATTAGAAATAATATGATAGTTGTTACCATATCTCGGAATATCACCATATCACGTTCTATTTTTATTTTTCCATATTTATCTATTGTTATCTAAGTGATTTGGTGGGTCACTAAACATCGAATTATTATTACTACTAGGGTGAAATAGAGTGATTGAGTTGCTAAAAAAAGAAAAAAGAAAAAAGAAAAAAGAAAAAGAGACCGACCAATTAGACCAAACGGAATAAAAATGACACTTGGATAGCAGTATGTGTGAAACGTTATCCCTGTCTCCGTCGCCTAAACAAGCGTGGAATGCTGGATCTAAGGAAACTATCACATACTTGCTGATAAGAATCATGCGCTTGGATCCAAAAGATCTAATCATGTTGTCTAAAAAAAGTGAAAAAAGAAAAAAAAAAAAAAAAAAAGAAATTATTATTGTTTAATAAAGTCACCACCGGTTCCCTTGTATATGCCAGTGTGTTGACACTAGAATTCAGACCAGTAGCTCAATCCAATAGGATGCATAGGTTCATATTGGCGGTGACCTTCAGACAGATATTGGAAACACCGATCACTTGTTAACATTCGCAAACATATACCTTTATATCCATCTTCTTAATCTTTTCATTGTGATTGTGGTTAGTCAGATTCCGAGTATTGTGGTTTGTTCAACTTTCTGAGTAGAGCTTAATTTACATATATATTAATTTGGATTCACATCAGGTACCTCCTCCAATATCCATTTTGGATTCGTTCATAGATTTGTCACAAGTAGTTGGAGTTGGAAAAATAGGTTTTGTAGGTAGACCTCTTGTAAACCTTCACGAGACTATAACTCGTCCACTAGGGACACCTAGGGGTTTAAAGGCTTGTTATTTATGCTAAAAGTGACCGTAGCCTCGACGAGACGGAATTGTATGTATATTTTTGTTTTGTTTGATTTGCTCGAGGACTAGCAAAGTCTAAGTGTGGGGGAATTTGATAGGTGTCTAAAACACCTTATTTTATATTTAGTATTTATGCTTTCTTCGCTATTTTTCATGTGAATTATGTATCTTATGTTCGTTTTTGAGTTTCATAGGTGTTTTGGAGTCATTATGAGAAAAAGAATGAGAAAACGTCCGTTTGGAAAGTAAAGGGAAAAAAGATCAATTTTACAGGCAAATGATAGAACCATCTAAGGTTATGCGGCGAAAGAATGAGGTCACTACTACATCATACAAGAAAGTTACAGGAAAAATTAATGAAGCTTGTCAGTCCCAAAGACCTGACAGAACAAAAATCATGAGAATTATACTGTCAGTCTTGCAGGAATGACGGTTGAAGGGAATTGATATTTCAGCTGGGTGCCCCTTATCCTAACATGCCTTAAAATGAAGATATGTTTATCATTTTATTACACACTTCATCTCAAATTCAGAGAAGTGAGAGTAGCGGCACCAAAGTTCAGAGAAAGAGAGGATTTGAGAAGAGGATCGAGATAACTGGGTTGCTTTGAATGAAGAATCAATGGAGAAGTCATAGAAGATCGAGAAACTGAAGTTGATACTAATTCGAATTGAGATATCTCGTGGATCTGAGAATGGAGCTAGTAGAAGAAGTCTGATGCAGTTAATTCGGGAAGATACAAGTTATGCCATTGATTGTCAGTGATGAATGGAGATGATTAAATGGGGGATTGTGGCTGTTTACAAGGTTCGAGTTTTATCAGAACTCAAGAAAGAATGAAGGGAGTTTCTGCTGTTATGGTTTGTATACAGCAGTTAAGTGGCTCGACTTGTAGAAAGTATCAGGTGCATGGAGATTATGAATGTTCACTAATGTATGAATGATGGGTTACAAATGAATGTGAAATTGCAGGTCAAAGAGAACTCATCAGACTGCAAAAATGTTATCTCTGAATTACCAACAGAATGCACAAAATGTGCTTGCAAAATTGTATGAATCGAGAAGATGAGGAATATCATGGTGTTTGAGTCAAGGAATCTGGTAGTGCAGTTGCATATTGATGCAAAGAAATTGTTGGGTTTGACATTGATGATAACAGTGAAGCTGAGAAGAAAATGGAAATGTTTTTTTTATCGAGTTTGGCTTTACAACAAAATCAGCCAAGGATGAAAGGAATTGCAGGTGCTGTTGGAAGAATAAGAGAAGTATGAGATGCAGTGAGTTGATGACCTAATGGAAGCAGTGAACTAAGGTTTATAATGAGTCACAGAAGTTAGCATTGTTGTTGGTGCTTCTTGGCAGTCAGAATCAAGGAGTTAGAAGTGATAGTGTGCTGTGAGAATTGGAATCTATGATGTTGTTATGAAGGCAGTGGAAATGGGTTTTTGCTGATGGGTTTGTACATGATTTTGAGGTCAAGAAGCTAAAGCTGTCTTAATTCAAGGACTGTGAAAGAATTAAATAAGATTGAGGTGGCAATGGGAATGGAATATTGGATGTAGAGCTGGAGGTTATTGCAGATGGGAAACTGAGTTGTTGTTGCTACAGATGATGCATGACAAGGGTTGCTACTGTTAAGCCATGAAGCTGTTCCTGTAATAAGTTCATGGTTGTGCTCGAGTCAGTGTGGAGTTTGAAGAGTTTCTACCGTGATGAAGAACAAAATGGAGCTTGAGATGGAAGTAGTTGATGTGTTAAGTTACAGAAAGAGTTGAGTCTGTGGTTACTAATTTAGAAGCCAAGAGCACAATGAGTTGGAGTTTGTCAAGATGGATATGAAAGGGTCAAGAAGGAGCTGAAATGAGGAATTGCATATGATGATATGGTTGCAGTCTAGGAAGGGGTGCAACTGGGATGAACTAAAACTGTGCAGTGGTAGCGTGTTGAGATGCAGAGAATGGTTCAAGGATCTGAGGCTGCAGTTGGTGTTTATGTAGCTGTTCAAGAAGGGAGTTGGTGGCGACAAAAAAAGTGGCAATGAACACAGGCATGGGAGCTGTTGATATGGAGGTTTTGCTGGTGGAATTGTGCACTTTCAGGTTGGTGTCAATGCATTGCAGGTGATGGGGTTCGAGCTATGTTGGTTATGTGTGCTGGTTGCGACTTAAGCTGTATGTGGAGATTGATACTGAGATTGCTAGTGAGCTGAGCTACAAATGTGTTGATAATGGAATTAAAAATTCAGAACTTGCAGATTGAGATTATATGCAACGCATTGTAAGTAGATGAGCAGTTGGATCAAAGAAGGAGCTGAATTATGGATTTTGAAGCTGCAGAAATTGTGCGAAAGTGAGCCGAAATGGCGATCCAGTGAGCATAGTTCCGGTTGCCAGATTTCGAAAGTTAAAGTATGAATTGTAATATTTTAGTGAATCGCGAAGGGGGTATGTGTTGGATACAAGAGTTGGCGGCCGAATATATGAGCTACATGGCACGCTTTTGGGTACGTTTTCGCAATAAATAAGAAGTTGGGTTAGATGGTTTTTGTGAATGTTTGAACTGCAGAGAAGGAGAGATGAGTTGCTGGAAGTACATATTTACCTGGTGACAGTTTCTAATGGTTCAGTGGCCGGAGACAATTTTCCGGTGACAAATTCCGGCTGCCGGTGACCGGATTCCGGTCGATTTCCGACGAAAATCCCAGTTTTCCGGCGACTATTTTTTGGACAGAATTTTCACACGAGTATTTTCCACACATGGGCTTGGTGTACTAATTGGAGATGGGTTTTGAGAAAAGTGTATCCTTTTGGAATTGGAGAAGCATATTAATAGAAAAGTCTTTCTCTAAACCTATATATCTCCATTAGGGAGAGCTTCTACTTTTTGATCTAGGGTTTCACATGATAGTTCTTCTTTGATTTCTATGATGATTTCCAAAAACACAAGTAGTTGATTTTATTATTGGTTATGGAATAATTGGATTTCACAAAATATGCTTTTTGATATGATAAATTAGTTTTGTCTCCATACTTTATCGTTTATGATTCATCGTTTATATTGTTATATGATTTGAATGCTTATTTGGTCGAGTCTAGAATCGATTGAGTTTGTTTTCATCTCTATTGCTAGATTAAGGTTTGTTATACGTAAAAGTGATAGATTCCTGATTACAAGTAGCATGAATATGGTTATAACTTGTAGTGATGCATCCTTATGATCATATGTGAACCATAACCTTTGTTAAATTGAATTAGTACGCTTTCCACGTTCGATTGCTTTGATTGGCCTGATTTCATAGAACTTAATGCATCAAGGGAATTAAACTTGATTAGTGCTTTTACACGTTAGGTTGTTCTCTAAGATAGAACTCATACTCGCATCTTTTAATGTGTTTGTTGATGACAAAAGGAGATTTGCGGGATATTCTTGCGCTCAAGGTATCCTAGGGCTTTTGATAAAAGTTTAGATTAAATATCAATTCTAGTTATTGTTAAAAAAGCATGTTAGTGAATGAAGATGAATCCTTAACCAATATCTCTTCTATTTGATTTGTTTGCTTTTACTTTTATTATTTTCACAAAAATCAGAAAATCCCCCGTGTTAATTATAGGAAACCAAAAAAACTTGACAACTTAGACCTCTCTGTGGGAACGATCCTTTCTTGCCCTTGCTATATTTATATTTAAGAAAGTGTAATTTATTTTTGACGCCTACGACAGCGATCAGTACTGTCATCCCCTTTTTCCACATCAATAAATATCAATATGAGAAAAGATAATCTGAAAGATCTCCTTGTAGAGACAGAAACTGTTGAGATGAAAACTGCTTCCCTAGTGGAGGGGGAAAATCAATGCCATTGTTGAGCCCATATTGTTGTACTTGCTGATTTGGGTTGTTGGGCGACAAATGTGAATCTTGTTGTCCATAGAGTAATTTGTTGATGCATCATATGTTATGGTCGTTGATTCATAAATTGGTGTTAAAGGCACTTGCTATCTTTGTTGCTGCAATGCTTGATGTTGTGGTGTTTATGCACCACTAATGTGACATTTTTGCATTATATGATTTGCATTCTACGACATAAAGGGACTCTGTTGTTGTCTAAGCCCCAATTGATGAACTTGTGAAACCATCACTCCATAGGGTACATCAGACATTCGTGGTACCGAAACAGGTAGAGTTTGACCAGACGGTAATGGAGGAGCTATGCCAACGGAAGCTGGTTTATCATACTGAGTAAGTTTGTCTTTGAAAAGAATACTTAAGATAAACTAACCTAAAAGATAAATAAAAGAAACATAAGATGCTTTACTGGTTGCCATACCTGAGATTTTGAAAAGTTCACTTGAATGCAGTATAATTAAGCTTACTATGCAGTAAAATGCGGAGTTCTAAATTTTTAAACTTAAATAGAATGAACTTAAGTGTCACAGTTGTTTAATTAAGCTAAAAGTGATTTAAATACTGACTTCCTATTGTCAATAGATGGAGTTTTGGATTTCTCAATTGAGATAAAATTAATTTATATGATCAGGTTCCATGAAGACTTAAGTAAATTATACCTTGGAGCCAAGGAAGGTTTTGCGAAGTAAGGATAAGTAGACAATGTTCGATGCCTAGCTTAGTTCCATGTATGCTCTGGTTACTTTCAGAGATATACAACAAACATTATTAGGGGAAAAAGAATAAAGACTCCAACAATTTTAAACAACAGTAATCCACCCAAAGCTCGTATTTATTGTTCTTAAACAATTAGGCAAAGATGAAAACTTGGTACACATTACCTCCAAGCAGTGGAGATTGTTAATTTTTTGCCTTCTGCTCCGCTCTACCTACAAATTGTGTTTAAAAAGTTTAGATGAAAAATAAGACATGCAACTTTAACTTACTCAATTTCTGTAGTGATTTTGGATACATAGCTAAGTCGCTTTGTCATGGTAAACTCCCAAAAACCCCATCAACTCTCTGTGAAAGAAAAAATAGTAGTCCCTATCTTAGAAAAATCGGTTGTCACAAAAATTGATGTTGTTTCTTGAAAGTTAAAAATTGGATGATTTCTGCAATTCATAAAACTAAAATTTAGATAGAAGCCAAAAACAACAACAAAAAAACACCTCAAATCGAATCAGAAGATTGAAAGACCTAAAATCAAATCACAAACGATGATAAAAGGGTTAAGATTTACCATAACTGAAAGATGATAAGAGGGTTTAAAGCTTTTCGTCGGAATTTTCGTTAGTTGTTTCTTTCTGGAATTTTTTATTTGATTTTGATTAAAAGTTACCATGATTTAGATTGTTTTCCTAAAATTGTGTGAATTAAATTTATAGTTTATGTACATTAAAGATGAATAATCCGATTTCCATATTAACATAGTTTCTATAAACAACTTGTAAATATGTTTTTTAATTAAAATTTTGTACGGGAAATTCCTTTTCGGGAACGAACTTCTGATTTCAACCGATTTCCTTTTTTTGGTGTGTCAACGATTTCCTTTTTTTACAGGATTTCCTTTTTTTTTTTTTTTTTTAACGGTTTGGACGTGAGTTTTGTCCACCCTTACTAAAGTACAGTTAAGTATAGGTGTAAACACGGTGTAACTAAATAATTCAAGTTTAAATTCTAACATATGTATTCTCCACCTACTTTTTTTTCAACACCGTTACTAACGGACAGTTAAGTATTTGATGTATCCAAATTTTAATTATTACAACCATTTTTTTAAAATTTATTTAACTGTTTGGACGTGAGTTTTGTCCACCCTTACTAAAGTACAGTTAAATATAGGTATAAACACGGTGTAACTAAATAATTCAAGTTTAAATTCTAATATATTATGTATTGTCCACCTTTTTTTTTTTCAACACAGTTATTAACGGACAATTAAGTATTTGATGTATCCAAATTGTAACCAAAATTTAAATTATTACAACTAATAGAGTTATGACAAGTGTTATCAACATAACTTCTGTATTATAAAAAGCCTTTCTAGCCAAGTGTCTTCTAAGTGTCTTCTAATCTTAGATTTTTTATTTGTCAAGGCCGTAGAAGATTATTTGAAGGTGGGTAGCCTCCGATTCAAAAGACTGATGGGTGATTGCTCTTGTTCAGGTATCCAAACAGTTCTACTTGTAACTGCCCGACTTTCCGTACTTGGTTAGGATTTTGGTCAAAATGCACAACTCGTGTTGAGTTTATTTCTGAGATCTTATCGTTTCCAAAATCAATCATCAGAGAATCTAATAGTAGAAGATCTAACGGGTTTCATATAGTACCCGAATTCAACCGTAGGATTTGATTTTAGTGAATCCCAACACGTCAATCAATCCTTTAAATAAGTGGAAAACATAATCACTCGAGAAAAAACCAATTTCTTTTCTGAGAGAGAGATGATGATGAAACACTAGAGATAGATCGGAATTACTAAGAAAGAAGAAAAATTAATTAGGGTTATGAAAGTTTTAATTCGCCGATTTCTCACCAGTTTCTTCGTTAAAGATTTCTTATTCTTATTATTGTTTAAAAAATATTCATTTTTATTTGCTTGAAGATTTTCCGATTCAATTTTGTTCAAACAACTTTTACTTAATCGATCAACAGATTTCTGAGGATTTCAACGAATTTGTTGTATGCAAAAGTAACTATTTAAAAAAATAAAAATTCTTCACTGAAACGACAAAAATATCGAGCCTTTAAGAAGGACTTTTCTTTTTTCTCCGCTGCTTTTTGATTATTTTGTTTGTCACTTTAATTTATTGAAGTGGTTGTGGTTGTTTTTTGATCGATAAAAGTTGCTCCAATTTTGTTTCTTCAGTATTATTAATTAATATTGATTTCAGTTGATTTCCTTATCCAGTATTTCGTTTGAAGAGTCAATTTTTCCATGGCTTTAGCATTTCCTCAATTGTCATGGTGGTTATGGAGAGGAAAGGCGAATGAAACTACTACTACTACTTGTGCTGCTTCAAACTCTTCGTTGGATTTGAATTCAGGCGTTAGAGAATTCTCTTCAGTGAAAATGCCTTTGAGAAGAAGTAAGAAAAAATGGCAAAGTAGAGATGAGAGAAGAATTGATAGAGAATATGATATTGTTTTAGTACCATCAGATGGTGGTTGTTTATCAGGATCTGAATCAGACGATTCTGATTGGTCTGTCGGTTGGAACGAACCTCATGGCTCTGATTTTATAAGTGATGATGAAACTGAAAGCTTCGCTGTTTTAGTTCCTTGTTATGGACGTGGTGCTGCTGCTAGTACTAGTGGAGGAGATGTTTCTGTTGATAATAGCAGGAGTTCAAGAAATCAGCTTTTGGGTGCTATTGGTGAGCTTACTGATGGATGCTCAGCTGGTAAGAATCACTCTTTTTAGTTGATTGTTTCGCTTAAACTTTTTGCTAGAACTCCAGTTGTTTTACATAACAAGTTTTGTTTATGCATAAAATTGGTGAAAACATGTGTATCACTTTTAGTTAAGAACAGAAAGGCTAATAAGAAACTTCTTAAGTTGGAAGAATGAATTCAGTTTTGTTGAAGTTTTAGAGTAGAGCTTGTGGTATTGCTGTCGGGTCATTCCAATTTTATTGAACATTGCAGTTGGTAGCTTCTTATCAGTATTTGCTTTCTATGTGATTACTTATTGCTCATTCTATGATGTCCGTTTGCTTTTTAGCGTTTTGCATGGGTATCCTCTTATACTCTTTAAGATGTTTTCGTTTTGAGAATTTTTGGATTTGTGGTAATTAGGGAACTATCTGAATCGAGGATTTGCTAGGAATCATAATGTTTAGTGTGGTGTGGTATGAAGCATCTCAGGTTATATTCTGTTGTTAGCATTGATGTCTGGTTCTCTTGTCAAACATATACTAGTATTTAATATATAATCTCCTCCTTCACTGGTTTAATTAGTTAGACATCACCACTTTGTGGTCCTCTTGGTAGTCTTGTCATTGTTGGGCAACAAAGTTATCTACTAGAGTCTTTTTGTTTCTCATTTTAGAAAATATACTTCCAACTTCAAAGTACTTCACATGTAAGTAAACGTGATTGTCTGTTTGCTGTCAATATATTGTTACTGTATGGAACAATCTCTACAAAATAGCTGTTAAAGATGAGAATTGAGAAAGATCCCAAGCAGTTTTCTATAGTCAAAAGTTTGAGCTAGCCAACATATGTTATGATGGATGTGCATTTTATCAGGGTGTTTTTCTTTTCTGGTGCTTTTTATTTCTGACCTTGAGATTTTATTACTCCAACCTGAGATGCTTTCTTAATTATGATGTGATTTGATCTGCAGAGTACATGGAGCAGTGGCTCACTTCTCTCCAAAACAGCTGATATTGATATCAGCCGAGTTTCTGTTGGTTACAACTCTAAAGAATGAAAAGGGGAAAAGAAAAAACAAAAGGAATAAACGTGAAGGACAGGAAGTTTTTGCTCCCTTTCCACTTACGCTAATGAGGAGATGCTGGCGAAACTTTTGCTAATAACAACTGATGCTTAATGTAGTTCTAGTTTGTTTATAAGTTTGTGTAAATTTAAGAAATGGTGTAAGAGAAGCAGCTGCAGTGAGAGGACTTTAAAAGGAAGGATGAGAATCACAACTGCTCCAGAAACTCCTTGTTGTTTTGAAGACATTAGTTGCAGAAGAAAAAGAACTGGTTTTGTAAATTTTGATGATCTTCTTTTTCTGGGATCAACTATCCTTTTGTATTCTGGTAAATTAAACATAAAAGAGGTGTGGGTGTGGACTTTGTATATATGTTTGTCATCTCTGGAATCTTTTGTTAATCATTGTAAATAACAACTTTTGTAGATATGGAAAGCTTGTTCAGATAATGCCTTCAGCTTTACTTGTATTTGTCTATATGTAATTAATTATTAAAAATTATTTTCTTATGTATATAAAATGGGCACCTGTATTTGTCTATATGTAAATAATTATTAAAAATTATTTTCTTATGTATATAAAATGGGCACCTGGCTGAGCTGGTCATCCAGTTTCCCAAAGTTTTATGCGCTCGAGCCCCCATTGACGTAATATTGCAGGAATTAACATGGAAGGTAGAGTTAGCTTGCCCCCTTGTGACACAATTTCAGCCCCACCATCCGTTTCGGCTCCCTTGGCTAGGTTACCCATGAGACTCGCTGGTAGACTTGCACAATAACCTGTTCAATTAATGTAGTAGTATGTTGTCGAAGCTTAGCTGGTTAGGCTTCCAAGTTCCAACTAGTTAATGTAATACTCTTTATATAATAACTAGTCTGTAACATGTGCTACGCACCGGGGCTTGTGGGAGCCGTCCCCGTGGCTCAAATGTCTTTGAGACATTATAATAGGTCATCTAATAGTGGGACGGAGGGAATATATTATTTTTTGATTGATATTTTTTTTTTGATACCCTTGATTACACACTATATTGTGGGAATATCTGATTTATGTAAGTAATAATATTATTGTAAAAATAAATATTCTCATTGTAATTACACTTGTAAATAAGCAATGGTAAATCTTTTTATTCATAGTAAAACTATGAAAACACAAAGCAAAATATATTGTCAATTCTATTGTAAATCTTCTCATTCATAGTAAAAAGTTTTAAATCACGGTCACACGAAAACTATTGCAAATAATCTATCTTGTTATGCAATTGAATTTGATTTGTTAAACCACGGTTTTCTACATTAATTTTCCCATTAATGAATACTATACAAAAGCGTATTTGTGCAAGAAAATAACGAACAAATGATATATTGTCAGATGCCCAATTAAAACTATTAAAACAACATATAATCAGTCATTTGTTTCGTATGTTTGAATAAGAAATAAATCCAACATCAATGAAATTTTAACGAATAAGCAACCAACCAAACTTAAATAACTTGAACATGATTCCAAATGATATAATTAGCAGATGATTAACTTGGACTTTCATAATTATATCTTGGTCCTTAGCATTTTGTTTAACCTCTTCTGTATTTGTTCAATATACCTAATTGCAATTCTTTTACACTCCTTTTCTTGATAACCCCACCTTCAAGTTTCTCAGAAGAATTCCATATACAATACCTCGAAATTATGTGATTAATTTGTTATGTCGCTTTAAATAAAAAATTATCTGAAAATTAAAATATCAGGAGTAAAATTTTTAACGTTATAGAGTCGGAGAATAAATAATATGTTCCAAAAATAGTGTGACCAAAAATAAATACCCATGCCATCTAACCTCTATTAATACGTAAATACTTTTTTTCCTTCCTCATCTATCTCGACCAATGGTGGCATGTCAGGATCCCTCTCCATAATATATTACATTTCACCATCACGTTCATCCAGCTCGACCAAAATTGGCATGTCATCGTACTTTCTTTTGTTCACCAGGTCTTTCTTAGTAGGTGTCTGGAGTTGTTTTATATCAGGAACAAATACTCTTACCAGATATTTTGTTTTTGTAGAGACCTTATCCTGTGATAGACACTTTTTTGTGTCTGAATTGTCCTCAGTGTCTCTATTGTTAGTGCTTGATTTTATACTTATTATGGTGTTTTTATGTTTGTGTAGGTGTTTTTGGAGAAATACACTTATATGGAAAAAGTTGCTCAAAAAGTGTTATTTAGACCCCCAGGGAAAAGTACTAAAGGCACCCTCACTCTGGATAAGGGGCTCCTCAACTACTATGGGACACCCTCTTCACTATTTGCACCCCATGGCGCCAGTTGCTAATCGCACCCCATCATTGGTTAAGGGGCAACCCCTTTCTTCACGGTTTAAACAGCAAAAAAATGCGGGAAAATGGGTTGGTCATCTGCGAAATTTTCTAGCAGAGATTTAACCGAGATTTTCTCGGATTTGTTCGAGGGATTTGAGTAGGATTGACATGTTTCTACCAAACAGGGGTGGTAATTGCGTTGAAACCAATAGAGGAAGGATATTTCACGGTTGAAGATACCACGGGATTTTCTGCTATATTTGGAAGGTTTGAGCATGG
Source organism: Papaver bracteatum (assembly GCA_023529315.1). NCBI lineage: Eukaryota > Viridiplantae > Streptophyta > Magnoliopsida > Ranunculales > Papaveraceae > Papaver > Papaver bracteatum. The sequence goes on from JAJJWX010004373.1 coordinate 271,479, forward strand.
ATGTATCGAGTAGACTCAATCATAGAGAATTTTATTAACCATTTTGGAGCGTGTAGATCAGCAGCAGCTACGTGTGGGATGAAAAGAAAACAAAAAAGATATTCCCGTAACTTTTGCAGAGGGTGAAGTATTCTCGGAGATTGTTTTGTGCTATTTTGGGAAGAATTGCGTGTGACAGAGAGTTTTGGATTAATCTATAGTGTGTTTGCAACATGGGTGGAGAATGTTATTTGTTAACAGACTTGTGAAGGATAAGAAAAGGGAAACAAAATATTCCCGAGGCTGGCAGAGTTAAGGGGAATAATTCAGGAGTTATTGCAGAGATTTTGAGGTCCTTTATAGTATATTAAGAGTTTTCGGAGGTCATATGATAGGATGGAGAGAAGGGGTTAGAAGAGAAAGCAACAGAGTGAGTAATCACGAGTTGAAGGGAGAAGTTTCTGCTGCTGCAGAAAAGATGAACATGAAGAACATTATGCTGTCAAGAACAGTTGTTGTCTAGTGTCATATATTTCACATCTTGTAACAGTTCATTAGTAACGCTTATCTTCATTTCACAACACCTGCTTTGTTAACAGTGAGTTTGTAACGCTCATCTACCGTTGCAAATTCGCTGCTTTTATTATTTTCTCCATTCTCACCATTGTAAACACTTTTCGAGCAATAAAAAAAAATCATTTGAGAGTGTCTCCAACATGAGAAGCTAAACAACATTGGGACAACGGAGGAAACTGGATTTCATCAATGTGGTAATTTGATTAATTCTTTTATTTATTTTTTGCATCGATTTTAAATGATTTATGATTTCTATTAATCAATTGTCATCTTGTTTGATAGTGTATGCTTAGTTTTAGATACTTTTGATACACTATGCTTGTAATTTACAATTGATGTTTTATGAAATCTATTTTGGCAAAGAATAGAGTTAATATTTATTTATTTTTGAGCTATAATTGCCTAGGATTAATTTTTGAACCACTTGAATATGAAATACAGTGAAATCCCGAGTCCCAGTTAATTCTTCATCCCGTGACAATATTTGTATATATTTTTATTTTATTTTATTTTAATTCTTAAAATCAATCTCATCAAGTCCGAGTGAACGACAACTCTACTTACCATTATCAAAAATTAAATCATCATGGTCATCTGTATTAACATAATGATTGTTCTCCAATTGTGTTTGTATTGACATAATGAGTGTTTTTATTACTTACGTCCAATTCGATTTTATTGAATTTGACATAATTCATATTGGCATGTCTGAAATAATGTTACACGTAGTTACCTTTCCGTTTTTGTTCAAAAAATATTCTTTTTCCGAAGCATTATCATAGTGAAATATGTCATGTGCAGTTAGACTGTGATAGAGGAAGTTTCTTTCGTCAAGTATGAATCTAAAGATCAATTTTTCCCTATCACAACTAATATTTCTTCAACACAGTCTTCCCTGTTTTTCTGCAAAAGAAAATCATTCCATAAGAATTTTTTATTACATAACTTGTCTATGTTATTCCTTGTCTATTCAAGACATAAAAGGTACATTTACATTCACCGTTGGCAATGGCATCATTTTCGTTACTCTAGTGTCATCTATAATCATTTCAACCACTCATCCATTGCTGTGATTACACCATTGTTGACGGCGTCATGTAGTATTAGTTGGAGAATATAACTGACACAAAGTATGCATTAGTTTTTCATCAGTTTTTTATTTTTTATAAGTGAACTTTCAGCGCTTAACATTTCTACTTATTACCGTGCCATTGGTGCATCTATTATGACCATACATGTACCATGCCTTCCATGTAAACATTTTTTTCTATGCATCCTGGACATGCCATTAGTACCACATAGATCCTGCTTCAATTCCAATAATTGTTTCTTTAACGGTAAAAGTTGGGGCCTACATTGCATTTGATCCATTTATAAGAATATTTTTGCAGTGAAATATAACTTAACTTGAATTAATTTTCAAATCTCACCTTAAACTTTTCCTCGTCATGTAACATTTTTAGTGCTTCGTTGAGTGTTATACGATTTTCAAACATTGAATTTTTTTTTGCTTCTTTTGGAATCCCTGAAATACTTAGTTCCACCACTGGTGCATATTTCCTCTGGCCAACGCGTCAGTGTTAAAATCAATGATGTCTATCTCATAACTTACATTTTCTTATAAATTTCCAATTCTGGTACGTCGAGATTTATGTATATTCTTGTAGCTTTACTGGACTACAGACAGTAAACATAATTTGATTTGAAGTTATTATTACTATTCGAATAACCCATCATTTTCCAGCATAGAATCACATAGTTGGGTGGTCAGATTCAATAAATTAATACTGTTGCTGAAGTTAGAAAATCTGATGAAAACCGTCACCATATGCAGGTGGTATCACATCGTCCCTAAATTTTTTGTCAAGTAACAAAATTATAAAATTTGTAAAACATGTCCCACTATAATGTCCAATAATACGCACAACTTACTATATATGTTTGTTTCCAACTCCCTACTGCATCATATGCCCTGAGTTCAGATGCTTATATAAAAACTAAACAACAAATGCTTAGAATTCCATTCAAAGCCCTGTAACACTAATTGGAAACGGATTGAGCAGATCAGAGAACAAAAAATTAATTCGATATATATTTTTATTTTTGTAAAAGGTGTTAAATCATCAAAAATTGCAAACGGAACATACTATGACTCATCAACTGTCCAACATTAAATCTATGGGTATTGGGTAACCTTTCAATTTGAGGGAAAAATAATTTAATTTATGATATGCTTTACCGTTTCTAGCACCTGCATTAATCATCTGGCCTCTTGTTCTGCACTCAATAACATTTGCTTCTCATTTGGCCAATGCCTATGTGAATCTAATGGGTCATGAACTGAACTGGGAAATTCATTGGTAGGAATATCAAAGATGAAACTCCCAAGAAGTGTTGCATTTTAAGAGTTAGGATATACAACCCCAGGTACCCTTGTATATCCATGATCACAATCCTTATAATACTTGAAGAGTAGTGGCTAGACTTGCTATGAATTAGAGCCAGGTCTCCTGAATTGGAGACCATTGATTACTGAAGGAACCATCTCCTGGGTGACAGAGTCCCTTGGAAGAAGCAACTCCCCAAAAGTCCATGGTAGATGCTTAAAGAAATGATAAAATAATATAATACCTTGAAATGCCGACCCAAACCACATAAAATCTCGAACAACCATTACAAAATTATAAATAAGAAATCAAATTCTGTTGCAAAGAAAGTAAAAGCATCTCAAAACTACCTAAACAACACCAATCACCTTAATCAAAATTAAATAGCAAAAGACATGAGAGGGTCACACTTAAGACTAAATAAATCACCCCGAAAATTAATATAACATATTTGTAATCATAGCTTGAATATGAACATTATTTATCCGTACATTTCTGCTGAAATTACAGTCGGAAGGTATTCGAACATTTTCGCTGAAATTACAGTCAGAAGGAAAATAGTCATACCTTCTGTAGGATCGAGCAAGAGAGAGGAGAGCACAACACGAAAGCAAATAAAACGATTACATTGATAATCCGTTTGGTGTACAGTAACTCATGGCTTAATAGCCTACTTATAGTCTCACAAACTTGATGATTACTCAAAGTACTTACCTAATAAAATCAAACTCTAAATAAAACACACTTCTAGAAAACTCTAAACATAGTAAAACTCTAAAATAAGCAACCAACACAACTTGCTCTTCTATTTAACCCGAATTTCCAAATATCACACAGTGTGTAGTAGCAGGAAATCCCACACTACCCCCTCACAAGAATTTGCACAATCAATCTATGAACACTTAATCAGGAACAACGATTTTCATTAATTGACACTTAGAAAATTACAAAGAAAAAAGGAAATTAAAACACAATCACTCTGTTTAGAATTTTATCTCTCCTAAAAGCTTTCTTAGCATTCCAAAAATTATCTCTCCCTCTCAAGTTTACTCATCCCATATATATAGGGTATTACATAATGGATGACAGCTCATAGACAGCTAAGTTATCCCTTAATTTCGGATTTAACTTGCGATATATTCGCGAGTGCATTAATGTTAATCTCGCAAACACTCTAATTAATCTTCGCAGGATCTTTAAGTTTTCTTCATGTTTCTACCATCGTTATTTGTTGCGTCATTCTTTTAATCTTTTATGCGACGCTCGCTAGTGTCTCTAGTGAGAACTTCGCAAGAATGTTCTTGCTGCGATATTCTGATCCTACATCTTTCCTATTCTCATGTATTTTCTGCGAAGTAGAGAATATCATGAGAAATTACTATTTAAAATATCGCAATTGTTTATCTTTCCATATTCTTCTTCCAGCAGGATTCCATGAATCACGCTTAATTATCTACACATGTTGAATATTCCTTCTTCCACCGACATGTCTAACCGGTCATCTTCTTTTCCCTATTTAAGGGAGATTTGGGAAAGATAATTATCTTCTTTCACTTCTTCTTTGTCTTTACCTTCTCTGTTCTGCAAATCTTCATCGTCTGTGATTTTATTTTTTATCAAGTTCATCTTCTTGTTGCTGTTCTTCCTTATCTTCATGGAGTCTACAAGGTTAATTTTCTTTCTGCTACTGTTAATTTTTACTGAAACTGATTTTATTTTCCTGGAATTATTTGTTTGTTCTTTATATAATTCCCATACTTCTTGTTATTTCAGCAAAAACACTTATGGTTTGAGAATTACAATCCAAAACCCTAATAATTCCCAGAATTCACCACCCAAAGAGGATGCGAGAAGGAGAAAGTCTGCGAATAACAAGGTAGTAAGAAACATTACTCTTCAAATAACAATATTGTTGCCTCTGTTTCTTATCTTGATTGTCATTCGCAGGATGGTGGAAATTCCAATAGGCCTCCTAAGAAACCTCGTCAATAAAAGATTCAACCAAAGATTGTTGAAACTGCTATTCATTTCCCTACTCTTGGTTACGTACCCTTTTCTTCATCATCTTTGCAGAGTAATCCTCTCCTCTCACAAAATGTACTTCTTCCTTCCAGCTGCGAGAGTATCGCAATAAACTCTACTGTCTTACCTTCTATTGCGAGCGAAATTCCTTCTTCTCCTATAGCCAATTCTCCTCAGATTAATGTCATTCCAAGCCCTACTGTTAGTTTTCCTAAAACTTCTCCTCTCGCTGATATCTCTCTTGCGAAGCATGATAATCAACTTTCTATTATATCTACTACTTCACCTGAATCTTTTCCTTTTTTCGCAAGAAGCAGCGAATGGGATAGATATTTCTTTTAAGGCTCTGGTTGATATCTTGGATGATGTTAAGAGATCTTCTGCTGATCCTATTAAGTCTAGTATCTGCGGGATTTTAAGTGGATATTTTGGTTCTAGTAAGATGGATTCACAAGCATCCAAGGAGAAAAAAAATTGAAGTCTTGAAAGAAGCTCTCCAAGCCAAGACTCTAGAATATGATACTATTCTTCTTGAAAACCAAAAGATAGAGAATCTCTCACTTGACTGCGAGCTTCTTCGCAGAAAGAATGATGAATTAAAAGGTATAATCTTCTTTATCTTTTTTATTTTCTTATAAATAATTTTGTCAATTCCCTTTTCAATTTTCTTAAAATCTTTTGTTCGTACATTAAGACTTAAACCAGAAACGATTCTTGGAAAGATTTCAATTTGAATTTGCTGCTAAAGAAGCCCTCACTGATAGAGACGCTTGGATGAATCAATATAATCAATTAGACAATCTTCACACGTACTCCATTGATCATATAAATAATCTCACTGCAGAAAATGCTCAATTAGTGCAGGAGCTCAATTTATTAAGTAGTGAAATGTCTCGAATCTCTTATTCTCTAACCAAAGCTAACTTGGAGATGGAAACTTTATCAGATGAAAACAAAACCTTATCTCAAGAGAACCGTGATTTGTCAAGTAAAACAACGATATCCTTGTAGAAATTAATTACCCTTCAAAGAGTGTACGATAATCAAGAACAATCTCTCCATTCAATGAAAAATGAACTTAAAGAGATATCTGAATCATCTATTGCTGAGAAAAATGCACTTATGTAAGGTAAAATAGCTTTAAGTGTAAAAGCAAATCAGCTCCAAGAAGAATACACCAAATTCAAAGAATCATATTCCTCTCTTGCGAAAGAAAACTCTTTTCTCCATTCTAAAGAAAATAATCTAAGATCTCGCCTGAAGGGTTTAGTTGGAGATAAATTTGATGATGCAATGAACCAATGGGAGAATAATTGCTTTGCATTAATTCAAAATCTAATTTCACAAAAGGAAGGTAGTCATTTGGACTGCCTCAATCATTCTTCCTCTGCTTAATTTTTCTTATTTTTTTTATTGTTGCGAATTCCTCATTTTATAACCTTTTTTTTTTATTTCTTTGACCACGCAGAATCTGAGAGAAAGCTTCAGTCTTCTGTTAATATTCTGGATTCTAAACTTATTGTGCTGCAGAAGGAAAATGCTTCTCTCGCTACCCATTTTGCCCGTTTTCGCGATCAAACAGAAAGAGAATATAATTACCTTACTTATTTCAAGGATATGGAGATTAGAAACCGGGATAAAGCTTTCCTTCGCCAACTTCATCTATAAGCTCAAGTTTTTGTGAATGATATTCTACTGTCTAACTCTCTTCCCCCAGTGACAGTTAAACCTTTGGTAGTAGATGCTGATGAAATTCCTCGTCCTGCTGACAATGACTTTGGCTATGAGACATGCGAAGAAGGAAGAAGAAGAAGAGGAAGAAGTAGAAAATCCTCTTAAAGAAGCAGCTACTGGTGAGAAAAGAACTGCTAATGATCAATAAAATGAAGAAGATGCTAGAGTCAACCAGGACAAAGGGAATACTGGTGAAAGCGAGAAAACTTGCGAAGGTGACAAAGCTGGCAAAAATGATAAAGCTGGCGAAGTTAATATTGAAACATAAGCTTTAGTATCACTCTTTTGAACTACATCTTCTCCTCCTCCTTTTGTGAACAATGTATTTTATTCTCCTTGGGATTTAATTATTCTTCTAATTTTTTAAGTATTTACAAGGAAGATAATGATATTTCGTTTATTAATTCCCATACTTGCCTCTCATTATCTTTCTTGGAATGAATCCATGTGACGTCTGAAGAAGTATCAAGAAGTATAAGAAGTATGAAGTATGGATTCTTGAGGTATAAAATATTCTGTGATAAGAAGTATAAAGTATCCATCCTTGATCGGACTATACGAAGTATAAGAAGCAATAAATGTCTCTTCAATTTCTGCGAATTTCTGAATTACTCTGCGACATTTTGAATAATCTGCGAATAGTATCTTGAGAAATTCTGATTATTATTCTCATTATCTTTCTCGCAATGAACAAAATTTACCTGCAAAAACAGTTAATGTTTGCAATTATTCTATTGGTCTTATTTTTCCTTCCTAGTTAAAGGTTTTATTTTGCCAATTTTTGTTTTTGCGACAAGATCGCAGGACGTCCTTTCATTCGCATGTAAATACCCATTGGTCTTCCCTGATCCGTGTTTTGTCAATTTGTTGCAACAATATGACAGTCCTAAATATTCTTGCGAATATAAAGCCCCATGACATTGCCGTATTGCGATGAAATCGCAGGACGTCTTTACACTTTCATGCAATGACCCATTGATCTCATCTTATCTCATCTCTTGGATTTTTTCCTCTGTATATATTTGCTGCACAAATATGACAAGCCTTAATACTCTCGCGATCAAGAAGTCTCATAACATTTGCGTCTTAAGACACTTATCAGCTCCCTAATGGAGGGTGCCGCCCTTATCTCCCCCTTGGTTGCCCCTTCAAGGAGGCGTACATCGGCCATACAAGACTAGCTCCTCCCATCCGGATTTACCAACAACCAGTCGTTTTCGTAGCCTCTTATCCTTTTTACCTATATGGCTTATAGTCACGAGACTGCACCCTAAGTGGGGTTTTCTTCAGGCCGAGTGCATCATAGTCAAGACTTTCCAGGGTAGGTTCATCCGCCCCAGGCCCTCTTGGATCAACCGTGTACCGCTGCGCCTTGATCATACTCTGCACTCCTTAGAAGAGATCCTCGGTCATCCAACCATGGTATAACCTTATATATATAGTTGGAAATCCAAAGTACCTCTCCCGGATAGGCTTTCTTGATCCCCACATCTCCATGACTCAAGTTCCAGTAGCGGTATAACCTTATCCTTGAGCCATGCAACCAGATACCCCCTTAAAAGACATACTTTAGGTCTTATATTTGCCTCTTGCGAAATTTTATTCGCGAACTAGGGTGTATGCCATAAAGGTTCGTCCCATTCTGCGAAATTTTATTCGTGTTTCTTGCGATATGTTCGCATATTCTTATCAAAATAGAATTCTATTTTGATTTTGAATGTTCTCGCAGCAATTTATTCAGCAAAGTTTTGTTCACCTTCACTATCTGACAATAATCATTACAATCCCATTCCCAAAAATCCTTATTGGTAATACTTCTTTAGATATAACCTATTCCATGGTCTATTGAGTCTTTGACCGACATCTTTTCCCTCTGGATCCATCAATTTATATGCCCCTGTTCCAACTATCTCTTTAATGATATATGGTCCATCCCATTTTCTCGCCAATTTACCACCATTTTCTCGCTGGTAACCTGGTGTTTCTCGCAGCACTTAATCACCTGGTTCATGTTTTTTGACACGTTTGTTGTACTCGAGAGCTAATCTTCGCTGATAATTTTCCATATGTTGTAAAGCCTTTTCTCTATTCTCTTCCAATTCATCAAGTTTATTTAGAATCATTCCAGCACTAAGATTCTTCTCCCAAGCCTCTCTCTTTGTTGTAGGAATAGTAACCTCTGTTGGTAATACTGCTTCAACACCATATGTTAAACAAAAAGGTGTCATCCCCGTTGCTTCTCTTCTAGTTGTGTTGTAAGCCCAGACTGTATTATGGATTTGTTCACACCATTCTCTATGGTATCCTTCTAGCTTCTTTTTTAAGATGTCTGGGTTTGTCTTATTAGTTGCCTCAGCCTGACCATTAGCTTGTAGGTATAAAGGAGTATATTTTTCACATCTTATCTTAAATGCATTGAGTAGTAGTTCTATGTTCTGACCCTCAAACTACTTTCCATTATCAGATACCAGCTGTGCTGGAATTCCAAATCTGCAAATAATATTTTCAAATATGAATGTAAATATATCTTTGTCGCGGATATGTTGTACTGCTTTTACTTCTGCCCATTTTGTAAAGTAATCTGTTGCGATAATTAAGTATCTCTTTTGCCCTGATCCTGGTACAAATGGCCCCACAATATCTAAGCCCTATTTTCCAAAAGGCCACATGCTTGTCGAAGATGATAATGGTGCCCCTGGTGCATGTATATTTTTTCCATGTCGCTGGAAATCTTTGCAACGTCTTGATAGTTTTTCGCATCTTCATGCATATACGGCCAGTAATATCCTTGCATTTTTGTTCTGTATTCCAAAGATCTCCCTCCGCTGTGATTACCAGCATCCCCACTATGCAACATTTTTAGCACCTTTTCTCCTTCTTCCCTTGTCAAGCATCTAAGTTACGGCCCATTGAAAGATTTGCGATATAATACTCAATCTCTTAACTCATAATTTGTTGCACGACTTTTCAACTTGTGTGCTTCTAATATGTTTCTTGGTATTTCTCCTCTCGCCAGATATGCATGGAGCTCCGCTCGCCAATCTGCAATATTGCCTCTTGGTTCTTCTTCGCCACTTTCTATCATCATTACATCTGCTTCTTCTTCTTCTTCTTCTTCTTCTTCTTCTTTATTGATTGAGGGTGATATAAGTGTTTGAATTTTTATGCATCTCGCAGTTGGGTCTGTCATCATACTTGAAATGAAAGCATAAGCATCTGCGAGTTTATTGTCCTTCCTTGATATGTGTCTCCACCTTATTTGAGGAATTTTCGCAGAAAAATCTTCAATAGGTTTTTTGTATTTCTTCAAAGATGGTTCATTTGTAGTGTATTCTCATGTTATCTGGCGAATAACTAGCTGCGAGTCACTCGTAATTCTGGCATTCTCCAATTTCATTTCTACTGCGAATTTTAAGGCATGTATTACTGCTTCATATTCTGTTTTATTATTAGTGGATGCAAATTCCAATCTAAATGAGAAAGCCATTTTTGCACCTTCTGGCGAGATTAAGACAATCCCAATTCCATTACCTTCTCCATTTGAGGATCTATCTACCAGTATTTCCCATCTATTTGGTTATGTTAATAAGTCTTTTGGATCTCCATGCTCTTCTTGTATTCCATCATATCCTCTACTGCTTCATCGTCTTCTAAAGGAAATTCTGCCAAAAAGTTAGCTACAACTTGCGATTTTGTTGAAGATAAAACTTCATATTTGATTTCAAAATGACCAACTTGCGCATTCAACCTTTCAACTCCGCATGACCTCTTTGATTTTTTCATCACTGACTCAATTGGTACTTTTGTTAACACTTTGATTTTATGTGCTTGAAAATATATACGAAGTTTAAATGTTGCATAAACCAATGCTAGAATCAGTTTTTCAATCTTTGAGTAATTTCTTTCTGCAGCATTAAACGTTTTACTGATGTAATAGATTGGTTTTTCCACTCCTGCATCTACTCGCAACAATACTGCGCTCAATGCATGCGAAGTTGTCGCAAGATAAATTAATAACTCTTCTCCTGGTTATGCTTTTTGCATAATATATGTGTTTATCAGATATTCTTTTATTCCTTGAAAAGCTTTTTCACATTCATACGTCCATTTGAACTTTATCCCCTTTTTAAGAGTGTTGAAGAAATGTTTGCACTTGTTTGATGATCGCGAAATAAACCTTCCTAGTGAGGCTAAGAGTCCATTTAATTTCTGCACATCTTTCACTGTCGCAGGAGTTGGCATATCACGAACTGCTTGTACTTTCTCTGGATCAACTTGTATTCCTTCTTTTGATACAATGTAACCTAAAAAAATTCCCGACGCAACTCTAAAGACACACTTCTCAGGATTCAACTTAATGTTAAATTGCCGCATTTGATCAAAAATCTCCTTCAAATCTTGCGTATGGTTCTTAGCTTCCTTGATTTTTATTAACATGTCATCTACATACACCTCTAATTTTTTATGTATCCACTTCGCAAATACCTTCTCCACCATTCGTTGGTACGTTACTCCACCCAAATGGCATTTTTGTATAACAATACAATCCTCTTGGAGAAAAAAATGCAGTATGCTCTTGATCTTCTTCAGCTAGTGGAATTTGATTATAGCCTTTATACCCATCCAATGAAGACATTCTTTCATTTCCCGCTGCTGATTCAACCATTTGAGGAATATCTGGTAATGAAAAACTATCTTTTGGACAAGCTTTGTTTAAATCAGTAAAGTCTATACAAATTCTTATCCCTTTGTTTTTCTCTGGGACCACCACCATATTTGCTATCCATTCCAGATATTTTGCTTGCCTTATGATTCCTGCATCAAGCATCTTCTGTAATTCTTCTTCTATTTTAGGATGATAAGTTATCGCAATTTTTCTTATCCTCTGTTTAAATGGTCTTGCATATTTGTTAATTTTCAATTTATGACATGCAACTGATGGATCTATTCCAGGTACCTCATCCATATCCACGCAAAGATATCTTTATACTCTCGCAAGAGATTTACGGTTCTCGCTTCTTCATCCGCGTCCATCTTAGTTCCAATTTTTAGCATTTTAGGTTCTTCTTCAGTCCCAATATTTATTTCTTTTATTGGTTTCACTGCAGTATACATTGCTTCAGGTTCTCTCATTGGTGTTGGCTCTTTTATAATTGTCGCAGGTTTACCTTCTTCTTGCAAGATTTCGCTAGGTATTCCTTTTCCTTCTTTTGTTCTGATCATATAAATTCTAAATTCTTCTTCTTTCTTTGCCTCTTTTGCTATTTTTCTGCGAATCTTTCGATGTTTTACGCGTCCTTCATAATTCTTTACTTCAATTTGATTGCATAATATCGCAATATCAACATCTCCTCTAATTTATCCAATTCCACTTGTCATAGGAAATTTAATGCATTGATGTAATGTTGACGCTACATCCTTAATTGCATGTATCCATGGTCTTCCCAATAGCATGTTATATGGCGATTCCATATCTACCACACAAAGTGTTACTTGTGTTTCAATTTCCCCTAATGGAATTCGCACCACTATTTCTCCTTTAGGTTTGGTTATAGATTTTCCAAAGCCATGAATGTGATAAATTGAACAAGACATTTCTTCATATTTATATCCCATTCTCTTAAATGTATGATAAAACATTATATCAACCGAACTTCCAGCATCCACCAAAGTCCTGGTCACAGCCCATTCTTCCGTGGATTTAGTTAATTTTCCCTTCTCCTTTCGTGCAGATGTTACTGTGATTACCAAAGGAGATGTGTGATTCAAATTTTCTTCTGATACTTCTGCTACTGTGAACATAATTTTCTGCTTTTCCCAATCCTTAAGAGGTGATTGTTTCTCCACCGTCATAATCTTCTTTCCTTCAAAATCTCGTTTATGTAATCTTCCTCTCCTGTTTTCATTAAATTCGTCAATCATCGTTTTTGTGATTACATTACATTCCAACTTCCTTTTATTTACATTGATCTTGATTACTCTTCTTCCTTCATTCGATTTGCTGTTTTCTTCCATCATTTTCTTGATTTGAACAATCTTCACCACAATTTTCACAAATTTTCCCTTTCAAATCCCTGTTTTGGGAGCCAAAATATAGTAGCAGGAAATCCCACACTACACCCATCACAAGAATTTGCACAATCAATCTATGAACACTTAATCAGGAACAACGATTTTCATTAATTGACACTTAGAAAATTACAAAGAAAGAAGGAAATTAAAAAACAATCACTTTGTTTAGAATTTTCTCTCTCCTAAAATCTTTCTTAGCATTCCAAAAATTATCTCTCCCTCTCAAGTTCACTCATCCCCTATATATATGGTATTACATAATGGATGACAGCTCATAGACATCTAAGCTATCCCTTAATTTCAGATTTAACTTGCGATATATTCGCGAGTACAATAATGTTAATCTCGCAAACACTCTAATCTTCGAAGGATCTTTAAGTTTTCTTCATGTTTCTACCATTGTTATTTGTTGCGTCGTTCTTTTAATCTTTTCTGCGACGCTCGCCAGTGTCTTTAGTGAGAACTTCGCAAGAATGTTCTTGCTGCGATATTCTGATCCTACATAGTGTGTCAACAACGTGTGTTGATCTAAATTGACTGCGTCAACTGCAACAGTTGATCCATTCAGACTGGATCAACATCATATGTTGATCCACGAACCAAATCTCCATATCTTGGTTTAACTTCCAACACCCTCCCTTAAACCAAGATATTATCCAACCAGAATTCTGTAACCCTCTTATTCCATTGATAAACGTTTGCACGTCCTTGTCTTATCATTTTCTATTCATCTTCTTCCATTGATAAACGTTAACACGTTCTTGTCTTTTCTCATACCAGAATTCTGTTATCATTATCAAACTCACTTCGTACTTCTATCACACCATAACAACAATCACAAACTTCTTTCACGTTCTTATTCTTTATCGCAGCGGAACACAAACCTTAACAAGCTAGAAATACCTCATTTTGCTCTATACAACTTGCTAACCAAACACAAAACCAAATTCTTTAACTCAACACGGAGCATTATAACTCATTTTCAACTTTCTTCACTGAGAATTGTAGATCATCCAAATCTCTTGTTTACCTACTTCATTTGCAGGATTTCCACTCAACTCTTCAAATTCCACACTGGAATTTCTTCACTTCTAGACAAATCCCCACTGGGATTGCTTCACACAACTCTAGCCAAATCCCCACACTGGGATTGCTTCACTTATCACGTTCACACCCTTGTGATGTCTCTTCTCTTCAATATCTCATCAACACCTGGTGATTACTTCTCTATCTTCATAACATTGTTGTTGTTTCTTCTTCTCTTGTTCCAGTCACGCTATTGTTGTGAAACCTTCACACTTCTTTTCTTTTCAAGATTCTATCACAATCTTTCTCTTGTATGCTTCTTCCACAAGCAATAACTATCACAAAGTCTTCCACACTTTATAAGATTTCCAAGTTTCTGCCACAAACTCTTCAACCACACCAACATGTTTGAGCTTAAACTCCAACATGATATCTTCCTCCCTTAAGCTCAAACATCACCAACATTTATTGTCATTCTAAGTCCTTGAATTCGATCACCTTAATAAAATTGTACCAATCCTTCTTGACTGCAATACCAACTTTGATCTTCTGTTGTGTTTATTTCGAATCCATAACTTAACCCTTTAAATCAACCACTCGCCCAAAGTTTCTTACCTTAACCAACATCAAATCTTCTTTCTACAACACCTCTGCCAGCAAATTGTCACACTTCTGCACCGTCATAACACTTTTGTTACACTTACTGTAACACTTTATTCTGTTATGTTTCTGTAGAAATTCTCATGTAACACAAACCTTTGTAACACCCGTCTCAAGGAAAAAACCAGCTAAGAAGAACCAGGATGCTTCTGGTCTGAATGCTTGTAAGAAGAAAATTAGATGCGGTCACTTTTCAGCTGCCATTCGGGTTTTATCTTCAAATGGCATTGCACCTCGAGACGAATCTACCCTTGTTGAGCTGAAGTTGAAACACCCAGCAGCCTTACCTCCTTCCATTCCACCTGAACCGGTTTGTGTTGATTCCAAGGCGGTTTTGGGTGCCATTAAGAGTTTCCCTAGAGGAACCTCTTGCGGTCGGGATGGTTTGCGTGCAAAAAACTTAACGGATGCTTTGAGTGGGGCATCTTCTGTAGTGGCGGATGATCAGTTAACTTCCATCACAGGTGTTGTCAATTTATGGTTGGCTGGTAAATGCCCCAGTGAATTATGCGAGTTTATAGCCAGTGCACCCCTTACTCTACTTTTGAAGCCGGGTGGCGGACTTAGGCCAATAGCCGTTGGTACCATTTGGCGCAGACTAGTCTCAAAGATAGCCGCTTTCTCTGTTGGTAAAGCTATGACTTCTTATTTGGGAAATCACCAGTTCGGTGTCGGTGTTCCTGTTGGTGGCGAGAGTATTTTACATGCTGTAAATAGCTTACTGGAGATGAAAGGTCAGTCCGTCGGTATGTCAATGTTGTTTGTTGACTTCTCCAACGCCTTCAACATAGTTACCCGGTCTCACCTCATTAGGGAAGTTCGCTTATGTTGTCCAGGTATTTCTCATTGGGTTGAGTTTTGCTATAGTAAGCCTGCTAGACTTTACTATGACCAATACATTTTGTCCTCATCTTTGGGTGTACAACAAGGGGACCCCCTCGGTCCGTTGTTGTTTGCTTTTACGCTCCATCCTATTGTGAAAACCATTGCCTCTCAGTGCAAACTTGATTTGCATGCTTGGTACCTTGATGACGGGACCATTATTGGAGACACTCTTGAAGTGTCTAAGGCTCTTAAGATTATTGAATCTAAAGGCCCAGCTAGAGGCTTACACCTTAATATCAAGAAAACATAGATCTTTTGGCCAATTGCTGATCCTAGAAGATTTGATGTGGATGCTTTCCCTCAAGATATTGTTAGACCTACTACTGGTGTTAAACTCTTGGGGTGGGCCAGTGAGTTTAGATTTGAATTTTATCAACGACATGGCCGTGGCAAGGGTTCACAAGACCATCCACTTAATGTCCTCCATCAAAAAACTAAAGGATCCTCAGAGTGAGATGTTACTGCTTCGCAATTACACTGGTGTGTCAAGACTTTATTTTTCTATGCACACCACCAACCCGACAGCTCTACAACTTTCCTCAGATTTATTTAATGATAAGTTATCCCAGTACTTGAGACTTTTAGTCACGAGTGATAGTGCGGGGTTTGGGCCACTACAACGACGTATTGCTACTCTCCCCATTAAGGATGGGGTCTTTGGTATTTACACTATGGCAGATACTCGTAACTACTACTATTTGGCTTCTCAGGTTCAGACTGTTTCGGTTCAAAAGGCGATTCTTGGTAATTTATTCTCTTCAGAAAAATGTTCTGTATTTCAGTCTGCTCTTCAGACCTTCGTCCAGGTATATGGTTTACCTTCTAATTTTTGCGTTGATGATGCTGCCCCCCCTTCTATGCACTCCCTGGCAGTCACCTATTTCGACGCAATTAAGAAGCAAATCCTAAACCAATTTACTATGTCTGCAAGAGATTATATTTTGTGGCAGTGTAACCGGGTTAAGCATGCCCAAGATTACCTTTTGGATGTACCCATTAGTGGCCTCAACCAATGCCTTGGTCCTAGATAATTTCAGGCGGTGGCTTGCTATCGTCTTGGTATCCCATTGTTTTTTGAAGGTGGCTTGTGTTCTAGTTGCAATAGACCCATGGATATCTTCGGTGATCATTCCCTTCACTGTGCCAAGGATATTGGGATCAAATTTCGGCATGACCAAGTGCGAGATGTAGTCGTCGATATCTGTTACAAGGTTGGTGTGCATGTCCTCAAAGAAGCGGATTTTGGTCTTTTGTCTGATGATAATAAAGACTTGCGCCCCGCGGATATTCTTGTTTTTAATTGGGAGAATGGCCAAGATGTCTGTATGGACGTTACAGGAGTTTCTCATTTTAACGGGTGATGGTGTCCGTTATTTTATCCCTGGCCAAGCTATTGCCAATGCTGTTCAACGTAAACGCAACAAGTACTAGGATCAATGTGTCTCGCATGGCTATGGGTTAGGTGTCTTGGCTTTTACCACGCTAGGGGAACTAGGAGATGATACTTTATGTTTCTTTAAGAGATTGAAGAATTTTCTAGTTAGCTATGACGTCAGTAGAGGAGTAGGGAAATTTCTTTTTTATAGACTAGGCATTGCTATCCAGAAGGGTGTTGGAGCTCAGCTTGTTGCTAGGCTACCAACTAAAGTTTTGTACTATTCTATATTCTAAATAAAAACCTTAAAAATGATAAAAAAAAAAAAAACTTTCAGTAACACTTTTTTTTTTTTTTTTACGCATCTCTTCTTCTTTGTTCTTCAGTTTGAAATGCAGCAGAAAACCTCCTTAGAATCCATCACTATCTTCTTGCCCTCGTACAACCATAAATCCATGGCAATAATCTTCATCTTTCATGTTTTCTCGGCATCAATATCATGCCCTAAACTCAATTTCCATCTCGAATTTGAACGACAACATGCTTCTCTTTCTTCATCTGTATTCTCGGCTCAAACTCAAAAACGAACCCAATCACAGATTCAACACCGTCACAGACCCATTCTACCAGATCAACTTCACCTAATTTGTAACCTTCAAATATTCCATCTTGATCCAACAACAACACCCATTCTTCAATTCAGGAACCCTAGTTCCTAATTCTTCTTTTGTGAATCTCAATTCAACTCTGACGGTGAATCGATGGTAGTGATTTCACCTTGTTCTTCACCTAATAGCAGTAGCCCTAATTCGCCATCGACAACGAATTCTTCAACTCAACTTGCTGGTAAATCCAGATTCGAACAAACCCATACCGCACCGGACTCTGTATATCAATCTCTCCATATCGACGGAGCAGACAATTCTTCACAGATTTGTTCAGTCAAATCTCATCCAAAAACTCCAAACTATAAACCTTCAATTCAGAAACCCTAACTTCTTTCGCATTACCGATAATATTGAGTTTTAGGACAACCCAAACTTTCCAGTTTGCAAACAAATACCACTTCAAACTTTTGGTAAAAAAACCAACGTGATATGGCAGTAGCAGCACAAGACTATGAGCTCCGCCTTTCTTCTCAGCTAAAAACTTCGCGTAACCTTTTTTAACGCCTTCACGAACATTTTTTTTTTTTTTTACTTCTTTTAAAACTCACGCCCTAACGCAGCTTCAAGACTAATTCTTTTTCTCCTTCTCCTCTCCCTTCCTCTCACCTTTCTCTGATACTAAATGTAGGATCGAGCAAGAGAGGGGCGAGCACAACGTGGAAGCAAATAAAACGATTACATTGATAATCAGTTTGGTATACATTAACTCATGGCTTAACAACCTACTTATAGTCTCACAAACTTGATGATCACTCAAAGTACTTACCTAATAAAATCAAACTCTAAATAAAGCACACTTCTAGAAAACAAAGAAACTCTAAACATAGTAAAACTCTAAAACAAGCAACCGACACAACTTGCTCTTCTAATTAACTCGAACTTCCAAATATCGCACAGTGTGTCAACAACGTGTATTGATTCAACTTGACTGCGTCAACTGCAGCAGTTGATCCATACGGACTGGATCCACGAACCAAATCACACGAACCAAATCACCATATCTTGGTTTAACTTCCAACACCTTCTCCTAGCAATGGACCTTACTGAATGTGCAAACCAATAAGAGCTAGCAACGAACCTTAATAATTCTAACCTCCCTTTGGGCTGGCTGTGGCAAGCGACTTCCCGTCCTCGGAGTCATATAAAATAAATATGCAGACCCAAAAACCATTCAAGAAAAAAGTTGTGATCTGTGATATTCTAGCTTTACTTTAGTTCATAGCTTCTTCGTGTTGTCAGTAGTATTATCGTAATGAATTCAAACCTTGTTCAGTAATTCTTCACTTGGCACTAAGATCACTTGATTATTACTTCTCTCACGCTCTTAGTGCCCTGCAAAAGAACAGGGAGATTACTAAGCAAAGAAAATACTAATGCCTTGATTGTTTATGATTTCAAAAGAATAAGAGCGTGAATAATGGAACCTTCAATATTAAAAATTTTATGTTGACAAATCAATGTAACCTTTTCTTTTTAAATATTTAGAAATTTTATGTCGATATATCAATGTAGCCTTTTCTGTATATTACCACGAACAATTGTGTTTTGCATCTTCTTGTTCAACGTTAACTAATCAACCCATTTTGGTGCTCAGTGACCCAATCAAGCACTTGTTGGTTAAAACCAATGGACTTAGTGACTCACAACATCGTATTTTCCAATAACAGTAACACTACCCCAGGTGGTAATATACTTGGAAGATAAAAACACCTCGGTGTTGGTAGACTGCAAGAACGTATATGCCCATTTCATTTTGATGAACCACATCATACTAATGAATTCAAACCTTATTGATAAGATAACATTAGTCATCACACTTTTTAAAGTATCTATCTAATCAAACCTGTGATTACTAGTCAGTATTGATGAACCGCATCATGCTAATGAATCCAAACCTTATTGATAAGATAACATTAGCCATCACCCTTTTAAAAGTTTCTCATATAATCAAACCTGTGATTACTATGTACCCAGTCAGTAGGCCCCCAAAAAACTTTACCAAGTCAATGGCCATAAAATCAGGCGGAATCTACATTAAATAAATTTCCGTCATTTTCACTATACAACACGGCGAAAGTTAAGACTAACCTCAATCATAACCATTTTTTTTTTTTGAAGCAATCATAACCATATGTAGTACACTTAATACCAGAAATGCTACTAAGAGGGAAAGCCTTTCAATAATACTTGGTAAATGCAGCGATAGGACTTCCGTAGAACTTTCAAATAGGAAATAATGATTTCAAATGATAAACCAGCAAAAGATGGCATATTACGGTATAATACTGGGAAAGAATGAAGAAAGGACTCATTGATTTGGTCCTCTCTAAGAAAACATTAAATAATATATAGGGCTATCCAGTTACTGCTATGATAATTTTCCACTGTTGGGGCATATTAATTATCAAAAGTTATGCAATTGTACCATATGCTTACATCAGTAGACATCTACTGGGAACGCATTAAGGAAGAGATATTCTAATATATGCGTGCACGCTGGAGATATCAACATTAGTGAAAACTATAAGAAATTACAGTGTCGGACACTCATTTTTGTATGTTAGAGAACTCTGAGGCATTGAAATGACCTCAAAACTCGACAGAAGATATGTTGCCTTGGTTGAGGTAGGCTGTACATTTTTCATTTGTAGGTAGTGTCTTAAGAATGTCACGGTTTTTAAGAGCTAGGAAGGTTCAAACTTAAACCTTGTTTCTCTGTGTTGGTTTCTCTAAGCTATGGTTGTGTGCAAGCAATTGATCTCTACATGCTTTCACTGAAGGGAGACATTCTTACAGATCTTGAATATACAGTACAATTCTTTCTGGCTAAAAATCCCATCCTTGCCAAGTCTATTATAGTGAATCTGCAGACATTGGAAAAGGCTGACATCACCAGAAGTTTGTGTCAATACTTGATACACTAGATGACCGCTGCCACAGTGAGGAGGACCGACCGAAGAAAAAAGGAAACACTGTTATAATTGGACTTTAAAAGAAAATTTGTGCCTAAAGTGAAAGTATCACATTTCTTGAAACGGGGAGAGTACATCGTTTTATTAGTTGCAAAGGAAAATTAGTGGATGAATAAACCTGCTTTCACTGAAGGGAGACATTCTTACAGATCTTGAATATACAGTACAATTCTTTCTGGCTAAAAATCCCATCCTTGCCAAGTCTATTATAGTGAATCTGCAGACATTGGAAAAGGCTGACATCACCAGAAGTTTGTGTCAATACTTGATACACTAGATGACCGCTACCACGGTGGGGAGGACCGACCGAAGAAAAAAGGAAACACTGTTATAATTGGACTTTAAAAGAAAATTTGTGCCTAAAGTGAAAGTATCACATTTCTTGAAACGGGGAGAGTACATCGTTTTATTAGTTGCAAAGGAAAATTAGTGGATGAATAAACCAAAATATGGTTATATAAAGTATTATGTATCCTTTGTGCATAATAGATATACATTTATTTTCAAAATTGTGCCTAAAATGATAAATACCTCCGAATTTTTCGTAAAACTCTAAATTTGATATTGTTGTTTGTGCTCGTTGGATAGGTTTTTTTATTAGCTTTCCAACGAGATAAAATTTGTAAAATTCCAAGGCACGGATTTTTAGATATGTTATTTTAAAGTTTGGTTGTCAATTATACCCTTAAATAAATAGGATGTATAAGGAATTTTAATAAAATTTGGCTCTTATATGTAGTTGCCCTCTTTCTTTTGTTTATTTACGAAAATTTCTAATACTTTACTGCCATTCCTCTTTGATTTATTTACAAAAATATCCAATATCTTACTGCCTTTCCTCTTGGGTTTATTTACGAAAATATCTAAACGAAAAAAAGAAGAATTTTATTTAGAGGGGCAGTGAGGTCTTTTCATCGTTGAACCAAATCCAATCTTTTTTGTGAAATTGGAAAAAAAAGTCATGTCCCATGTGACACAAAGTCACCATATACTAGATGACCGCTGCCACGGTGGGGAGGGCCGACCGAAGAAAAAAGGAAACATTGCTGCAATTGGACTGTAAAAGAAAATTTGTGCCTAAAGTGAAAGTATCACTTTTCTTGAAACGGGAAGAGTACATCGTTTTATTAGTTGCAAAGGAAATTTATTGATGAATAAACCAAAATATGGTTACATAAGGTATTATGTATCCTTTGTGCATAATAGATATACAATTATTTTCAAAATTATGCCTAAAATGATAAATATCTCCGAATTTTTCGAAAAAAACTCTAAATTTGATATTGTTGTTTGTGCTCGTTGGATAGGTTTTTTTATTAGCTTTCCAACGAGATAAAATTTGTAAAATTCCAATGCACGGATTTTTAGATATGTTATTTTAAAGTTTGGTTGTCAATTATACCCCTAAAGAAATAGGATATATAAGGAATTTTAATAAAATTTGGCTCTTATATCTAGTTGCCATCCTTCTTTGATTTATTTACGAAAATATCTAATACCTTACTGCCATTCCTCTTTGATTTATTTACAAAAATATCTAATACCTTATTGCCCTTCATCTTGGGTTTATTTACGAAAATATCTAAAGGAAAAAAAAAAATTTATTTAGAGGGGCAGTGAAGTTTTTTCATCGTTGAACCAAATTCAATCTTTTTTGTAAAATTGGAAAAATTGTCACCTTCACATTGACATTAAGTCACCATATATAGAGTCCTCCCTCGCTTCGCTCGGTCGGCCCAATAAGACAGAAAGAAACACAATTACCTTGATACATAGACCACCAGGAATTGATGAACCAACCTTAGTCAAGTTAACACGTGTTCTACTCAGGCATCTCCAACTTCAGATTATAACCATATGTGCTGTGAAGCCCTTCACCTCAGCCTAATTTCCTAAAATCATTTCCCTGCTTGCAAATCTCATAGTGTCCAAATACCTTTTGTGGCCGTATAAGAATTCCTTCATTTTTTAAAAGAGTACCAAGGGCTCGACCGATGATCACACTATCTCTGAAAAATTATTTTGAATATTAGTGAAAGAACTTCAAAAAGGTATTTAAAGTAGTCAACATCTATAAGCGACAGGAGTCCCTTTTATGGTAAACATCCTAGGATCTCCATGTATAAACGAATTGATATTACTTTCGAATAACGTGTGTCTTTCTCAGCCGTCCAAACAGAAACTCAATCAGGAGCATCCCGACCGCCGAAATTTGACTACGGCTAATAATGCATAACTGGTTACCTATATAACACCTAATTAATGAAAGACTAATTAATTTGAGGAACAAAACAGCATAAAACATAGAAATGAGTTAATAATTAGAGATTCTATGCAAAATAATAAAGAACAATTTGAACTTACCTTGGTCGGTATTCTATGCAGTGTGGATGGGTTGCTGCTGCTGATGGGGTACTGAGGGCATGCATAGGGGATCTGCTAGGAAAAAAATTCAACGGCATCAAAGCAACTATGACTGTCCACGGCATTGCAAAAGAAATTCTTATAGGATTTCTTTCGATTCATTATTGCTGCTGTTTTTGATTTTAATCCGTGTATAATCCACACACAAAAACCTAAATGGCAACGAAACATTCAAAAATTAGCTGAGCTGCAAAAAAATACAGAGAAGAAGAGTTTATATGTAACCATTTCCCGGAAATTAATGCTAAGTTAAAATGATTCAATGGATATTTTGATTTTGGGTCCCAAAAAAGTGACAAGTGTTGTGTTTGGGTCCTAAAAAGTTTCAAATTAGAATTTGGGTCCCAGGACCAATATTGACCGCCACAGAATCTGGTTAAATATCGAAATGACCTATTTAATATCGTGTTTAAACTTATTTACTAACTTTGCCACTGAACCATCGTTATACACGTGAGCGACATAAAAATTAGGGTAAAAATAATGTGGGAATTAAGTGTTTGACCTTCTCTCCACTCTCTCTTACTCCAATGGCCCTGGGCTTAAAGGGAGTTAAAAACTTTATTGGCCCGGTTAACTAAAATGACCTTAAGAAAACACGGATGGCCAAAGGAATACGTATCACAAAATGACGTCATTTAAAATAGATTTTTAATACCAACTTTACCCTACCTTATTTTTTCTTCGTTAGTGATCTAGATTTCTCCGCAATGAGGATTATACTGAGATTTATTGTTAGGCTGACCGAGCGAAGCGAGGAAGGACTCTATATATGGTGACTTTGTGTCAATGTGAAGCGTGACATTTTTTTACAATTTAACAAAAAAAATTGGATTTGATGTCCCTTGAAATTTTTGGTCCGGACAGGTTGAACTTACAGAATTATCCCTATTTTAATAAAAATCAAGGTAGAGCTCACGCGATCGAATCTCAACCACCTCCGAAATTTGAGTTTTTCTTTTTTCTTTTTCCTTCTTCCTTCTTCCTTCTTCATACTTTCAGAAAGTTTCCCTTGCAGAAGTAAAAACAATTCTCTTCGATTTTTCCCCCCGAAACCAATCCGTTGAATCTCCATTCCTTCTTCACCATCGAAGTTCTCCGTTCGAATAAATTTTTATCGGTTTCGAATTTTGGGTTCAGGGTTTTGGTTTGATTGAATATAGATTGAATCACCAGTTAACCCTAAATTCGAAATTGGGTGAATTATCAGCAACTCTGAATTCAAATTGTGTGAATCCATTGAATTGCCAGCAGCTCCGCCATTAATTCTAGCAAAACGCCATCACCACCATAACAGCGAAACTCAATAGATCGATCTAACGATTCAGACTCCAAACAAATCGCAGATGCGTATGAAGAAGATGACGGATCCGGGTATACAGATCGGGTCGGGTCCAGATCTCTAATCTTAGAAAACTCTTCAGTACCCATATTGTTCATGCTCATTGCTCACTGATGCCTAAAATTCTCACTGAATTAATTTTTTGTGATAATTTCATTAATAATAATAAGTACATATAGATCAGATACTGAGTAATACAAATCAATTATAAGTCCAAACCCAATACCCAATCATTCAATCAATCCTAATATGTATCAACAAGAATTAACAAACTATAAAATGATGAACTTTTGAAAAGGAATTACAACACGATTAAAAAGTAAAAAATAGACATATTTTTGGTGTGTAGCTGTGAAGTTCTTGATGTGAAGAGCAGATCTTCATATATCAAATCAATTATATACAGCCTCTTGTGAACTGTTGAAGTGGAGGAGGAAAAGAAAGGTGGGAATGTTATTTATGCCCCTACTATCCATGGGTCTTGCACAAATACCCTTATCCATTATGTATATACCCCTCATATTTTTTAAGGAAACCAATTTTATTAGTATTCCCATATATGCCCTCTATGTATTATACTTATCAACATTCTCTTTTCAGATCCGAAGAAAATAATATTTCGATTCTCTTTCCTCCTCCTTCAAAATCACCACCACCTCGTCCTTCAAAATCACCACCACCTATGCCACTACCACCATCTCTCCATATCCACCACCTCTGTCGCAACTTTAAACTAGGGAGAAGAGAAATCGTGTGAGAGATAGATTTATTCGCTTCAAATTCTACCATGGAAATCTCTCATCTCAGAGAACGACAGCAGAGACATCTTCGTCGAATCTTCATCAGATGCATAAATTGAATGTTCTTATTCTTAATTTAAACTTGTTTATCACTGAGTTTTTCAATAATAGTTGAAGATTTAGTAGATGGATCTGATTTAGTCTCGATGTTGATTAAGGGGATCTGAGATTTCGGCTGTGAATCGATGAAGAGAAGAAATAACGAATCTGTGATGGAAATGGAAACTAGGGTTTGAGTTGTTGTTTGAGATCATGGAAGAGATGGTTGCGGTTGCTGCAAGAAATGAAATTCGAATTTATGAATATCTAGGGTTGAATTCTGATGCCGAGAATTGAATTGAATTGAACAGTGGAAATTGGAATTGAGGTGATGTTTAGTGGATGTAATGGTGAAGCTGAAGTCTTGGAGAAGATGATAGTGGATTTTGACAGTCAGTGTTGGTGAAACTGGGAAGCTGCAGGTTGATTGATTGAAGAGGGAATTGGTGTTTTGCTATTATAGATGGCTAGGTCAAGAATGCAACAACGGAGGATCTGGTGGTACTAATGGAATTGAAATAATTTTATGCAGTGGTTGTATGTGAGATTGCAGGTGGTGCCGTAATTGGAATCTGGTGGCTGTGTCACAGATGAGAATGGGTGTTGCAGGAACAGAAGATGGTTGTAGATTGTTGGAGCTGTAATGTGTTGTATAAAGGGCAATGAAAATGGCTTAACGCTATGTTGGTGTTGCAGTTATATTGGTTGAGTGCTGAGTGGGGAGAGTCAATGCTGCTGCTATTGATTGAGGTACTGACATGGGTACCATTTAACTTCCAAGGAAGAGTGTCGAATTCACCATGATGCATCGGTTGAAGCTAAATGAAAATATTCAGACCTTCCATTGACAAGTAAGTTATTTCATGACCTTGTCAATCCATCTCATAATGAATTATATCATCATGAAACATTTTAATGTAGAAGTTTTCTTTTAGGAAATGTTTAAGGATTTATGTAATAGGCGCAACATCTATTACTTCTCTGCATAAAATTTCCATACACTTATTATCTTGCTTTCCTGGACATACTTCAATTTACTTCCCTTCATTTGTTCTCACAATTTACCATCTAGCTTCTGCACAATATACCTAAAAGGAGTTGAGAGTGTTGTGGTTACAATGATATGCAAGTAAACAAGTTGTGCCTGATATTTCTTATAAGGAGTTGGGTTTGTTGAATGAGAAGAGATGGTTGCTGCTATAACTGAGGTTGTGCCGCAAGGAATTATTGTAGTGTTGTGGTTACAATGAGATGCAAAAGATAGAATTTTTAGGGATGATCTTGTTGTAGAGTTGGAGATTACAGGGTTATAGTGCTGGTGGAGTGGAGGCTTAAGCCAAGGATTGTGTTGCACTGTGTATGTGTTGTAGTTGTTCACTTGAAGAAAATGTGCAGTTGGCTAATAGTGGTTCAAGGAATGTATTTCTTGAACATAACTTCATGTCGTTGGACACAACTTCTGCTAGTTGCCTCCAAATTGGAGACAACTTGAACTAGTTGCCTCCATATACGGAGACAACTTTGTCCAGTTACCTCCATATACAGAGATAATTATGGAGCTAAGAGTGCTGGCTAGTACAGTTACAGATGAGCTGATGGAAGGAGTTGTTTGTGCTATGTTGATGTTGACTGGAATGATGATGAGTTGTTGCCGCTTGTGTGTTGTTGATGGTGTTGTTGATGGTGTTCGACCGGAATGATGATGAGTTGTTGCCGCTAGAATGTGATGATGAGTTCTCTTATTAGTGAAAGCAGAACAATGAGTTGTTGCCGCTTGTGTGTTGTTGATGGTGTTTGAGTAAGGGCATGGAAGTGACTGTAGCTGTTTGGCTCATGTTGCAAGTGTACATAGATGGTTGTGGTCATGAAGCTGTTGCAGGTAGATTTGTGGTCATAAAGTTGTTATAAAGAGCGAGAGATGGAGGATGCAATCTTTGCCTGGTGGTGGTTCGAATTGTTGGTTGTGCATCGAAAAAGATATGAAGTGGCAGGTGATGGTATGTGATTTTGATATGTTACTTTGTATTTGACGAATCTGTGGTGCAATGGTAGCACAACTGACTATATGTCAGAAGATGTGTGTTGGACTCACACTAGGTTCACTTATTTTTGTGCAATTTTTATTTTTTGGAGGAAACTTGTGCTAGTTGCCTCCATATATGAAGACAACTTGTGCTAGTTGCCTCCATATTTGGAGACAACTTGGGCTAGTTTCTTTCACTTTTGAAGACAACTTTGTGCTAGTTGCCTTCACTTTTGAGGACAACTTGAACTAGTTGCCTCAGATTCGGAGACAACTTGAGCTAGATTCCTCCATTTTGTTTTGCAACTTATTCTTGTACACTATTTATTGGAGACAAATTAAGCTAGTTGCCTCCACTTTTGGAGACAACTTGAACTAGTTGCCTCCGATATGGACATTATTTATTGGAGACAACTTGAGCTAGTTGCCTCCTATATGGACACAACTTCAGCAAGTTGACTCCACATGGTAGTGGTGGTCGTCGGTGGCGGTTGTTGACGGCGGTGGACAGTGGTGGTTGGCGGCGGTGGTTGGCAGTGGTGGTGGTGGTTGGCGGTGGACAATATATTTGGTTTCTTTTTCTTTGTTTTTAAATAACGGTTAGTAATTTTGTATATACATTATATAAAAGAGGGTATTTTAGTAATGTATTACGCTTAGGGGTATTTGTAAAGTTCATAAGGGTATTTTTGCAAGGGGTCTCATAATAGGGGTATATAGATAATATTCCCAAAATAAAGATGAAAAAAAGGGGCCGAGAGGAGATGGAATGGCTTGTAATAAATTAGGGCAATTTTAGTTGTCTACTTTTGCAAGCTAAAATTACCAAGAGTACCCTCGGCCCTTGACACATGTAGCATTTTATTGATAACTTATTAACATGTGTCAAATGCTACTTTTCTAAAAAAAATGAAAATGTGTCAAATACTATGTCCATAATGGACGTGGCTAAAAAGAAAATAAGAGTTGCAGCATTTTGGAAGAAGAAGAGACGAAAATTTATAAGTCTGACTCCGTGTCATTATATCAACACTAAATTGTGATTAAAAAATTTGGTTTTGCATAAAAAATTCCGGTCGGCCGTCCCACTGCGGCAACAGTCATTTAGTGATATGAGAGAAGAAGAAGAAGAAATGGTATTTTTTTTTTTCATTTTGGAGTCTTCATATTCCGATCTAAATCGATTAAAATTGATTTTGGATAAAAAGAGAGAAAGTTAGTCGTGTAAACTTGAATCGAGCCCTAGTTTTTGATGGAGATCAGATTGTACTTGATCGTTTTGTGTGTAATCAAAACAGAATTCAATAGAGAGAAAATTAGAGTCATTTTTGCGTAAAAATTGATCGAGAGTTAGATATGAGCTTCTCGATTCAATATCCGAAGAATTTTAAGTTTCCAATTCAGCAATTGAAGATTTAATGAGATTCATCTTTTAATTAGGTAATCTGGTCTTCAATTTTTTATCTTTTGCTTCTGTTTTTTAGGTGTTCATTGCTTATCTAATCGATTTTGTTTTACCTTGATTTGTTTTGATAAAAACCAAATGCAAATTGATTAGATTCATGAGCATTGGATTTTCGCTTTGGTTTCTTTTCTGTTCGGCTTTGTTTACTATGAAGTGAAGATCGAGGGATTATTTCTTCTTTTATGTATTTTGATCTTCATTTTTTCATCTTTCTGCTTCTGTTATGATCTGATCAGTTTACATGCAGACGTTATTCACTTATTCATAGTTTTTCACTTGCAGACGTTATACACAGTTCATGTGATTGTAAACTTATATATTTATGGTTTTTCAACCATCCCTATAACTTTTTAAACCATCAAAAATACTAAAACAAAACTTGAGGAACAAATAGCAGATGGAGTACAACAAAATATTTGTATCACCATTTTTGATAGGTAAAGCAGTGATGTTTCTTTTAGCTCATCTCTAGCGCATTTGATAAACTACCAACATATTAACTAGAAGAAAATCCATAAAAAATGCAGAATTTGATTTGAAACTGAAAAGGGTTTACTAACTTATGTGCAACTTAGTGCCACTTACAATCCATGACCAAAAAACTTTTCTTTGGGCGGAAGAAAAGAGTCCCCTAGTTGGAGAAACCCAACAATTGCGCCGTCATTCATCATCTCGTCATTTATTGTGTCTAAAAGAAACTTACATATCTTTGAACCATAAATCCATATTCTTTAGGACATCGATCTAGAGAAACTTGCACATTAAATTCACTCTCTTTTGTGTCATCTTGATTCCAAAGGACACAAATTATGGAGGTGTAGATCCTTACAAGCTCCGCCAATTTGGAGAATGACTTCAGGAGCCATCCAATACAGAGTGCCCTTCATCGTCACGATCTCATGTGATATTTGTCCTATGGAGGGCATATGTACACAATCAGACAAATCTATAATATTATTTTTTGTGTGCATGAACAATGTATACATTCAAAAAATGAAGCAAAATATATGTTTTTCAAAAACAAAATGTGCAAGCAATATGCGCTAATATTTTTAAATATCTATACTAGAGAATCACGTAGACCTGTAAGAAAAGAATCAAAAGAAGCATGAACATTAACAACTAGAGAACCATATAATATGGAGTTCCCTTCGTCGACGAGGTCTCATGTGATCTTGTTATATCTTTTATGTGCAGGAAATATATACACATACAAATAGGATTATAAATTACATTTATTTAAAGCTAAATGAACAACATGAATATAACAAGAACAAATACGAAAATTGCACCATAAAATTTATACTTTTAACATTAACTACATACAATTCAACATCAACAATAGAACAAGATATATAAGCTTAGTGTTCACAAGTTCACTTTCAACAAATAAAAGGGAAATCAAGAGAATTAGTTGCTTTCTTTGATATTTTTTTAGTGTGCAGCATATATCCACAAAGCCATTTTCGTGCAGAATATATCCACAAGTTTGGTTTGTCCAGAACAAATCCACGAGAAGAGAAAACAATAGCATTTAGTACCTTTTTTTTGCTAGTTGTCCTTAATAGGTACTTGTTCAGCATCTTAATCAATTTATTCAATTTGTTTGCTAATACATTTCATATATTTCTTCTTCATTTGTCTAGATCCTACAAAAAAACAAATACAAACTTCGGTACGGCCTAGGTCTCTAAGTATATCCATTTTTAACATCAACAACATAACAAACCTTATTTGTGCAGAAAACATGCACAACTTAATTTGTGCATGTCAAAATGATAGTACGTGAAACCTAACACTAATACACAGGAGCTTAAGCGTATGAATCTGAACAACATGTAAAAATTAACTAAAATTCATTGTGTGAAGACATTACTCACACCAATTTTTCGTGTATATACTATTCACACAAATATTTTCTTGGACATATCAACATGAAATCTAGTAGCATATACATAGAGACAAATTCAGCTAAAACATATGAGCTTTAACGTATCAACATGAAACCTGACACTAATAAACATGAGCTTAAGCATATGAATCTACACAACAAGTACAAATTAACTAAAATTTATTTTGTGAAGACATTATTCACATAATGTTTTGGTGCAGAAACCATTCACACCAATGTTTTTCTGCTGAAATATAGACGTATCAACATGAAACCTAGTAGCATATACATAGAGATAGACTCAGCTTAAAACATGCAGACAAATTCAACTTAAAAATATGATCTTTAACATATCAACATGAAGCCTAACACTAATACACATGAGCTTAAGCATATGAATCTACACAACAATTACAAATTAATTAAACTTTATTTTGCGAAGACATTATTCACACAATGTTTTGTTGCAGATACCATTCACACAAATATTTTATTACTCGTGCGGAAATTACCGACTTACCCGGTGACATGCTAACACAATTTTATAACATTATAAAGTAGGGATTCACTAGAATCAAAACAGTTAAAATTGAATACCTTATACATGTGACAACTCTATAATTAAAACAATTAAGATTATACTTACAACTCAGCGACAACTCTATAATCTCCTTGTGCGGAGAAAGTGTAACACCAGGCCAAGGATGTAGATCATCTCCAACCTATGCATATACCACCTTCCATCCAATGAGGCTTGATTTTGTTTAACGCTTTCACTTCATTCAACCAAAACACAAACCAATAAAAGAAATTCAGTGATATTAATAAATAAACACCTAAAAACCCAATTTTGAAGGGTACATAAGAAATGGCACAGAGAAATCTAACAATTACTATTTGTTTACCTTAGCAGGCTAGAAATATTTAACACCTTCTTCTTTATTGGTTTTCATTTTTGTGTAGGATATATCCACAAACACCCATTGTGCAGGATATATACACACTTTTGATGTTTATATCCACAAACACCCATTTTTGTGTAGGATATATCCACACTAGTTTCTCTATTTACATATATCAAAACACAAATACAACAAAGAAACAAACCAAATGATCTATGAGCTGGAACAAGGTTCAAATTTGATGCCAGAAATTTCTTCACGACCTGATTATAATCCATTATGATTATGATTTTGATTCATCTCAATGATTGGGTTATTTATGAGATTAATAGCTAACTAAATGGAAAATTAACTCTCTAGAATCTTAACTTTTTGGATCAGAAAATAATGTTACTGAAATCTGAAAAAAACTATTCGTTTTTGAATTTTGATTGAAATCAAAATATTAAAAATCAAAAAGAAATCTGTTGTTAGGTTTCAATTTTCGAGTTTTTGATCCTGCTACAAAATCTAAAAACAATTAATACTTGAAAGTATAAACTAAATCAATAGAAAGGCGAATTAAAAATTTGAATCAACTAAATCAACAGAAATTACACCTTGATTCAATTTTTCTTCTTATTCTGGATCAGATTCAATATTTGATTGAACTACTTTCGCATTATTTCTAGGTTTTCTCTTTCCCATCTTTTCTAGATTCAACGAAGAAGATGATTCGACGAAGAAGAAGATGAATTTGGTTTTAAAATTCAAAACTAGTCAAAAAAAACCAAGGTGACCAAACCTGTGGTACAAAAAATCCAGCCATATTATTTTTAATAAATGAAAACCATTTGATTAAAAAGTGGCACAAAAACCTCAGGTCAAATAATAATAAGTAAATTTAGTTTTTGTTATTTTTAAAAAAGCCAAACATACCCTTTTACCTTCTCTTCTTCTTCTTCTCTAATTTCTTAGTGTTTTTTATTCTTTTTTCGTCTCCTTCTCTGCACCACAATCACCACCAGCAGCACAAATATATCCCCATGAACACCAGCAGCAACACATCCGTGGTGGTTTAGGGTTGTTGGTCTTCATCTTTGAGGAGTTGTTGTTGAATCTCTAATTTCTTTTTCTTTTTTCTTTTTTCTTTTTTCTTCGTCTCCTTCTCTTCACCAAAATCACCACCAGAAGCAACAATAGATCCCCACGAACACCAGCAGCAACACCTCCGTGGTGGTTTAGGGTTGCCGGTCTTCATCTCTGAGGAGCTGTTGTTGAATCGATTATTGAAATCATACTTCACAGAAAAGGTAAATCAATTAAGGATTTCGTCGATCTCGTTTTTATTTCTCTTTTCTTTCTCGTTCACCACCAATTTTCTGTGGTGATTTTTTTATTAAATCCCAATGGTTTGTTAGAATGGGTTTTAACAGAAATTGAAGTTAGGGTTTGTAGTGAATATGTGTTTGAGATTTGATTGAGAAGTTGTGAGGAATTGATTTGTGCAGATTGGTGTTGCTCTGGTGAAATTGATATGGGTTTTGTAGTTGAGTTCGAATTACAGAGAACTGGTAGTTAAATTGCTCGATTCTGGTGGTGTATTGGATGAACAGGATTGCACTGAACCTGAAATGCAATTTTGAATGGTATGTTTTGTTCTAGTGATTCATGTCAGGGATAGTTGTTATGGCTAATAGCTGCAGTTATCAGTGTTGGTGCTGGGTAATTGTGTTGCAGGTGATAAAGCTGAAATGACAGAAATTCAAGTTACAAGATGAATAGATGTATGCCTAGGTTGTGTGTTGTGAATTGCAGGAACACATGGAGCTGTAAATTGAATTGCATTGAGAGGATGCAGTGATGTTGATTGCAATTGCAGGGAGAACTGGAGCTGTGAGACCGCAGTTTAGATGGAGGTTTGTGATGCTGTGTAGAGGGGTGGTATATGTGGTTGAGTTCAGAGATGGATATGTTTATCTGTGGTGACTGAAGTTACAGTTGGTATTTGTGATGTTATGGAGCAGCTGGACTTCAGTAAGTCACCTAATGCAGCTCAAACAAATCTGTTTTTGGTAATATACTACAGATGCAGAGAAGATGCAGTAGGAGATGGTTCTTGGCATGGATCAGAGGCTGTAAAGAGATACCAAATGACAGTGGTGGAATGTTTTGCAGCTGGTATTGAAGCTTGAGTTCTGGGTTGAGCTTAAACTGCAGTGGAAAGAGGTGACTGAGTCGCATGTGGTGCTTTTGGTACTGAATATGAGTACAAGCAACAGCTGGAGTTAAGAAACCTAATTAACCAATTTTGGTTTCATCATTGAAACTGTGTTGGTGAAATAACAATATGTGGAAAAATGATAAAACCTAATTAGGTTTCATCTAGTTTTGGTGAAACCAATTTTGGTTTCATCTAGTTTTGGTGAAACCAATTTTGGTTTCATCATTTTTTTCTGTTTGGTTTCATAATTTTTCTATTTGGTTTCATCCTTTTTTTCTGTTTGGTTTTATCATTTTTTTCTGGTTGGTGGTGGTGGTCGGCGATAATGGTGGTGTTGCTAGTGGTGGTGGTCGGCGGTGTCGCGGTAGTGGTTTCCGGGGATGGTGGTGGTGGCATTGTATTGGTTGGCGGTGGTGGTGGTGGTGGTGGCGAGGTGGTAGTTGTCGGCAGCGGTGACACAGTGGTAATTATCGGTGGTGGTTGGCGGCGGCGGCGGCACGGTGGTGGTTAGCGGCGGCGGTGGTCAGTGGTGGCGGCACATTGGTGGTGATAATATAATAGAAATTAATGGTGAAGTTGATTTTTATTTTTGTTGGGGTGATTTAAAATTAAAGGTGGGGTTGTTTTTATTTTTGTTGGGGTGATTCAAACTAGAAGGCTAATATAGACAGTTTATGTTAAATGAGGTTTTTGTGAACAATTTGTTTTGTTGGAGTTTTTGTATATGAATAGTGACATCCTTGGGGTTATAACTCGCGGCTTATTTAAAATGTTACTTTTTTCTTCCGAGTGTAGTTATGAAACCTGCGGAGAAATGGGAAGTTAAAATAACAGGTGGAAGGTTATGTTAGTAACCTAATATATAATATTATATGAGGGTCATCGGGATAATATATATAATTATTATTATGACCCTGGGTCACGTGAGTAAGACCAATAATATATAGGGTCATAATAATAATTTACTCAAAAATAATTTGGGGATACAATGTTCTTGGCTGAAAGAAAATTTGGGGATCTCTGTGTAAATGATTTTGAGAAATTGATTTCATAATCGGGTAAGTGGTTGTTGCTGAGATTAAGATGCACTTACTTTTCTCTTCTGCAGCCACTGGAGCATTTGAAGGTGGAGTAGTTAATTGAAAATTGAAAATCCAATTGAAAACCCAACATCACCCGATTGATACTTGAGACCCAACCAAACTCAACACCATAGATTTCATTACTGATTTTAATTGAAAATCCTTGCCCTTGTTCATTTTACTTGCTCTCTTATTTTATTTTATTTTTTATCCTCTCTCTTTTCTTGACGATGCTATTGCCTCTTTGATATATGTTATTCTACTTTGTTTTTGTTGGAAAAAATTATCGGGCTGCAATGGAGATGAAACACAAACAGACTGTGGTTGTACTCAAAAGCTTTCAAGGCTCTGGTGATTTCTTTTAGACAAATATTTCTACCCTTACAACGAGTTGGCAATTGCAACAGGTATGTGAAATACTGCCTTCAGGATACAATGAAAGCCCTACAACCAAAAATTGGATTCAAGGTTTGCACCCCTTGACCCAATCAAGAACACATGAAAAGAAGGTTCTGATGATGCTTTAGAAGAAGAGAGAAAACGGAGAAAGGGTTTTCCAAGAGATGATTTCGAAATGGGTTTGGGAGATGCTACTTATAGGAGTTTTTGCATCTGTTGGGAAAAGACATGTCTTTTCACCAACAGGTTTCTCTTCACAAAGAGATGCGTCTCTTCATCAACAACCACTGTCTGTTGAATTTAGAATTTTCTGGAAACGTTTTCCAACTGTCCAAACAATTGCATATCCAAAAAATTCTTCCGTAGCGCGGTTGAAAATATTCCAACATTCTCCCCTTATTTTCAAAACCATGAAACAAAGTTAAAAACTTTTAAAACCGGAGCGGCTGCATCACTGAAGTGACTGCCTACGTACCCGAGTGGGATCAAGCCAACGTAGTTCTAGCACAATTGAGACTAAGCATCATCGTTGAAACCAATACATAAATGATAGGTACCTTATGGGTTTGAACCTTCACTTAGTGTAAGAAACTCAAAGCTTTATCGATATTCTATGGTGAAACTAGTCTTGAACCAAGAATCCCTTATGACAAAGCTGGAGTCTCCACACATATTGATTCCATAAGACATGTGTTCTGTAGCCAAGCACTATAAAGGCCTTGTGCTTATATCCTTATTCATGAGTCTTCTTTAGAGAACGGTCTTCTTCTCTTAGGAAACGGCCCACATTTCCATACTCATATAGGTAAGTCTCGAAGGTGTTTCTGCGAGACACCTTTTACTAATCACAGACTCATTAAGGATTTACATCCATCCTATTTTCTTGCAGAAAAACCAGCACTAACTTGAAATGGGAAGTTTTATGCTAGTGCTCCATAATCTACAGCCATAACTTGTTGGTACCACATTGAACCTTGTTTATCCTTTTCAAAACATAGGTTGGGTTTCTGCTATGGGAGATCAACCTTCCTTCACAGACCTTAGTCCCATTTCATTACATTTTATTGAAGCAACTGAACATGGTAGACTCTTTGTGAATGGGTCTGCCAAATTCCTTTTTGATTCAATAAAGTTAACCGTAACCACTCCCCTCTTGAGTAGTTGCCTAACCAATTGGTGTCTGAGACTCGCATGTCTACACTTTCCATTATAAGTCTTATTAGAGACATTATAGATTGTAGCTTGATTATCACAATTAATCAAAACTCCCGGAGATGGCTTCTTCCAAAGTGGAATTTCCATAAGAAGGTCCCTAAGCCATTCGCACTCTTTACATGCATTCGTTAAAGCTATCAAAGGCAACATTGTTGAATCGATATACAAGTGTTTCTTGGAACTCCAAGACACAAAGAAGACCTCCTAAATTAAAAATCCATCCAGATGTCGACTTGGACTTGGATTCTACATTGTTCCAGTTAGCATCGCTGTAACCTTCCAATACAGCGGGATAGCCTTGGTAATGCAAACCAAAATCAATTGTTCCTTTCAAGTAAGCCATAACTCTGGAAACCGCTTTCCAGTGTTCAGAACCAGGATTACTTGAAAAACGACATAACAACCCCACCGCATGGGCTATGTCCGGTCTTGTGCAATGCATAGCATACATAAGACTCCCAATGACACTGGAATACTCAAGTTGTGCATGAGTACGACCGGTGTTCTTCTTTAACTTGATAGTATGGTCTAAAGGAGTAGGTGCTGGATCGTCATCAAAGTGATCATACCTTTTGAGAAATTTTTCAATATAATGAGATTGGGTTAAAGCCAACTCATTCAATGTATGATATTAATTGCTAGTCTGTAATAAAAAAAAAAAAGAGATCGGATTACTCTAGCTGAATGTGAAAATGCGTAACTTATATATATATCTAACATAATCTCCACGAAATTTCCTTTTTTGTTTCCATTGAATAGACGTGCAATGATATCGTTGTTTGGATTTGGATGTAAACTTAGCATTAACTGCCAATGATAGAATCGCCTAACCTTAGGCTCCACGAAACTTCCATCATTTTCCATTAACTGCCAAAATCACTCGTTTGCCAAATTTAACATTAATTGCCGACGAAAGAATCTCATAAAACTTTATTTGCGTTATTTTTTCTCCGTATGGAAATTCTCCGATTTTTCCAAATTTGTTTTTTTCTTTTCATTTTTTTTTTTCGACAAATTTCGCAGCATACGCTATATATGGCACTTTATTTGCGGCCTATCCGAAGGTCCAGATTTTATTAAAATCATGTAAACGTGGTGTAAGAGTCTGCTAAGCTGTCATTCGATTTGGAGCGTCAGATCAAGCCAAATTTTATTAAAAATTAGCGGTCACGAAATATAGGGGGTATAAGTTGCTTTTCAGCCAATCAGGAGCAAGGATTTTGTTCACCAGCCAATGGGAAGGGAGGTTATCACAACTTTCGACGTGGTGTGAGTATGGAGTGGGGTTTTTAGGTTGTTGATAAATAATTATGTATATTAACTTTAATACTCCGTCTCTAAAAAATAGGCAGGTTTGTGTGTAAATTTACACACAAACCTGCATATTATTTTGAAACAGAGGTAGCAGGTTGTTTGGATCATAATTTATTTTTAGAATTCTAAAATAAAAAAAACCCACAAATTAGTTAGTTTGGAGGGTGTAGTACAGGGTTGCATTCAGGCTGTTATCATGCTTCCACATTCAAGATTCGGTAGGTGCCTAACTCTTATTAGGATTCAAGATTCAAAGCAAAAATGCCTAACCATGTAACGTCAGAGGAGAAATTATTTGGCGTTTCTGAAGTATTTTGAGAAACAATATTTTGAAAAATGCCAAACCATTTGACATTTGACCGGGTCCAAGTGATCAGAACGCCAAATAGTTGGTCGCATGCCTTATGGTTTGGCATTCCCATATTCCCCTAAAACTCACAGGAGAATCTGTTTCTTTCATTTCTCTTATTTTCCTCTTTGTTGATTCATGGGATTTATAGGATTTTTTCATCCAAAATTCTAAAAGGGTTTATATTTTCAAAAAAAATCTTTTACAAACAAGATTAAGGTATGATGACGATTTTTTTTTTATGTTCTCTAAATTTGATCAAGGTTTTGAAAGAAACTTGTGTTGAATATAATATTGTGTAGCTGTTGAATATTTTAATTTTGATTGTTGATTGAAAATTGAATTAATGATGAAGTTAGGGTTTAATTAGGGCACGAATTTGTTAATGGTATGCAGAACATTGATTTGAGTAGGTTTGAGACATTATCTGAAAGAAATGGGAAAACACCGCATAATCTGAAAGAAATGGAACATGCATATCATGCAGATCATGTTGTGCCTTATCCGGGGGATCACTTTTATGCGGTCAATGAAGTGCAATATAACCAGTTCTTGCAAAGTAAAAGCGTCTGATGTTTGAAGACATAAACAACACATGCAGATACCCATGATGAGCTTGGTGTGGGTAACACTGGTGTTCATCGATGTTTGTTGCCTCATAATCCACCTCCTAGCATGACATCACAATTCTACACATATGACGCATCCAGAGAGTCCATGACATAACTTCCCCAGATAGAGTGGAACTTATTACCTTTTTACAATAATTATTTTGAACAACTAATAGATGTGCCAAAGCCAGCAACAAATCCATATGATTTTCCTCAACTGAATGCCACATTGATTAGTAATATAATAGTTCTTGTGATTTTTATTTTGAATATTGTTTTCTTGTAAAATATTGAAAACCTTATATATATATATATATATATATATATTTACAGGAGAAGTTGTAAAACTTTGCCTCTGAGCAGCACTTGTATACATCTAGTGTTTGAAGAGTCAAGACGTCGTTATTTTGCAAGTACTTCTTGATGACCTCCTTCTTCTCAAACATCCAGGGGTCTCTTCAATTCCAGTCAAGAAGAACAAACTTTAGCGGGTACTTATGATTAGGATGGCTATTGGCAAGAAACTCAACATCTTTGTAAACTTCATGTAGGAGGAGCATCATCCTCGCAACGATGTTATGTACCAGTATAAGTGGATAGCCATGTACATGAGGAGACTTAAATGGATATACAATTAAGTGATTTCTTAGGACTTAGTGTTGGTGGATGTTATGGCAGTGGTCATAGTGGTGGAGATGGTGATGATATAGAATGTGTGCCAAAAAGTAAATTTAATGATTTGCGAATGAAACTTGTTCTTGTTTTGTTTAACTGGAGTTTTGATTAGGTAACGATGAAAAACTTATCTTATTTTGTGTATACATGTTGTTAATGTTTTCATTTGTTATAATCTTGTTTGGTATTTTTTTTAATTACTTTTTTGTATTTTTTTTAACTTTATGTTTATCTTATTCCAGGTGAACTATGGAGGCAGTTTTTGGAAGATATATGTGACAATGAAGAGATGCGGTGCATCTTGCAGGTAACGATGGCGTTAGTGGTCCAAATGTCATAATCTTGTATCAAGTTGCGGTACAAGATTTGCACCAACCTGAGCCGATTGTGTTAATAACAAAAGACGCATACACATATGTCATGTTGACACCGATGCAAAGATGATATAGGGCTACTTCAACCGCGGTTGTAAATATGGACCTGCGACTTTCAAGGGACGGTTTTTTTGCCTCGAACCCTTTTCCTTAATATTTTGGAAAAATTGCAAATTTGATCCAGATTTTCTACGACGAAGAGATGATTGTATGATCCTAGGTCACACTCCATACATAAAAATGCTAGTCGTGATGAGGCACCTAGCTTGCGACAACCTATATGATCACACACAAATGAGTGCATCCACTATTTTCCCAATGCTAAGAAATTTATGGATACAGTAATTCAGGTATTTACTGACAGATATATGAATATACTAGAAATCTATTACAATAGAATGTTACTAGTGGATTTCCTATTATCCTTCGTAGTGTCGGTTGTTTTCACTAGGAATGGAGGTGTTGTCCTACTGACGAAGCAGGAAACCACATGAGCCATCATAAAAAACCAATTGTTGTTTTAAAGGCGGTAGCTTTCTATGATAAATGGTTCTGGCATTATTTTTTTGGCATGGCCGGCTCCAACAATGGCATAATATTTTGTATCAGTCGGGCTTATCAGATAGAGAGTTGAATAGTATAACACATCCTTATGTTTTTCGCATCAACGGTCACGACTACGAGCTAGGGTACTACTTAGTGGATGTGATCTACCCTGAGTGGCCAGTGTTTCCACATAGATACAAGAAACAAAATAGACGTGAGGTCAGAGTAAGACGAGGATTGGGAGCATCTCAGAACGTTAGCAATTAATAATAACATCTTAGCAAGAAATAAACAGCGAGAAACTGGCTTGAAGAAACTAGCCATTAATATGGGCATATTTCTCGAGAATGACAAGGAAGTCATCAGAGGA
Source organism: Papaver bracteatum (assembly GCA_023529315.1). NCBI lineage: Eukaryota > Viridiplantae > Streptophyta > Magnoliopsida > Ranunculales > Papaveraceae > Papaver > Papaver bracteatum. The sequence continues at coordinate 311,859 of JAJJWX010004373.1, forward strand.
ATGGAAAATTAGATAATGATTCGTCTTGGCTATTCCCAGCGCTATTGAATTTCTTAAGTGTTGTTTGGATTAGTTTATAGTCTCAAGTTTAAGTGTTTAATATCTAGTGCTAGATTAAGTTATTTGCATTGTACTCCTTTATGTAATTTAAGTTATTAATTAATGAACTTGTTTTCAACTCTTAATAAAAAAATCACGTGATATTTATATTAAGAGTCGACTGCACTTATATATTCATTCTAGATTGTATCCCGGAATTATGTCCTTTAAAATCTCATACAATTCCTCATATTTATATGGCTTCCTCGTGTCTCCACGAAATTCGATCTGAACTCTAGTTTTTGTATATCAAAAACAAAAAGTAAAATAAGTTGGGATAAGTTTTAAAAGTTACTAAGAAATTAGAATATACTTACGCGAGCTTCGTAGGATAATGCAGGATGAACGATGTTTACTTCAACTAGAATTGTGACAAAAGTTTGGATTTCAGTGCTGATCAAATCAAATCGAATCTTCTTCTTTTTTTAACTGAGATCTTCGTTCTACCATTTTCATTCGCGGTAAGTTCTTCGAAGGATTGAAAACACAGTTCCAGAAAATATTTTGTTGATTTTCACCTGCTATGAGGGGACCTATATTTGTAACTGAAATCCAAGCTTCCATAACACTGACATCTTCTTCAGTACTAAACTGCTTGGTTAGTTTGATAAAAAGTTATGTCTTCTTTTTACAAGGTATTGAATGATACTATGTTCACTAGTAAGCATTGGCTCACAATTATCAAGTGCACTGAGCAGTCATATCATGTCAAAAAAATTGAACAACAATGAGCATAAATCAATGGATCAGACTTATGAATAGTAGTGACAAGTCTTCTCACATTAATTTTTCAAAGAAACATTTAAAATCAATAAATGGCTCAGCCATATCAATTGCAGTGATAAGTCTTCTCTTGTCGATTTTTCAAAGTAACAGTGACATAAACGCATGTCGAGACCAATAATTGAGTTGGATCCTTTAAAGAATGAAGAACCTTTGCATATTCCACACATCAAAACCTTTTATTTCCATCTACGTCTCTTGTAAACACTAAAGGTCGTTTATTTTCAATTCATTAAAAAAAAAATTCAACTTATATGTCTGCCTTTGATTCTGCGGAAGATTTTGTAATCATGAAAACTTAGGTGACCCAAAGATAGCGTCGAGAGGTTGTACAAGGTTGGATATCAGATGAGGTCTTCTGGCATCATGTATGGCACTATTACAAAATTGGTTTTGGAAATGGTCTCCAAAGAACCATGAAAAACATTAGGAATAAGTATGGGGTAATACAGGAAGCAATGCAATTATTTTATGCCTTCCAAGCAGAAGTTGTCACCAGCTGCCGACAACTCCAACCATGGTAAATTTTTAATCTTTTTTAACTTTGTTATTTTGAAATAAATAAACACTGAAGTTAATGTTTCAATGTTGCAATAGTTGTGAGCAAAAATGAAGTATCGTTTTGTAAAGGGAGTAGACTTTGAATACAAGGAGGTTTTTCAATTCCTTGTGATCAAGTATTTTTGATGCTCTTCTTCTATTTTCGATTCTTAGTTCCAAAACTCTGATTCAATCTTTAGAATTCCTTTAAGAGTTTCTGGATCTTTTCGAGCAGCAAAGCTCAGATGTTTCTGAAAATAGTTAAGTTGTTTACCAAGAATTTCAAGATGAGCTAGAAGAGACTTGTTGTAGGAATTTGGTAGAAATCTGTCAACAGTTTTATTACTCGATTGGCTTCCAAGCATTTGACATATAGTATTTTTAGATACAAGAGTAGTGCTTCCCATATCATCAAAGTCATCCCAGAGATGAATTCACACATCTTGGTAATTATACATGGAAAGCCAAGATGTATCTTGATTCCTGAAGATGAGATAAACTCAGAAATCTTGATCATTTGACTGACGATGATTCCGCAAAGATCAATTTGAGTATATTATTTTGACAGAAAATAGATGAATTCTGCAAAATCCTTGTCTCAGGCTGACTTATCTCTAGTACTTCCAAATAGGGTATCTTGAGCAAGTTGATGTTGTTTTGATATAGTGGTAAGAAGGTTGTCGTTCACTCGGACTCGTTGAGAATGATTTTAGACTTAATACCAAAAAATATTGTCACAATATCAAGAGATTACCGAGACTCAGGTTTCCACCATTAATCACATTCAATTGGTTCGTATATTGATTCATAACAATTTTAGATCTTTTATGGACTCTATTTCTTTGCCGAAGGTAGATTTTGTAAAAGATTAGTTGTAAATCATAAGCATGACGCATCAAAAGCTCTAAGTCTAAGCATACATCATCAGACAAAATCACAAACTAATTAATAAAAATCATAAATCAATTAAATCAATGCAAAAAGTCATGAAGAATCATTATAGTTACCAATCAATTGTGAAACATGGCTTCCTCCAATGTCCCAGTGTTGGGGTTTAGCTCCTCATATCAAAAACACGCTCAAAATAATAACGCATGGCTGAATAGGTGTTTTATTGAAGAAAAATCGAGTTTGTAACAAATATAATTGTTACAGAACCCGTTGTTATAGAGTCGACTGTTACAGATAGGTACTAACAGTAATAGATGTTGGTAAAATTGTTATGGTTTAAAAAAAATGTGGCGGTTTTTGTCCTTCTTCTTCCTCGTGCAGCAGCAGGTATGATGATTCTCTGCACTTTTTCTTCTCGGCTCTGCAGCCTTCTATTCGTCCCCAAACTCCCCATCCCCATTATGTGATTCCCACAGCAAATATATATATAAACACATATCACGATATTTCAGGAAAATTTTCAATTATCTTCCCGTATTCTTCTCTGCAAGTTACGGCCTCTTATTCCTTCCTTTTTTATATTTACGCGGCTTCTCTTACGCGGTTTCCATATCTTTCCAAACTCTAAAGATAGAATAAAATCTGTAGAGGATACTTCTCTATTTTCTTCCACGTATCTTTCCTTCTTTCAAACCCGACACCGGAGAATATCTTTACGTCCCATGTTTTATCGTGAACCAATCATCCAGCCCAATCTAGTTGATCCAAGAAAATATAACTACCCTGTTTAGTCTACTCGAGTCAAACCCAACTGAATTTAGCGATTGAATCTGTCCCAAACAGCCCTGAAATTCGTATCCAAAATCTGCCTGAAACTGCCCGTGAATAATCTTCCTGTTTTGCTCCAACATGATTCTGCAGCCAACTCCGATCGAATCCATTGCATATATCAACCATGTTTAGTCTTAGTGAACCCATCCCAACAAAATTCAGGGATTGAATCTCTCTAAAACTCGACTAAAACTCGAATCTAAAATTTGCTCGTGCCTGCACCAATTTCCCACCAAAAATGATTTTCAAATAAAGAAGATGAGTGGCCCTGATCCAAAAGTTAGGATCCTTTAACAGCTGGGTTTAAATAGAAGCAATATGCCCCTTAGTAATTGAGGCTCCCTTTATCCAAATGAGTGGTGCCTTTAGTAATTTTCTCTCACGAGTGCAAAAACCACTTTTCGAGCTAATTTCGCCGCAAAAGCTTATTTCTCCAAAAACACCTAAAAAGACATAAAATACCAAAATAAGCACAAAATCGAGTACTAACATTACAGAGAATTGAGACTAATATAGACACATAAATGCGTCTATCAAATACCCCCAAACTTATTATTTGCTAGTCCCGAGCAAATCAAATCTACAAAATAAAATCCTAACTCACTGTCGCAGGCATCGTCGGTTGCATTTAGCATATGCAACAAGCCTTTAAAACCTTAGGTGGCCCTAGTGGCTGAGTTATAGTCTCGGGAGAGCGTACAAGAGATATACCCACAAAACCTTTACACTCCAGGACCTAGCTATCTACACATAACCTTGGAAGGTACTAAAGAATCTCCTTGTTGGCATACTTATTGACTACAAGAGGAAGTACCCTGATGCGAAATTCCAATTGCTATACACTAGTTTGCACTCAAGCATACTAAAATTCATATATAAGTGGCATAGCTCTACTCAGATAGTCGCACTATGGACATCAATATCCGGAGTCAACAAATCACATGGATAGATTAAGAAATGGATATAGAGAAAAACATAGATGGTTTTGATGTTGACTAGGTGAACGGTGTTTCTCATATCTGTCTGAAGGCCACTGCCAAAATAAACCTATCCTAATGGACTGAGATACTGGTCTGACTAATATCAACACAACTGGCATATACAAGGGAATCAGTGGTCGGCAATCCTAATTCTAGATCAACTCGTCTGTCATATACAAGGGAACCAACGGTCGATTTATTCACTGAACATTAACAATTAATTTTTTTTTATATTTTTTTAGCAACATGATTAGATCTTGTGGATCCAAACGCGTGATTCTTGTCAGCATATTACATGGTAATTCCCGTAGATCCTGCGTTCTACGCTTGTTTAGGCGACGGAGACAGGGAGAACACACACATATTGCTATCCAAGTGTTAATTTTTATTTTTGAGAAGTATTCCGTTTGGCTTAATTGGTCTGGTCTCTTTTTTTTTTTTTTAGTAACTCAATCACTCTATACCCTAGCAATGGTAATAACTTGAATCGTGAGCCCCACCTAATCATTTAGAGAAACATATTTTAAACAGAAAACAAAATAAAAACAAAAGTGAAAAGGACTCAACGAGATATGGCGAAACTACCATGTTATTACTAGCACCTGATCTCTGTGCTTTTATGAATAGACTCTTATAGATGTTTCCATCTACTCAGATTGGTTCCTCAACTCCGACAACCAAAATGCTTCCATCCACTTAGATTGGTTAGTGCTATCCTTAATAAACATAAATTTCTAGGCTCTGGAGTTTATTTATTACAACTAAAAAATTTATCCCATACCCCCAAACTTAAATCTAACATTGTCCTAAATGTCTAAAGATGAAATTAAAAGCATGAACAAGGAGAAACTGTTACCATTTGAAACAAAAAAGTTAAGGAAAGATATTACCGTGTCGCATGAATATTGGGTTACCTCCTAAGAAGTGCTAAGTTTAACGTCTTCAGCCAGACATATGAAATAATTAATCACCTCATATCATAAAGCAATAGCCGGAAGAACTATGAATCATCTGCATCAAAAAGTGTTAACACAGATAAAAGGAAACCGCAACAAACTAAGAATAAACATAGCACACCTTTGCACAGTTTCCTGTTTAACACAACTACATCTAGTTGTGGTTCAGGTTCAGGTTCAATAAAGGGGTCTAAATAAAATATTTCCATGGGATGCACCTCCTCATAAGTAAGATCCGAAATATCAGGTTGTAAAGTCTGCAAAAACTCAAATAATAATATAGAAGCACATAATAATAACCTGAATAATTGAGGATCCTCATAGTCAATCATATTTGACTCAAATAGTTGACCGCAATGAAAGTGGTGGTCATTCTTAATCAAATATGTCATTTCTATTTTCCTAAAATAATTGGGTTTAGTCTCAGAACTTAATAACTGACACATTTGGAATTCAAACATTCCCACAACTGGTAGAAAAATATTTGGTAGGAAAACAAAATCAATCTGGGTATCATAGCCTGGTTAAACCATATCAACCAAAGGATGGATTTTTAATAACTGAACTTCCTTATGGACATCATTAGGTTCAGAAAAACGTGTATGAAGATAATATTTTAAAATGGTTGAGGCACATATGTCAAGTCCCAAGTGAGGGATCTCTGTAAGAGTTAAAGCACATGGAGAATGATAATCACCCCAAACTTAGAGTTTTCCATGTCTCTAGAAAGACTAGTCACAACTTCCCTAATTTCAAGGTCATCTGATTCCTGAAAATGGTCAATAGATTCTTCTAAGGCAAGTACATCCTCACTCATCTCGACGAGTTCATTTTATTTTTCTAAGTCTATTGTTTCTAAATCGCTAGACTCAAAATATACACGATCCTCTAAACCATCATTAGCTTTGTAATCAAAAGGAAATACTACATCATCTAAATAAGTGTTATCTTTAGTCAAATCCTCGTCCTTTTGAATAGGTGAATAATCATTAAAATTGTTTGGATTTGAACTAAAATTAACATTATCATTATAAAGCTCAATTGGAGTAGCAAATTCATGATCCCTATGCCTACTTATTTCAAAATCTTCATCAACACTATCCTCATCATCATTAGTACTATCCTCATCATAATCATCGTAATAACATGAAAATGGTTGAGCCTCATCTAACTAAGTAGTGTTACCAATTCTAACCTCGTCATCTTGATTATGCAAATAACTATCCTCATTTTCAAGGGTACTATTGGAAACACTATATTGGAAATTAAGATTATTTTGAGCAGTTCTGTTCTGTGCCTCTAACAAAAGATTTTGAGTCGACTCACATGACTTCCTGATTGAATCTAGGAAACAAAGTTAACTTGTTGCATTGCTTTCTTCTATAACTAAGCTATTCATTTCTGCTAACTTAAGTGTCGACTCAAGTAACTTTTGTGTCGATTCATCTAACTTACGTGCAGACTCTAGTAGAGAGGAATTTTGCTCGTATGACCGGTGGGCATATGGATAGTAATTGGGCTCACCATGGTATGGACCATAACCTTCAAAAGGCTGATGTTCCCAATCACTATTCACACTATGGTCAAAGTAGTAACGTCCATTTTGAAACTCTGTCGGATATTCGTTGTATTGGCTATTGCAATACCAGTTCAACATTCTATTGCAGGGGTGTGAGTTGTCACACAAAATAAAACCCACTGATAGGGGATTCGTGGGTGGATAGAGTCTTACCTCCCGTACCAGACGGGCGATAAACCGTTAAAGTCGACTCAGGCCACCTACTCCTATGTCAGGGTACGAACCCGAGGGGCCGATACAGTATCGTAACTGTCGTCCTTCCCTACAAACAATTTATATTTTTTTTAACCCTTCTGTTGATGGTGGATTTTAGTTCAGGGCTAAAGTTGTAAAACCAAATTTTTGTACAGCCGTCCTGCAAGGGATAAGGCCATTTGATAAGTGATGAATACTTCTTCGCTTTATTGATTCACCTAGAATGGATCATGTAGCAACAATCCCCAAGTATTCTGTGAATTTTAGCATTACCAATTAATGCATGAATCGTCTTGTATTTCTTGTGTTGTTATCAATATAACTCTCATTGTTGGTGCGGCATGATGACTGATTATTACTCTCATCAGAGTAACATGAATATCCAAGTACCTATAGTGAGGCATGAACGAAATACCAGGCCACACCATTCTCTAACAAAGAGAATCATATCTCGGAGTGTTATACTAGCCCGATTGAGTATCCGGAGTGTCCATATCAGTCTCAGAAACTATCACTACCATCCAACTTCACCAGCATGATTGGATGGCCCAGATCGAATCCGTATCCCCCAAGCAGGTATGGAGTATTCACCACCGACCCAATGCAGGCCCTCATGGTCGGCTTCCCCAAAAGGATATCACTGCTTGCTAATACGTCCATCCAAAGCAGCGCGGACATGAAACCCTAAATTAGGGTTTGCGGCACATTACATGTGTCGTAAAACAGTCTCAACCATACATCTTCACAGGCATAGATGGAGGGTGTAGATGTAGATTCAAAGGGTCCATAGCATGTCAACACAAACACTGTGGGTCAGCCTACACACATGACCAATCGGTCAGGACCAACTATGGTTGGTCGTCCCAAATTCGTTCGCTTAAACAAGGCATGACGCACGGTCGGTGAAACCCTAATTAGGGTTTGTATCGATCATGAGCGTCCATCTTATCCTGCACGAATGAAGGGTCTAGGATTAGACTAAGCAGGTCTGGTACGCATCAACATGACCACCTTGGGCCCATCTGTCTCCACACCCGATCGGCCAAGGCATATCATTCCTGGTTGTCTCGATTCGCACGCCAAAACTAGGCGTGGTCACACCTCCCAATTACAAACTAATCTCGACCACTCAACTTTGCCGGACAAATTGAGTGACTTAGATCACGTTTCCATGGGATATTAAGGTATATGCGTGAACATCAGCCTACCGCCTACTCGCAAAACTAATCGGCCAAGATCGACCAAGCTTGGTCGTCTCGAAACGCGTGTCCGAAGTTGGCATGACGCGCGGCTTTTGCGGAACCAGATTCCTGTCGCAAATTGATCTCGACCACTGGACAAATTGAGTGGCCCAGATCACACTTTCATAAGACAATGAGGTACAGGCGCCTACACCGTCATGCTGTCTACACACATGCACGGTCGGCCCTGCCAAAATTGTATCCCAAGCTTGGATTCGACCAAGATGAAGAGTGATGCATGCGCACCTCTTCAAAAAACCCTAATTCCACTAACGGTCGCAGATGAGTGTCTCAAAGATCATCTCGTCCGTTCAACTTCACCTGCTTGGTTATACGACCCTAATCAGGAGTTAATTGGTCAAAAAGGTGTCATGATGATTACCATCCGCCACTCTACCGCACCATGTGGACGTCCAAGGTAGGACTTGCTTGCGCAGCCTCCAAACTATCACATGAAGTAGGCTGGACATGAAGCTATTTTAAGACGCTCCAACAACGATGCTTCATACGTGCTGAATATATTCGATGCAGTACCTGCATATAATACACACGATACTTCACAAGTATCGATTTCCTAAATAACTTAGTTATTTAATCTAGCATTATATGCTACCTTCTGTGGGTCCCACGATCCACACACTCGAGACATCAATCATATCACAAACTGGGGGATACATGATGGGGTATTGGTCTGGCGGTTTACAACGTGCAGCGTGCAATGCACCATCACAAGAATATGTAAGGAAGACATGGACGGTTAGTGATGATAGGAGAAGTGGGAAAGATTGATCGTGTGACACTAACTCACAACTCCACTACTCCATCACTCTACTTTCTCCACTTCCCATGAGAGACGTGAATAAGGCTCAAATGACTTGTATAAATAGGTTCTTCTCCCTATTTCAAAAACAATAACACAATACAGAAACCAAGTGTTAATACGAAACGTATTCAAACACCCCGAGCCTGCATGCATTAATCGTATGCCTGCTAACCTTTTTGTTACAAGTCATAAACAAGCCTACACCTTCACAATCTCAACACCTTCTTCGCTTCCCTCCCTAAGATCAACCCTATCTCCTCCACTTTGTGACCGAAACAAGTCTGGAATGACCATTTCTTGGTTTAAGCCAGAATTGTATAGATTGATATCTCGAATTAAAAGCATTCCCGTGCAGTGCATTTGTTTAGGGTTTAGATTCATTTCTCATCCACACACCCTAAATTACCAAAACCAGCAGAAGTAGTTTTTACCCATAAACAATTGGTGACCACAATGGGAGATTAATCTCTTGGTTGTGAAGTCAATTTCTTCAATACCCAATCCCATTGGTTGATTACAAAATAGTTGGTCTTAGGACTCAACAAACAATTTCGTATTCCGGTCGAAGTTCCTCGAATGAAGGTGCCCCACCCCCAATGGTGTATCTAATGGTATAACCGAAAGAATGCCAACAATGATCGAGTTAGCACGGGTGCAGGAGATTCACACGAAGAACATGAACCTGATCAAAGAAATGATAAACGACATACTCGATCTCCTTATCAAGATGACATCAGAGATGAGTGGTCCACCTATCACGTAGATTTATACACTAGGGACTGATCCTCTCAACGGTCCTCCTCAAGTCAACAGTTTCACCATGAACCAAAGACCGGTGGACCAGGAGGATGCTTCTCTAGTGGAAAGTTTGTGCGAACTTTTACACCTCTCAAAGAATCAGCGGACGGAGATATTCGATGCAATCAACCAGATAGCCTTGGACGTACAGCTAACTCCTTTGCGTCCAGAAACCTCCAAAGTACCAGATATTTATGTGAATAATGTTGCATTTACAGAAGAAGACATGATGGCAGAAGAAGGTCACAACCGGGCCCTACACGTTACTGCACGCATCAAGGATTCAGAGTTCAAGAGGGCCCTCGTCGACACATGAGCGTCTTCGAATGTGATTACCCTTAAGACACTCAGGACGACCAAGGTTTGCCCGAACAAGATCGTGCGTCAACCTACCACGATGACAGACTTTTAAGGAAACCAAACCAACACTTACGGGTATGTCAATCTGAATTTATCTGTAGGACCCGTCCAGTCTAAAGTGAAATTCAAAGTCATAGAAAAGGAGCCGGACACATGATATTGGGGAGACCGTGGCTTTATGACAATATAATTGTTCCTTCAACGTATCACCAGTGCTTGAAGACTATGTTGAATAAGGAAGTCGTTTGTATCCCTGCATCGTTCTCTCCTTACGCACCGATCTGTGTCGTAGAGTTGTTTGAGCCGAAAGAAGCTCCACAGGGAGAATCAGGGAAAGTTCGTTACACCCCACTCCCCATGTGGGCATCAATCCAGAAGGAGGACCGGCTTGCATCATTGAAGGTTAATCCCCACGATACGTCAGAACATCCTTCTTCGCCTGGTGGAGCTACAACTCATGTTCACACTAAAAGAGAACAGACTTTTGTGGCAAGCCGTGATCAGAAGGGAAATACCGTATACCGACGCCGCTATTATCAATTAGCAAGGGAGGCTACTACTCATCCTCTCCGCCTAATGGAATGCTGTAACAATGAAGAGCCACGGGAAGAGGTGTTGGATGCTCCACGACAACTGCAGGACGACACCAACTCCACGACCTACGAGCTTGAAGTTGTTAATATCAGGAGTGAAGAATTCCCCAGGCCTATCTCCATCAGCTCAACCCTGTCCACAGATGAACGTACGAAATTTGTGCAACTCCTTAAGGAATACCAAGACATATTCGCTTAGACGTATGAAGAAATGCCCGGTTTAGATGAAAAATTGGTCACCTATCACCTGCATGTCATACCCGGATCCAAGCCGATCAAACAGTCTCCGAGGCAATTCAGGCACGAAATGGAAGAGCAGATCAAGACTGAGATATAGAAGTTGCTAGTCGCTGACTTCATTAAACCCATTCATCACCCAACCTGGTTGGGTAATGTGGTTCCAGTAAAAAAGAAAAATGGGCAGATCAGGTGCTGCGTAGATTTCAGAGACTTGAACAGATGCTGCCCCAAAGATGATTTTACTCTACCTAACGTCGACATGTTAGTAGATGCAACAAGTGGGCACAACATGTTCTCATTCATGGATGGATACAGTGGGTACAATCAGATAAGAATGTACGGGCATGACGCAAGTAAGACAACTTTTCGAACTCCTCTTGGGAATTTTTATTATACAATGATGCCATTTGGTTTGAAGAATGCCGGTGCGACCTATCAACGCGCTATGACAGAAATCTTCCATGACATGATGCACAAGCAAGTTGAAGACTACGTGGATGATATAGTAGTCAAATCGAGGGCTCGGTTGGATCACACATGAGTCCTACGAAAAGTGTTCGAAAGGTGCCGTGAATACAAATTAAAGATGAACCCATTGAAATGCGCTTTTGGTGTTTCTTTCAGGAAAATTCCTGGGATTCTAGGTAACCGCTAAGGGAATCGAGGTATACCCATCCAAGACTCAAACTATCCTCACGATGCCTCCGCCATGAACTGTGAAGGAACTCCAAAGATTCATGGGCAAGGTGAATTACATTCGGCGTTTCATACCCGACTTGGCCCAACTCGTTGCTTCATTCACTCCCTTGATGAAGAAGGGAGCAACCTTCATCTGGACCGCACTACAACATGAAGCGTTTCAGAAGATTCAACGGATTTTGTCGTCTCCAGCGGTCATGAAGTCCCCAGTCCAAGGGAGACCACTGTGTCTCTACACTGCCTTCAACGATACTGCCGTAGGGGCTTTGCTCGCACAGGAGGAGGATGAAGGAGTCGAATATTTCATATAATACTTCAGTCGAGTACTAAGAGATGCTGAGCTCAGATATCCCAAGGCGGAGAAGGCGTGCCAAGACCTGATTCATTCCATTCAAAAGTTCAGACATTACCTGCTGCCCAACAAGTTAGTACTCATATCTAAATCTGACCCCGCGAAGTTTTTTCTTTCAAAGCCGGTATTGATGGGAAGGACGGCCAAGTGGCTTCTCCAAATGTCGGAGCTAGACTTAATGTGCACATCACTGAGAGATATCAAAGGACAAGTTGTTGTTGATTTACTGGCAGCGTTCCCTGGAGAAGGCACTTCTGCATTACACAAGGATCTTCCCGGAGAATTTACAGAGATCTCCGTTGTCGAAAGAGAGGTGTGGCTACTGTATTTTGATGGCTCTTCCACTCCTAGCAATAACACTGGAGGAGCAGGCGTGGTCCTAGTATCTCCAACTGGCGAAGTCTTTTCACATTCTTTCAAGTTGGACTTTTAGTGCACCAACAACTCAGCGGAATATGAAGCCTTTCTCATAGGACTATCGATAGCCAAGCAAGCAGGGGCCACTCGCCTAGAGATAAGAGGTGACTCTAAATTACTGGTTAATCAGTTGAATGGAGTATATGCATTGAAGTGGGCGACGCTGGCCCCGTAACGATCAGAAGTGCAAAGGATGTTGAACTACTTTGGAGATGCAACCATAACCCATGTTGGTCGCAGCAACAACAGACATGCCGATTGTTTAGCTACACAGGCATCCAAACTTCAGTTTGAAGGTTTGGAAGAGTTTCTGACGGTAAGAAGGAGGACAGTGGAATCAACATGGATCTCACAACGCGAAGATATTGAGACATGTGATTGGTGAACTCCTATTATTCAAGAACTCAGCAGCTTGCTTTCTAAAGGAAAGGACAGTCTCAAAACTCTGCAGAGCTATTTCATGCTTCATGGTGTGCTATATCATCGAAACCCAGATGGTTCCCTATCAAGATATCTCGGAGATGAAGAGGCGCAGTTATAGCTTAACCGTGTTCATACTGAAACCTGTGGACAAACGTTGGTGGTAACGCTCTACCGTCGTCTTCAACGCCTGGGATATTATTGGCCAGAAATGGAAGCTCAATCTCGTTTACTCCAGAAGTCTTGCACCAATTTCCAAGTACCGCCACATCAACTGGAGGTTCTCAACATAAGCCATGCCGGGGACTGGAGAGAACCGTACATTAGTTATCTTCGCGATTGAGTAACTCCTGACAATCAAAGGGATGCTGTCAAGATGAAACAAAAGGCGAAGCAATTCGTATTTCATGAGGGGATCATATATCGTAAAAGCTTTAGAGGTGATTTATTACGGTATCTGGCTAAGGAAGAGATTTCGACTATGTTGAAAGAAATGCACGAAGGGGAACATCAAGGGAAGCGGAAACTAGTTCTCCATATACACGAGAAATACTATTGGCCGACCATGGAGGATGATGCAGATTCATTCGTTCAACACTGTCGCGAGTGTCAAGTTCACGGGAACCTCATTCATGCGCCTTCCACTCATTTACACTCGATAAGCAGTCCATGGCCCTTTTATAGCTGGGGACTTGACATTATTGGGAGGATTAATCCATCATCGTCGAAGCGGCACGAGTATATCATCAATACGACGGAATATTTTACCAAGTGGGTTGAATCCATCCCTCTACGGGGAAATACAAGAGCGATAATTTCCGCCTTTATCAAAGAATACATCATTTGTCGGTTTGGTGTACCCAAGCATATCATCACCGACAATGGCACTCCCTTTGAAAATAAACAGGTACGGGATCTGCTTGAATAATATGGGATTAAACAGGTCTTCTCCACCATCTACTATCCTCAAGGAAACGAACAAGCTGAGAGCACCAACAAGACACTGATCCGGATTCTCAGTCGAACATTGCATGACAACCCCATGGACTGGCACGAAAAGCTACCTATGATGATATGGGCGTATCAGACGGCACCTAGAAGTTTCTTTGGGGTTTCTCCATATTCACTTGTTTAAGGTGCGGATGCAGTTCTCCCAGAAGAAATCAGGATTCCGTCAGCTAGGATTGCAGCAGCAAGTGGGGTCCGTTGGAGCGAGGCTGAAACATCTAACTCAAGAATTGCTGAGTTAGACACTCTGGATTCCAGAAGAAGCAAGGCAGAGGAGCGCGCTCAGGTGTATAGAAACAGGGTCGCCAGGGCGTATGGCAAGACTGTAAGGCCACGTGTGTTTGGAGTAGGATATTTGGTCCTAAAGACAACCAAAAACATTCAGCAAGATATGTATGCACCAAAGTTCTCTCCGAAGTGGGAAGGTCCCTACGTGATTACCAAGGCTTACATTACCGGATACTACAAGATCATTAAGGTGAATGGAGGCAAGTTAGAAACAATCATTAATGAAAAATGGCTCAAGGCATACCATGCCTGATTATTGTCCCGCAACTGTCCCACGACATGACAATACATGCATTTTCATTACACGTTTGAATTGTCAATTCATTCAGAAAAAAAAATGTTAATAAAAAAAAAAAAGCTTCATTCATTTGTCAATGCAATCAAGAATGTTCGAAAGGAAAATTGACTATAAGGAAGCGTAGCTTAGAAGAGGTCGTCCAGCAGATTATAGTTCCTTGAAAACATCATCTTCAACCTAGCGTGATGCCTCTCTGTCATATCCTTGAAGTTTTTAACCGCATGCTCCACCTTTTTTGATTCCGCATCCAGAGCCTTCTCCTTATCCAAGATAGCTTTCGCAGCAGGAACAACGTTCACGAAGATACCCACTCGATCAACCTTGATGATATCAAGACGCTTCCGCAACCAGCCCACATTGAACTCCATGGGTTCGCAGGTAGATACCATGTTCTCCCACTTTTCGAGGTTTGATTCAGCGACGTTGAGAATGGAAATATTCTCCATCTCAGCAATCATGGGAAGAAGAAAGTTAATTGTAGTAACCATAGCAGATGAGCATTGCCAAAATACATTCCTGGTTGCGATGTGGCCATAATTTTTCCACACTTTTGTGTACAGAAGCACAAACTCCTTCCGCACTAAGAATCCACCGACATCTCGGTAGCTGGAAGACAGGCATTTCATGTGTACATCGAATGAAAAACTCGCATTGGGGTACTCGTAAGATGAGATACCCAGATTAGCATCTTCAAGGTCTGCAGCGGCATGCGTGTTCGAGTTTGAAGGAAGAGGACTGGTTAAGTCATCATCATCGATAACCGTTACACATGTTCCAGTGGGGTATCTCTGCAAAAATAAAAGATCATTCTCCCGATCATCATGAATAACAAACAACTATACGGGGAAGAAAAGGAAAAGAGAGACAAACCGGTATGACCTTCTTGACTCGGAGAATACGAACATGGGACTTATCATGAGGCCCTGATACAGATCATGCACGCTTAACAGAAGATCCTGGATGTTATGAAGAAGATGATCCACTGTTGTTCGACATGATGAGGAAACGGAGTTTCTGCCATAGAACCCTGTTGTAAAATTGTAAAAAGTGGTTCAAAATCTCCACGCACGCATATATGCTGAGGAAACCCTAAAGGAAGAGTAAAGCGGTTGCGACGAAGCCTACCCAATATATGAGGATTCAACACCGACCAAGTCATATTTTTTTTCAAACCCTAATCAAAGTTTGGGAGAAGAACTAGATGCGAAAGATTTGGCCAGAGCAGTGTGTAAACACCCACGCCAGGGAATCCCAATAGAACAAGAATTTTATTCCTGGCTCAAACGCCTAAGGGAGGAGGCCGGTCCCACCAATGCCCGTGGTCACGCATGCATGGAGGATTTCCCACGATTGGTCAGAGACCCTCCAGGTAGACTTCCCTTATCTTTCCTTCTTATGTTATATATGTCACCATCTCATGCCTACCCCACAATAGTGTAACCATTATGCTCTAGGAAGGGGACTTAATGTTGATGGTGGATTTTAGTTCAGGGCTAAGGTTGTAAAACCAAATTTTTGTACAGCCGTCCTACAAGGGATAAGGCCATTTGATAAGTGATGAATACTTCTTCGCTTTATTGATTCACCTAGAATGAAGCATGTAACAACAATCCCCAAGTATTCTGTGAATTTTAGCATTACCAATTAATGCATGAATCGTCTTTTATTTCATGTGCTGTTATCAGACGAACTCTCATTGTTGGTGTGGCATGATGACTGATTGTTACTCTCAGTAGAGTAATATGCATATCCAAGTATCCGTAGTAAGGCATGCATCAAATACCAGGCTACACCATTCCCTAATAAATAGAATCATCTCTCAGAGTGTTATACTATCCCGATTGAGTATTCGGAGTGTCCATATCAGTCTCAGAAACAATCACGACCATCCAACTTTGCCAGCATGATTGGATGGCCCAGATATAATCCATATCCCCAAGAAGGTATGGAGTATTCACAATTGACTAGTCGGTTGTCAGCCGACACAAAAATAAATTCACTTTCTTACTTCCTAAAATAAATGGAGTATGCGATAAGAAAGAGTTCGTATCCACAGAGAGGCTTTTGTTGTTATGCAAATTTTCAGTTTCTTGGTAACCAAGGGGGGTGTTGTTTTATCAAAGAAATAAAAATAAATTGAAAGCAATAAAGTATAAAAAATAATCAATAAGGAGAAGATATTGGTCACGGGATAGTTTCATTCACAAACTCGAATTATCAACAATGACTAGAATTGAAAATTTAATCTCTCATTTACTAAAAGTCCTAGGATACCTTGATCGCAAGAGTATCCCGCTAATTCCCTGATTTCATCACAACCAAATTAAAAGATGCATATGTGAATTCTTCCAAGAAAGCAACCTAAAGTGTAAAAGCACAATTAGATTTAACTCCCTAAAAGCAATGTGTTCTATGGAATAAGACTAATCAAGGCAACCAAAATGTGTAAAAGCACTAAATCGATTTAACCCAAGTTATGATTCATATGTGACTAGTAGGATATATCACTACAAGCACTACCCACATTTATGCTACTTAGAATCAGGGACAAACAACGTTTTCGTATTGAAAACCCTAATATAGCTCTAGATATGAAAGAAAATCGGATTGATTCCGGACTCAACCAAATAAACAAACAAATCATAAACAATATGAACAACGAATCATAAACAGTAAAATATTGAAACAAAACTAATACATTGAATCAAATCTTATTTGTGAAATCCACTTATTATCCCATAACCAATAATATGAAGTTCTACTCATAGTATTTTGATTCATCATAATTATTATCAAAAATAAAATGAAGAACATGAAAAATAAACGAAAGCAAACCCTAGTAGAATCGCTCTCCTCCAAACTCCAGTAGAAAAATACGTGATATAAGATAAGTGATTCAAAAGAATAGAAACTCTTCCTTTTATAGCTTTCCAACTTTCCAAATTAGGTCTTCAAAGCCCACGGTCCAATACCAAGAAGTTCACTAAACTCATGTGTGTGAAAAACCCATGTGAAAATATGACCCAAAAATTGTTCACCGGAAAAGTATCTCCGGTGACCGGCAAAGTCCACCCGATCACCGGTGAGAACTAACAGTCAACCGTTAGTACTGACGGTTGACTAACGGTCACTAGTGAGTCAGAGGCTGAGACAAAGTAACTCAGCTGAGTCAAGGGTCTGACTGACCAATTTTCCAAGGCCATTGCAAGCCTAAACTTCTGCTGCGCCAACATTGAGCTCCACTGCTTCACTGCCAGCCATGTTGGCGCTCCAATTCCACTCCACCTTCTGTGCCATTCCATATCAGGCACAACATACTCAACTTTCTTTGTTCATCTCAGGCTTCTGCCATACAGCCCTGTGTACACCAATGACTATAGATTCATTAAGCCCTTCACTTAACTTCTTAAAACCGTTAAACCCATCGAACCAACACCTGAATTGCAGCTGCAATACATCTCACCACCAGAAATTCCACCTACCATCACAAGCAGCAACACCTACAGCTCCATTCCACCATCTTTTTTGCCACTGCCATCTTGAATCTTGCACCAGCTGTACCATTACATCCACAAATCCCTGCCAAACTCCATCAGAACTACCACCAGATTTTCTGTAGCTCCATTGCAACATCATCTCATTGCAAATGACTGAGGGGGCAAAATCAAGTCTCATAGTTTTCCCGGCCACTTTCTCCCTGACTTGTCAATTTCTTCTTCCTATCGAAACCATTGCTAACTCTCATTGCAGACTCTTAGCACAATAACCCATATTTCATATTCATTACAGTTCTCAAATCTATTCTTTGATCTCTCCGTTCACTGGCGACAGTTTCCACTCCTTCACTGTTTTTCTGGCAGTAAACTCACATTCCCACTGTTCTCCAGCTTTCTATCACCTGCAATGCCATAGAAACCAGCTATGGCTTCATACCAGCTACACAACCAATGGCCAGAGCACCAATTCCAGTTCCAGCGCCATTCTGTCACTCTGCAAAATAGCAAACTCCAACTGCAAGAGCTCCAGTCTTTGCCTTCTACAACCTTAATTCACTGAAACCTGCAATCTCATTATCTCACCTGCACTGCTACATGCCTCCATTGCAGTTGCGACCCCTCGCGGAGACTATTCAGTCACAGCTGCTTTGATGCTCGAAACATCAACCCAAATCACCGCGAGCTCAATCCACATACTCAGCTCAGTATACACAGACCCATTTTCATCATGGTTGCGCCAATAGCGAACCGCAGCTGCAACCATCCGAAACCATGTCATAGCCCTGAGTTATTATACTCCTGTAATTCATTACATCCATCACAGTTTCATCATCACCAACTCATGTAGCTTACAACCCAAGCCAACACAAACCATTATCTTCATAGAACCAACACCTGAATAGCTCCTTCCCCTGAACCCATTTGAACATACTCAACACCAGTACCTTGTATCTTCTTCATCTATTTCATCTTGAAGTCCACCTCAAGAACAGCTCAAACCAACATCTGTGTGTATTTTTTGGCTTCAATTCTTCTTAATTTCACCACAAATTCTTCGAGAATACATCATCAATTCAAAAACCCCTCTTAAATTTCTTCATTACAAACCCTAACTCCATCAATTTCTTCACCAGCAGCATCAACCCCATGAATCTTCGAACTCACAGAATAAACCCAAAATCACATAATTTCTCCTGTTATTTTCTCTCTATGAAAACCAATGGAGCCGCCGTACACAATGATTGAGAAGATATCTCTCTAAATTTTAGGTCCAGGTAATGATGAAAAATGAATAATCCTTCTCTAAATTTTAGGGTTGTTGTAGGAAAGTGGATACAACCACTTTGTTGAAGTAGATAAGGGGTACACACCCAGGGAACCCCATAAGTAAACATTGTCCACCAAAAGCCAATCCGTTGCTTCTCTAGATTGCGCCGCTCCTTCTTGCTCACCTGTGACTTGAAGTGTTTGCCTTTACGCTCCTAATGGGTAATTTTCCTTCTTTTGCCCCCAAGGACTCCATTGCTCCTAATAACTCAAAAGCAATCATAAGATACATATTTTACAAAATAAATAGCAAAGAAAGCATAAATACTAGATATAAAATTAGGTGTTTTACAACACCTATCATCGACCCAATATGGGCCCCGCATGATCGACTTCCCCAAAAGGATAGCACAGCTTGCTAATACGTCCATCCAAAGCAGCGCGGACATGAAACCCTAAATTAGGGTTTGCGGCACATTACATGTGTCGCAAAACAGTCTCAACCATCCTTCTTCGCAGGCATAGATGGAGGGTGTAGATGTAGATTCAAAGGGCCCAGAGCATGTCAACACAAACATCATGGGTCCTCCTACACACATGACCAATCGGTCAGGACCAACTATGGTTGGTCTTCCCAAAGTTTTTCCCCCAAACAAGGCATGACACACGGCCGGTGAAACCCTAATTAGGGTTTGTATCGATCATGAGTGTTCATCTTCTCCTGCACGAATGAAGGGTCCAGGATTAAACTAAGAAGGTCCGGTACGCATCAACATGACCACCGTTGGCCCATCTGTCTCCACACCCGATCGGTCAAGGCATATCATGCCTAGTTGTCTCGATTCGCATGCCCAAACTAGGCGTGGTCACACCTCTCCCAATTACAAACTAATCTCGACCACTCAACTTCGTCGGACAAATTGAGTAGCTTAGATCACATTCTCATGGGATAGTAAGGTATATGCGTGAACACCAGCCTACCACCTACTCGTCGAACTAATCGTCCAAGATCGACCAAGCTTGGTCGTCTTGAAACGCGTGCCCGAAGTTGGCATGACGCGCGGCTTTTGCGGCACCAGATTCCTGTCGCAAATTGATCTCGAACACTGGACAAATTGAGTGGCCCATATCACACTTTCATAAGACTATGAGGTACGGGTGCCTACACCGTCATGACGTCTACACACATGCACGGTCGTCCCTGCCAAAATTATATCCCAAGCTTGAATTCGACCAAGCTGAAGAGTGATGCATGCACACCTCTTCAAAAAAACCCTAATTCCACTAACGGTCGCATATGAGTGTCTCAAAGATCATCTCGTCCGTTCAACTTCACCTGCTTGGTTATACGACCCTAGAGACGTCATGATGATTACCATCCGCCACTCTACCACACCATGTGGACGACCAAGAGAGGAGTTTCTTACGCATCCTCCAAAATATCACATGAAGTAGGCTGGACATGAAGCTATATTAAGACGCTCCAACATCGATGCTTCATACGTGTTGAATATATTCGATGCAGTACATGCATGGAATACACACGATACTTCACAAGTATCGATTTCCTAAATAACTTAGTTATTTAATCTAGCATTACATGCTACCTTCTGTGGGTCCCACGATCCACACACTCGAGACATCAATCATGTCACAAACTGGGGGATACATACTGGGGTATTGGTATGGCGGTTTACAGCGTGCAATGCGTCATCACAAGAACGTGTCAGGAAGTCATGGAAGGTTAGTGATGATAGGAGAAGTGGGTAAAATTGATCGTGTGACACTAACGCACAACTCCACTACTCCATCACTCCACTTTCTCCACTTCCCATGAGAGACGTGAATAAGGCTCAAATGACTTGTATAAATAGGTTCTCCTCCCTATTTCATAAACAAGAACACAACACAGAAACCAAGTGTTAATACGAAACGTATTCAAACACCCCGAGCCTGCTTGCATTAATCGTAAGCCTACTCACCTTTCTGTTACAAGTCATAAACAAGCCTACACCTTCACAATCTCAACACCTTCTTCGCTTCCCTCCCTAAGATCAACCCCATTTCCTTCACTTTGTGACCGAAATAAGTCTGGAACGGCCATTTCTTGGTTTAGGCCAGAATTGTATAGATTGATCTCTCGAATCAAAAGCACTCTCGTGCAGTGCATTTTTTTAGGGTTTAGATTCATTTATCATCCACACACCATAAATTACCAAAACCAGCTGAAGTAGTTTTTACCCATAGAAGTAGTTGTCGTTCACTCGGACTCGTTGAGAATGATTTTAGACTTAATACCAGAAAATATTGTCACAATATCATGAGATTACTGAGACTCAGGTTTCCATCATTAATCACATTCAATTGGTTCGTATATTGATTCATAACAATTCTAGATATTTTATGGACTCTATTTCTTTGCCGAAGGTAGATTTTGCAAAAGATTAGTTGTAAATCATAAGCATGACTCATCAAAAGCTCTAAGTATAAGCATACATCATCAGACAAAATCACAAACTAATTAATAAAAATCATAAATCAATGCAAAAAGTCATGAAGAATCATTATAGTTACCAATCAATTGTGAAACATGGATTCCTCCGTCGTCCCAGTGTTAGGGTTTAGCTCCTCATATCAAAAACACGCTCAAAATAATAACGCATGGCTGAATAGGTGTTTTATTGAAGAAAAATCGAGTTTGTAACAATTATAATTGTTACAGAACCCGTTGTTATAGAGTCAACTATTACAGATAGGTACTAACAGTAATAGTTTTTGGTAAAATTGTTACGGTTTGAAAGAAAAGGTGGCGTTTTTATCCTTCTTCTTCCTCGTGCAGCAGCAGGTGTGATGATTCTCTATACTTCTTCTTCTCGGCTCTGCATCCTTCTATTCATCCCCAAACTCCCCATCCCCATTATGTGACTCCCACAGCATATATATATACACACAGATCACGATATTTCGGGAAAGATTTCAATTATCTTCCCGTATTATTCTCTGCAAGTTACGGCCTCTTCTTCCTTCCTTTTTTATATCTAAGCGGCTTCTCTTACGCGGTTTCCAGATCTTTCCAAATTCTAAAGATAGAATAAAATTTATAGAGGATATTTCTCTATTTTCTTTCACGTATCTTTCCTTCTTTCAAACCCAACACCGAAGAATATCTTTACGTCCCCTGTTTTATCATGAACCAATCATCCAACCCAATCTAGTTGATCCAAGAAAATGTAACTACTCTGTTTAGTCCACTCGAGTCAAACCCAACTGAATTTAGTGATAGAATCTGTCCCAAACAGCCCTGAAATTCGTATCCAAAATCTGCCAGAAACTGCTCGTGAATATCTATCTTCCTATTTTTCTCCAACATGATTCTGAAGCCAACTCAGAACGAATCCATTGCATATATCAACCCTGTTTAGTTTTAATGAACCTAGCCTAACAAAATTCAGGGATTGAATCTCTCTAAAACTTGACTAAAACCCGAATATAAAATCTGCTAGTGCCTGCACCAATTTCTCGCCAAAAATGATTTTCAAATAAAGAAGATGAGTGGCCCTGATCCAAAAGTTGGGCGCCTTTAACAGCTGGGGTGTAAATAGCAGCAAGATTCCCCTTAGTAATTGAGGCTCCCCTTATCCAAATGAGTGGTGCCTTTAGTAAATTTTTCCCACAAACCCAAAAACCACTTTTCGAGCCAATTTCGCCGCGAAAGCTTATTTCTCGAAAAACACCTAAAAAGACATAAAATACCAAAATAAGCACAAAATCGAGTACTAACCTTACTGAGAATTGAGACCAATATAGACATATAAATGCGTCTATCACAAGTTTACTGAATACCCTTAGGTGGAAGGGTATATCTTTTGTTGGTAATCTACCATTTTCCCATTTTGTCAATCTTCTAATGAGATGTGTTGAAATGGTATGGTGCTCAATTTCAATTCCAGTAATCAAGTGATTACCTTCCATAGTGTACTCAATAACATTGGAAATGGTTTTTCGATCAACATAGTAGACTCCTTGACCAACAAGAGTAACAAAGGAAAGATTTTTATGATCAACATTATGAATATTTGCATAAAATACTCTTAGCATATCCGGTGAATATTTCTCAAAATCAAAAAGCTTTCCCCAGTTTAGATCTTGAACAAACTTCACATAATCCTTATCTGCTTGGACATCTGGATCGAATTTCTTTTCAGCAGTGAATTTCATTCTCTTGAGAGTTTCGTATCTCCTGAGGCATGAGCTGTCAATAAAACGAGTAAATGCATGCTTGTTATCAATACTTTTTGGAAATCTGATCATATCAATATCATCGTATCTAACTCGGTTATCATATTTCCTCTTTCTCATACTTGTGAAAATATGAAAAACCTTAGCTTTGGTTTCGAATAATCTTCCCCAATATGTTTCTGAATATACCAAGAGGTTATTTTTTATAGGAAGAATACATGTCAAACACCGGAAATAACTAGTTTTAGGAAATTCTATCAAAATCGGAAATCGAGGATTGTGGAAAAACAATTCGGATTTTATATCTAGGTATATGTTTTTTGAAAAACCGGTTTTTTATGGTCTGTATCTTTATTACAGATTGATTCTGTGCTTCTGTCCAAAAATATGTTTACTCTATTACTATCAAGATTTGATAATATCATTTGAAATTCACTCAAGAATTTTCTACTAGAGTATGCAGGGATAAATCTGAACAAAATATGAAATTTATTAAAAATATTATCAGAATCATAATCCCTGTAATATTTCAAAAGATCACTTGCTTCATTAAAACAGTTGTGAGGTGTATGAAGCAAACCATTGTTAATAGAATAATTAAATGAAAACTCATTCTTTGTAAGAATACACATTTTCCAAAATCGCATCCTAGGTAGCGATATATTCACAGTCTTAGATCTGAAAATATACATATATATATACTTTGGCAGTTTATCCAAAATATATTTAAGATTCGAGATTTTTCAAGAACACAATAGTCATGGTTCATATAGTAATGAAATTTTTTGAATGGAATCTTATGCATTTTCAAGATACATCATGTCTCATATAGAATTATATCATTGTCACAGTATGTAGGACCAGAATATCGCCATGATATTATTCTTGCGAGATTTACAACACTTTTATGAATTCGTCTGCGAGTTCTTCAACAACATACTGCGAGTGTCGCAGAATGGCTCAAAAAGTGACGTAGCAGACGACGATATCTGAAACATGAGAAGAGCATGAAAATTCTGCGAGGGTTATATCATCTGCGAAAATTAGCATTATCACTTCTGCGAGAAAGCCGCGAGTCAGATCCGAAATTAAAGGACAGCTTAGCTGTCATCCATTATGTAACTACCCTATATAAAGAAACCCAGTAGATTCAGAAAGGGGAGATGAATTTTTTGAGCGTTAAGAAAGTATTGAGGAGAGAGAAAATCCAAGAGAATAGTTGTATTCTTGATTTCTTCCACTTCTTGTAAACATTTCTGAGAATCAAATAATAAAGCGTTGTTTTTAATCTTCAAATATGTGTTGATTATTGTGAATTCTTGTGAAGGGTGTAGTGTAGGTTTTCCTGCAACTACATTTTTGGCGCCCGAAACAGGGATGAATTGATGATCATTTGAAGAAAAAGATAAAAATTAACATTGTGATTGGAAGGAATTTGGAATAATTAGTGAAGGATCTTAATCAATTTTTAACAGTTTACTAAGATTAATATCTAGAAGAAGAAGAAATACATCAGAACCACCAAGAACCGTAAGGAGGAGCAAAAGACTTGCAGGCGGAGAAACAAATAAAATGGGAGAATCTTCAAGAGCAAGAACAAGAAGAAATAGAACAAGGGATGATGGAGAAATCAGGTTTGACATCCAAATCTGCAAACGCCAATGCAAGATAGAGCTGTGGATTATGATAGAGTAAGCGTGCATACTTGGCGATCAGATTCAATGGAAGAACAAGAAGACCAACAATTAAGAGATGAAAGACGAGAGGGAAGAAATCAAGAAGTAAATGGAGGATTAATACATGAAGATGACAAAAATGAAACAGTAGAGGTTTTAAGACAAAGAATACAAGAGGAAAGGAGATTAGAGGCGGAAGAACGTGTAAATTTGGCAAGGCAAAACCATGAATTGAGAAACATGAGGTTACAAAATAGAAGATCAAGAAGTACAACGAGATCAAGTTTGAGAACAATCAGAAGTGAGATAAGAAGAATATCACCTATAACAAATATTGAAGAAGAAAATCATGATCCAAATGGAGGACGTCGCGAAAGGAGAGAAATAAGGGATGATCATTACATACCACAAGGTAAAATTCAAAAAAACGAACAAAATAACAGAAGGCATGAGAATGAACAGCGTCAGGCACGGAATAACCAAGATGGCTAAGAAAATCAAGAGGAAAGAAGGAGGATATTGCATGGAAGATAAACTCTAAGAAATCAGCAGATAATTGAAAGAGAAATCGAGAGACATTATGTTGAACAAGCACGCTTAGCTAGCGAAAGGGAAAGATTAAGAGCATAGATGGAAGAGAAAGAATTCCAAAAGGAAATTCGCCAGAATAATCATGACAATCGAGAAAGAAGACGCGAACAAAACCGCAATAATGGTAATATTAACGAAGAATACGATAGGGTGCAAAGAAGAGCAGAAGAAAATCGCAGAAGAGAAAATGAGAGATATAATGGTGTGCGCATTCGTGAAACAAATGAAAGAAAGATAGCGAAGAAAGACAAGAAGAAAATAATGGAGATGGAAATCAAAATCTCGCAACACAAGATAGGCAAGAACGCGGGAAAAGGGAATCTGCACTAAAAAGACCAATGGAGCAAAATTTAGTTGGGAATGAGTAAGTTTTAAGAGAGTTAGAAGAAATGAGGGGAATGTTAAATGATAGAAGAGAAGGAGGCAGAAGGCAACTTGATGAGGTGATTGAAGAAGCTGCAAAAAATCCATTCACTCAAGCAGTACAATTAGGAGGAATACCCCCAAAGTGCAACTTGCCAGCATTAACTAGTATTTTTGATGGATCTACATGTGCTATTCAGCACATCAAAGCCTATGTGAGATGCGTCCTACAGTGGGAAAATCATGATGCTGTATTGTGCAAATATTTCGCATCAAGCTTAACTGGCGAGGCGCTAAAATGGTTTGAGGGTTTACCCAAGAATAATATAACTTCTTTCACTCATATACAAACCACATTCTTGGGGGCATACATAAGTAACAATTCTGCGCGTACATGAATTGAAGATGTGTTTGGATTAAAACAAAGGGTTGGCGAGAGTCTAAAACACTTAACGTTAAGATGGAAAACAATGTGCAGTGAAATGGCTGGTAGAGTGAATGAGAGATACCTCATTTTATCTTTCATTAACGCTACGTTCGCAACTAATCTACTATATGTTCAAGTTTTCAGAATAAAAAATACCATCACAATGACTGAGCTGCGAGAATTACAAGAAGAATACATTGCTTTGGAGGAAAAACAAAATGAGATGGAATCATATCCAGTCGCAAACACCACCTTAATAGCGGCAAATGGAAGTTTACTTCCTAAGATGATTAATAATGTGGCGAGCACCTCGCAGCTACCACAAGAAAAAGTAATGATTGATAATCAGCAGAAGTTAGTAGCTATGGGAATTCGAGATCAAGAGAAGTATGAAAGTGAAAGGAATTATTATAATCGCGGTGGAAATAATAAAATTCAAAGACTTGATCAGTCTCAAGAGACTTATGGAGGTTAGAGGCAAAATAATTATAGAGGGCAATGGAGTCAGAAAATAATATGGGAAGAAATTAAGATGCCACCTCTAAATGCTAGTATAGAGAAAATTTGGGAGGCTATCATTTTGATGGAAAATATACCATCACCCTGGAATATGGGGAAAGAGCCACATCCAAATAATCGAAATCAAGAATTTTGTCCTTATCATCATTTTCATGGTCACTCAATAAACGATTGTAGGAATGTAAAAACAATAATTTCGAGGATGATTGATCAAGGAAAGTTAAATCATTTTTTAATAAGACATCCACAATCTCAGCAGTTAGCACCAACACCAGATATTCGCAGAGTGAATATTGTAAAAGGAGCAGAAACATTTGTGATAGAGGTTGGAGCCAAGGCGAAGAATTTGTTCTGTAATTCCATCATACATTCATACAAGACTATTGAGGATTTCCACGACAACGTTCTAAGCAGTGTCTTCGCGAGAGACGCGGATGGAAGAGAGATAATGAATATTGCGAGAGTTTCTCCATTAGAGGAGTGGAAAAAGCAAACTATTTCTTTCACTGCACAAGAAGTACCAGATCCTGGCGAGATGCATGACAACCCACTAGTAGTAAGATTAGAAATAAATCCAAAACAAATAGAAGAAGAAGATGAAGAAAATGATGACGGTGAAATTGAAGATTCTTGGGCCATTAACAGAGTTCTAATAGATACTGGAAGCTCAGTTGATATCTTATTTTATCATACTTACAAAACCATGGGTGGAAAATACGAGGATATGATACCATCAACCTATAAGATCTATGGTTTCAATGGTACTGCAAACAAGCCCAAAGGGGAAATTACTATGCGGATTCCATTAAAGGGGCTATCTTCCAAAGTTCAATTTTGTGTTATTGACATAGAATCACCATATAACGCCTTAATTGTAAGGACATGGTTACATGGGATTCTATGTGTAGCGTCAACTTATCACTAGTGCATTAAGTTTCCTCATCCCAGCGGTGTTAGAGTTATAAAGGGAGATTGGATTGAATGAAGGAAGTGCAATGAAATTGACATGGAATCTTGTGAAGAAAGAGCTGCGAGGAATAGAAACTGGAAGCATAACATCAAACAGAAGACAAGAAGTGACAAATTAATGGTCGATACAATAGAAAGGCGGGAAGATGGAATGTTGCAAAGTCAACACACACTAAAATCTATTGATGGCGAGCGCCTCGCAGATAGAGAGAAAATAGCAAAGCGTAACAAAAAGGCATAAGCAAAAAGTAGTAAGTAGAAAGGTAAAATTTCTCAAATCGTGAAATTTAAGAAATGTATGAATGATTTGTTGAAGAAAATGTTTCAAAAGAATATTTCGTTTCAATGAAAAAGATGAAATTGAAAAATCACACAAGAGCTGAAATGCAAAAAAATAAAATAATCAAAGAACAATGACATAAGAATGGGACAAACCTTTATGGCGTACACCCTAGTTTGCGAATAAAATTTCGCAAGAGGAAAATGTAAGACCTAAAGTACGTAATATAAGGGGGTATCTGTTTGCATGTCTCAGGGATAAGGTTATACCACTGCTGGAACTTGAGTCATGGAGAGTTTGGGTCCATCTCCATGAGAGATACCTATCCGGAGAG